>CM038678.1:79597214-79952492 GCA_021605205.1 Aegilops longissima | reverse complement strand
ACTGACGATTTGTTCCTTCACCTTTGCAATCTCCATGTATATGAATGTCTTGGTCTGCCGAGTTAGCCTATGCCATGAGCACAGCCAATGCATCAAATAGTTCGATAAAACTTGAGCGGTGACGGCCGCGGGGCCTCTGCCCGGCTGCCATCGCTTATTGTTGAACGGTGACCTTTGTCATGGCGGTGTTCGAAGAGTGAAGTGTAAACGTGTACACCGGCCATGAATATTCCAACCGGTTGGGCAGATCAAAGGGGTCAGGAATCATCACACCGTCGAACAGCCCCCAATCGGCCATCTTGCGGTGATACGGAGACTTAGTTTCTCCGGTCGACGACTTCGTCATCAGTGAGGCAGCGGTTTTGCCACCAGATGCTGATCCGTCCTCATAGTTTCCTCCGTGGATGACTCCCACGAACACCGCAACTTGACAGCGGTTTAGCAGGGCAGGTTTACGCCCGGTGAGCCGTCTCGGCGAGTCGGTGCAGATGTCCGGCTCGAGGCCACAGCTCACCGATCTTGCCGATGAACCGCGTGTATGCCACCAAAGGGACCCGGTACCCGTACTCAATCGAGCGGCCTTGGGGCCCGACTGCATCGTCGATGGGTGTAGAGCTTGCAGCGGCGACTCTTGGTCATCGAGGCCCACAGCAGCAACCTTGAGTCCTTGAGCTTGCACTCTAAGATCATCAAACCATCGTGTGATAGCCCCACAGTGGCGCCAAGCTGTCGATGGATTATCACGGCAGATGTCCTCATAAGAAAGGACTTGGTCGGCGGGGCCATCATACGGGTTAACTAGAGGTTAAAGCGGACCAGCGAAGACACAAAGTTATACTAGTTGACCCCTTGATGAAGGTAAAAGCCTCGTCTAGTTTGTTGTTGGAAATATGCCCTAGAGGCAATAATAAAAGCATTATTATTATATTTCCTTGTTCATGATAATTGTCTTTTATTCATGCTATAACTGTATTATCCGGAAATCGTGATGCGTGTGAATACATAGACCACTGTCGTCCCTAGTGAGCCTCTAGTTGACTAGCTCGTTGGTTGACAGATAGTCATGGTTTCGACTATGGACATCGGATGTCATTGACAAGCGGGATCACGTCATTAGGAGAATGGCGTGATGGACAAGACAATCTAAGCATAGCACAAGATCGTGTAGTTTGTTTTGCTAGAGCTTTTCCAATGTCAAGTATCTCTTCCTTAGACCATGAGATCGTGTAACTCCGGATACCGTAGGAGTGCTTTGGGTGTACCAAGCGTCTGGCGTAAGCTGGGTGACTATAAAGGTGCACTACGGTATCTCGAAAGTGTGCATTGGGTTGACCGGATCGAGACGAGTTGTCACTCCGTTATGGCGGAGAGGTATCAATGGGCCCCTCGGTAGTGCATCATCATAATGAGCTCAAAGTGATCAAGTGTCAGGTCACGGGATCATGCATTCTGTCTGCGAGTAAAGTGACTTGCTGTGCTTGAGACTGAGCGAGGTATTGGGATACCGGCGATCGAGTCTCGGGCAAAAATTATACCGTCGACAAAGGGAATAGTATCTGGGTTGCTTGACCCTCGACATGCGTGGTTCATCCGATGACATCATCGAGGAGCATGTAGGAGCCAACATGGGTATCCAGATCCGCTGTTGGTTATTGACTGAGGCGTCTCGGTCATATCGCATGTCTCCCGAACCGTAGGGTCTACACATAAGGTTCGATGGCGCTAGGGTTATTAGGAAGACTTGTATGTGATTACGAATGTTGTTGGAGTCCGGATGAGATCCGGACGTCACGAGGAGTTCGGAAGGTCGGAGGTAAATATATATATGGAAGTTGTCAAGCGGACACGAAAAGTTTGGTCATATCGGTATTATGGAGGGCCACGGGAAGGTTCGGAGGACCACGGGAGGCCACCCCTCGGGGGCCACTGGGCTGCGTGGGAGGCAGCCAGCCTGGTGGGCTGGGCACCCCCTCCCCTTGGGCCCATGCGCCTAGGGTTGAGGGAACCCTAGAGGCGCCCCCTTGGCAGGGGCAAGCCCCTCCCCTTGGCCGCCGCCCCCTCTAGATGCATCTAGAGGGGCAGCCCCTCCTCCTTCCCTATAAATGGGGGTGAGGGAGGCTGCAACACACAATTGAAGCGCAGCCCTCCCTCCCAACACCTCTCCTTCTCCGCGTGCAAGCTTGAAGCCTGCTGGGGACTGTCACTCCCTTCATCATCACGCCGTCGTGCTTTGCTGTTGGAGCCATCTTCCTCAACCTCTCCTTCCTCCTTGCTGGATCAAGGCGGGAGGCGTTGCCCGAACCGTCACGTGTGTTGAGCAGCAGGGTGCTGTCCGTTCAGCTTTGGTCATCGGTGATCGAGTATGACTCCATCATCACCATCCCTCAGCTTCCTTGCGATCTACAAGTGGTATGTAGATGCAAACTCACTCCCTTGACTCGTTGCTTAGATGAACTCATAGATGGATCTTGGTGAAACCGTAGGAAAAATTTTAATTTTCTGCAGCGTTCCTAGCAGTGGCATCATGAGCTAGGTCTATCGTAGTTCTCTATTGCAGAGTAGAACACAATTTAGTTGTGGGCGTGGATCTTGTCAACTTACTTGCGCTACTAGTCTTATCTTGCTTCCAGCGGTATTGTGGGATGAAGCGGCCGGACCAACCTTACGTGCGCTTCGTGAGACCGGTTCCACCGACTAACATGCACTAGTTGCATAAGGTGGCTGGCGGTGTCATCTCTCCCACTTTAGTTGGGCGGATTCGATGAAAAGGTCCTTATGAAGGGTAAATAGAAGTTGACAAGATCACGTTGTGGTTAAACGTGGTAAGAAAGCGTTCTTGCTAGAACCCAATTGCAGCCCGTAAAAGATGCAACAACAATTAGAGGGCGTCTAACTTGTTTTTGCAGCAATTGTCATGTGATGTGATATGGCCAAGTTGTGATGAATGATGAATGACATATTGTGATGTATGAGATCATGTTCTTGTAATAGGAATCACGACTTGCATGTCGATGAGTATGACAACGGCAGGAACCATAGGAGTTGTCTTTATTTTTGTATGACCTGCGTGTCATTGAAGAGCATCATGTAAATTACTTTACTTTATTGCTAAGCGCGTTAGCCATAGAAGTAGAAGTAGTCGTTGGCGTGACAACTTCATGGAGACACAATGATGGAGATCATGATGATGGAGATCATGGTGTCATGCGGTGACAAGATGATCATGGAGCCCGAAGATGGAGATCAATGGAGCTATATGATATTGGCCATATCATGTCACTACTATATAATTGCATGTGATGTTTATTATGTTTATACATCTTGTTTACTTAGAGCGACGGTAGTAAATAAGATGATCCCTTACAACAATTTCAAGAAGTGTTCTCCCTAACTCTGCACCGTTGCTAAAGTTAAATCGCTTCTAAGCACCACGTGATGATCGGGTGTGATGGATTCTTACGTTCACATACAGCGGGTGTAAGACAGATTTACACATGCAAAACACTTAGGGTTAACCAGCGAGCCTAGCATGTACGGACATGGCCTCGGAACACGGAGACGAAAGGTCGAACACGAGTCGTATGGAAGATACGATCAACATGAGAATGTTCACCGGCGATGACTAGTCCGTCTCACGTGATGATCGGACCACGGCCTAATCGACTCGGATCGTGTAACACTTAGATGACTAGAGGATGTCTAATCTGGTGGGAGTTCATTGAAATAATTTGATTAGATGAACTTAATTATCATGAACTTAGTCTAAAACTTTTGCATAATATGTCTTGTAGATCAAATGGCCAGCGCTCATGTCAACTTGAACTTCAGCGTTCCTAGAAAACCAAGCTGAAAGATGGCGGCAGCAACTATCTGGGTCCGGAACGAGATCATCCTCATAGCTGCCGAGAAACAATATGTCCTAGAAGGACCGCTAGGTGACGCTCCGTCCCGAGAACCAAGACATTATGAATGCTTGGCAGTCTCGTCTTGATGATTACTCCCTCGTTCGGTCGCGGCATGCTTTACACTTAGAACGGGGCTCCAAAAGCGTTTTGAGCATCACGGAGCATATGAGATGTTCGAGGAGCTGAAACTGGTTTTCCAAGCTCACGCCGGGTCGAGAGATATGACATCTCCGACAAGTTCTATAGTTGTAAGATGGAGGAAAATAGTTACTGTCGGTGAGCACATACTCAAGATGTTTGGGTTTGCACAACCGTATGACCCAGTGAATATTAACCTCCACGATGAGGCGGTCATTGGCAGAATCCTTGATCGCTCCACCAAGCTACAAGAGCTTTGTGATGAACTACAATATGCAGGGGATGGTAAAGACCATTCTGAAGTATTCTCTATCTTTGAAGTCAGCGAGAGGTTGAAATCAGAAAGAACATCAAGTGTTGATGGTCAATAAGACCACTAAGTTCAAGAAGGGCAAGGGCAAGAAGAACTTCAAGAAGAAGAATGGCAAGGAGGTTGCCGCCCGATAAAAGCAAGTTGGGAAGAAGTCAAAGAATGGACCCAAACCAGGATGAGTGCTTTTATTGCAAGGGAAGGGTCCTTTGGGCGGAACTGCCCCAAATACTTAGCGGATAAGAAGGCGGCAACACCAAAGGTATATTTGATATACATGTAATTGATGTGTACCTTACCGATTACTCGTAGTAACTCACAGGTATTTGATACGGTGCCGTTGCTCATATTTGTAACTCACGGCAGGAGCTGCGGAATAAGCGGAGGCTGGCGAAGGGCGAGGTGACGATCTTGGCGTGGGAATGGTTCAGTCGATGTGATGCGCCGTCGACGCTACCTCTTCATTTACCTACGGGATTAGTTTTGAACCTTAATAATTGTTATTTGGTGCCAAGTTTGAGCATGAACATTGTATCTGGATCTCGTTTAATGCGAGATGGCTACTCATTTAAATCCGAGAATAATGGTTGTTCTATTTATATGAGAGATATGTTTTATGGTCATGCTCCGATGGTCAATGGTTTATTCTTAATGAATCTCGGCGTAGTATTACACATATTCATAGCGTGAATACCAAAAGATGTAAAGTTGATAACGATAGTCCCACATACTTGTGGTACTGCATATGGTCACATTGGTGTCAAGCGCATGAAAAGCTCCATCTGATGGACTTTTAGAGTCTCTTGATTATGAATCATTTGACACATCACGAACCATGCCTCATGGGCAAGATGACCAAGACTCCATTCTCTGGAACAATGGGCGAGCAACCAACTTTTGGAAATCATACATACCGATGTATGTGCGGTCCAATGGCGTTGAGGCTCGCGGAGGATATCGTTATGTTCTCACTCTCACGGATGACTTGAGTAGATATGGGTATGTCTACTTGATGAAACACAAGTCTGAGACCTTTGAAAAGTTCAAGGAATTTCAGAATGAAGTAGAGAATCAACGTGACGAAGATAAAATTCTTCTGATCGGATCGTGGAGGAGAATATTTAAGTCACGCAATTTGGTACACTTAAGAAAATGTGGAATCGTTTCACAACTCACGCGCTGGAACACCTCGGTAACGGTGTGTCGAGACGTCGTGTCGCACTCTATTGGATATGGTGCGATCTATGATGTCTCTTACCGATTTACGCTATCATTTTGGGGATCGCTCTAGAGACAGCTACATTCACTTTAAATAGGGCACCGTCTAAATCCGTTGAGGCGACACCGTATGAATTATGGTTTGGGAAGAAACCTGGCTATCGTTTCTAAAAGTTTGGGGATCGATGCTTATGTCAGAAACTTCAACTGAAAAGCTCGAACCCAAGTCGGAAAAATCGTCTTCATAGGATACCTAAAGAAACCATTGGGTATACCTTCTACTAAGATCCGAGGCAAGATCTTTGTTGCCAAGCGGATCCTTTACGGAAAAAGAGTTTCTCTCGAAAGAAGTAAGTGGGAGGAAAGTAGAACTTCGATGAAGTACTACCTCTTGAGCAGGATAGTAGTGCAGCTCAGGAAAATGTTCTGTGATGCCTACACCAGCGAAGAGAAAATAATGATGATGATCAAGGTACTTGGATCAAGTTGCTCTTGAACCCGTGGAGTCCACAAGGACACGTTCGCACCCAGTGAATGTACAGCAACCTGTCACGGAAATCATGTTGTTGAACAACGGTGAACCTTGAACTATGAAGAAGCGATGGCGGGCCCAGATTCCAACAAATGGCTAGAAGCCATGAAGTCGAGATAGAATCCATGTATGAAAACAAAGTGTGGACTTTGGTGACTTGCCGATGATCGTGGCGATAGAAAACAAATGGATCTTTAAGAAGAAGGCGGAGCGGATGGTAATGTCACCATCTATAAAGCTCGACTTGTCGCTAAGGGTTATCGGCAAGTTCAAGGGATTGACTACGATGAGACTTTCTCTCCGTGGCGAAGCTTAAGTCGTCCGAATCATGTTAGCAATTGCGCATACTATGATTATGAGATATGGCGGATGGGCGTCAAAACAGCGTTCCTTAACGGTTATCTTAAGGAAGAGCTGTATATGATGCAGCGGAAGGTTTTGTCGATCCTAAGAATGCTAACAAAGTATGCAAGCTCCACGATCCATTTATGGGCTGGTGCAAGCATCTCGGAGTTGGAACATTACGCTTTGATGAGATGATCAAAGCGTTTGGGTTATCTTGAGACTTATGGAGAAGCCTGCGTTTACAAGAAAGTGAGTGGGAGCTCTGTGGCATTTCTCATATTATATGTAGATGACATACTTTTGATGGGAAATGATATAGAATTCTTGGACAACATTAAGGCCTACTTGAATAAGTGTTTTTCAATGAAGGACCTTGGAGAAGCTGCTTATATATTAGGCATCAAGATCTATAGAGATAGATCGAGGGCGCCTCATAGGTCTTTCACAAAGCACATACCTTGATAAGATTTTGAAGAAGTTCAAAATGGATCAGTCAAGAAGGGTTCTTGCACGTATTGCAAGGTGTGAGATTGAGCTCAGCTCAATGCCCGACCTGACAAAAGATAAAGAAGAGATGAGTGTCATCCCTATGCTTCAGCCATAGGATCTATTATGTATGCCATCTTGTGTACGGACCTGATGTAAACCTTGCCGTAAGTTTGGTAGGAAGGTACCAAAGTAATCCCGGCAAGGAACCTGGACAGCGGTCAGAATATCCTGAAGTACACGAAAGGACAAAGGACATGTTTCTCGTTTATGGAGGTGACGAAGAGCTAAATCGTAAAAGGTTCGTCGGCCTAAGCTTCGACACAGATCTGGATGACTCTAAGTCACAAACCGGATCGCGTATATATGTTGAATGGTGGAGCGATGGCTGGTGCAGCTACAAGCGGAGCGTCGTGGCGGGATCTACATGTGAAGCGGAGTACATGGCAGCCTCGGAGGCAGCGCATGAAGCAATTTGGGTGAAGGTTCATCACCGACCTAGGAGTCATACCCAATGCGTCGGGGCCGATCAAACTCTTCGTGACAACCTTGGAGCTATTGCACTTGCCAAAGAGCCAGGTTTCACAAGAAGACCAGCACATCAAGCGTCGCTTCAACTCCATCCGTGAAAATGTTCAAGATGGAGACATAGAAATTTACAAAGTGCATACGGATCTGAATGTCGCAGATCCGTTGACTAAACCTCTTCATGGGCAAAACATGATCAACACGAACTCTATGGGTGTTCGATTCATCACAATGTAACTAGATTATTGACTCTAGTGCAAGTGGGAGACTGTTGGAAATATGCCCTAGAGGCAATAATAAAAGCATTATTATTATATTTCCTTGTTCATGATAATTGTCTTTTATTCATGCTATAAGCTTGTATCATCCGAAATCGTGATGCGTGTGAATACATAGACCACTGTCGTCCCTAGTGAGCCTCTAGTTGACTAGCTCGTTGGTCAGCAGATAGTCATGGTTTCTGACTATGGACATCGGATGTCATTGACAAGCGGGATCACGTCATTAGGAGAATGGCGTGATGGACAAGACAATCTAAGCATAGCACAAAGATCGTGTAGTTCGTTTTGCTAGAGCTTTTCCAATGTCAAAGTATCTCTTCCTTAGACCATGAGATCGTGTAACTCCGGATACCGTAGGAGTGCTTTGGGTGTACCAAGCGTCACAACATAAGCTGGGTGACTATAAGGTGCACTACGGGTATCTCGAAAGTGTATGTTGGGTTGACACGGATCGAGGCGGGGTTTGTCACTCCGTGTGGCGGAGAGGTATCCTTGGGCCCCTTTCGGTAGTGCATCATCATAATGAGCTCAAAGTGATCAAGTGTGCAGGTCACGGGATCATGCATTCTGTCTGAGTAAAGTGACTTGCGTGCTTGAGACTGAGCGAGGTATTGGGATACCGATGATCGAGTCTCGGGCAAATGTAACTATACCGTCGACAAAGGAATAGTATCTGGGGTTGCTTGAACCCTCGACACGTCGTGGTTCATCCGGTGACATCATCGAGGAGCATGTAGGACCAACATGGGTATCCAGATCCGCTGTTGGTTATTGACTGAGGCGTCTCGGTCATATGCGCATGTCTCCCGAACCCGTAGGAATCTACACATATTCGCGCGTAATATGCGACCCTATCAAAAGGAACTTCGGCGGTCCACTGAGGATAGACCCGCATATTGAAGCGCTTTTGCAAAGGTGGATATCATTACATCAACATTACATAATAGATGGGGATACATACATAAGGCACAAATGCCACAAGAATACATCAACATCATATACAAAGAGATCAACATCCGACTATGGATGGAACATAAACAGAAACTCAAGCGACATCCACCACCTTTAGCCCGAGGCTGCCGACACAGAACCTATCCTGATCAAAGAAGAGAAGCGGAAGAAGAACTCCAACACAAGCAAACATCGCTCTCGTCATGATCATCCTTTAACCTGTACCTGCAAGCTGGTGGTGTAATGTCCTAATGAGCCCACGAGGACTCGGCAATCCCATTACCATGGGTATCAAGACTAGCAAAGCTTAAAAGGGAAAGGAAGGGTAAAGTGGTGAGGTTGCAGCAGCGACTAAGCATGATATGGTGGCTAACCAGCATGAAATGAGGCGAGAAGAGAAACAAAGGCAGTGATCGTCAACTAGCAATGATCAAGAAGTGATCCCGACTCCTACTTACGTCAAACATAACCCGGCGTGTTCTCCTTCGATCAACCCGAAAAGAGACACTCCGCGATTCACCTTACGGTTGGTGTATTTTAATTGAGATCAACGGGTTTTCTACAACGGACATTAACAAATTCCCATCTGCCACATAACTTGCGGGCATGGCTTTGAAATTCAAACCCTGCATGGGTGTCCCAACAGCCCATGATAAGCTCTCGCGATCAAGGAAGAATAGACCTTCTCCCGGGAAGCCCGATCAGTCTCGGAATCCGGCTACAAGACATTCGACAACAATAAAACAAGTCCAGCAAGACCTCGGCGTGCCGACAACCACGATAATAGCAGCGATATCGTCTCGAGGCCCGCGGCCGGATAAGCGAAGTGTCTGAGGAAAAGCGTAACCCAAGTTGCCAAGGGATGGTCCCATACGGTGCTCTAGTTTGGACCAACACTTAGACAAGCATTGGCCGGGGGTTAAATAAAGATGACCCTCGGGATCGCGACTCCCAAGGGAAAAAAGGCTAGGTGAGGCAAATGTAAAACCAATGTTGGGCCTTCTTTGGAAAAGTCTTATTCAAAGCGAACTGTCAAGGGGTCCCATAAATCACCCGACCGCGTTAGGGGCGCAAAATCCGAGAACATAATACCGATATGGCGGAAACTAGGGCGGCAAGAGTGGAACAAAACACCAGGCATAAGGCCGAGCCTTCCACCCTTTACCAAGTATATAGATGCATTAATTAAATAAGATATGTTGTGATATCCCAACAAGTAAACATGTTTCAACAAGGAACAACATCTCCATGTTCAACAAGGAACAAACTTCATCTTCACCTGCAACTAACAGCGCTATAAGAGGGCTGAGCAAAGCGGTAACATAGCCAAACAACGGTTTGCTAGGAAGGGTGAAAAAGGTTAGAGGCTGACATGGCAATTTGGGATGGCTTGATAAGCAGGTAATAGAGTAGCGCTGCATAGCGATAGAGCGAAGCAACTAGCATAGCAATGATAGTAGTGAGATCCGAGGTAGCGGTCATCTTGCCTGAAATCCATAAGGAAGAAGAGCGAGTCCATGAAGAAGGCGAGCGGTTGAAGCCAGACAAAAGCGTGAACGAGCGAATCCTCACGATCGCAGCGAAGCGAGGAACTAACAAGAAGAAGCATACAACATAGTAAACACACCACACATGAACAAGGCATGATGCACAAGAACAAGATGCATGACAATTCTAGATGAGGCTACTCATGGCAAGAGATGATGCAAACAAGAGCAACACATCAAAGGCAAGTTTAAATGAGGCCGGGAACAACATATAACAATTCCAGTAAGTCCTCATATGCAAATTTCGAAATTGGTCCAGATCTGAATAAACCTTATGTTCAAGTTGTTAAACAGCAAGTTAAGATGCACCACGATGATCTACATGAAATTCTAGTCAAGTTACATATAAAGTTCATTAGATTGAGACTCGGCCTAGAAGATATGAGCAAAACAAGGTAAGCATGGCATTGGTGCAAAATGCATACAAGCATCAAGCAAACACCTCAAAACATGGATGCAACATGATAATATGAAGCTACATGCAAAATCAAGAAAGTTTCATATAGAGCACACTCAAAAGCGAACAGCAGTTCAACACATACACCCAATACAAGATATGACCACAATCTGTCCAAAACAGCAACTAGGCATATTGCAAGCATCAAAACAACATGCTACAGGACCTCAATATGAAAACAAAAGGCATGGGCATGATGTACAGGTAAAACATTACAAAACATGAACACTGAGCTATCTCGAAACAACTATAACATGCTCAAAAACACATGGCAAGATTGCAACTAATAACAGTTTCAGGCATTGCAGAAATTAACATCAGGCTGCAATGTTTAGAGCTATGAAACAACATGTTACAGGAACTTAACAAGGCAAACAAAGGCATGGCATGAATCTAATAAAAGCATAGAACAAAAGTCCCTTACTGACCATAAGCCAAAAAGGACCAGAAAATATAGTAACACCCATGTCAATATTGAAAGTTTCGTTAACAGATTCAGCAACATGGCATGAATAACAATGAGTAGGCATGTTGGTGAGCTCAATGCACTCACTACAGAGCCTTAAATGATAAACTAAGCATACATGCATCAAGAAGACATGGCATAAAAAGACATACATGGCAAGAACAATAACATAGCATACATGGATCAACCACAACAACCTTGGCAAAATTGAATAACATGTAAACAATCTGCCAGGAACATTTTGAAGCAAAAGTAGAGCTCGATTGACTCAAGCTAGAGCACTCCATAATTGAAAATAAGGGCATGGATGGATAGAGCAAGACATGCTTTACAAAACATCCTCACTGAAGTATCTCAAAATATGCATGGATCTCTGAAGCATCAAGTTAACATGGCATCAAAATATCGACAAAACAGGGCTGAAATCAGCAACATCAAGACACCTAGTTTGCATGCTTGTGCTAGTCACCACATAGATCACAAAAAAATACATGGCAAGCACCACTGGAAAGAAGACATGGCATATTACAAAACACATGTAGGGCTCAAGTCCATAGGATGCACACATCAATCATGGCAAAAAATGACAAAAGTGCATGTTACAGTGAAAATCGAGAAACTAACACCACATAGCACTCTTCCAACAGCATTTAGGGCATCAAGATGAGCTCAAATGAAAATGATGCAATGAGATGAAATGATCTACTCTTGAGACGCACATTTTGACATATTACCGCCCAAAACGGAGCTACATGCACAGAGTTACGATGCAATGAAAATGGCACGAAATATCAAAATGCTCAGGACTTAGATGAATTTTAGAGGAAGAAAGTCAACCATGTGGATCTGCTTCGGTTCGAAGGGAGAGGAAGGGATCGCCGGCGTGAGAGAGGAGGGCAGCCAGAGGCTCGCGGAGATGGGAAGAAAGCGGCACGGCGGCCTGCGGATCGGGCGGATCTCGCTGGATCCAGCCGGATCTCACCAGGTGAGGCAGAGAAAGCATTCATGAGCTCGCCGAGGAGCTCATGACAGCGAGGAAGACAGCCTGTGAGGCTGACGAAGCAGCGAGAGCTCCTGTGGCGCGGAGGCTCGGCTCAGTCGGTGCAGCCTTGAAGAGTGGCCAGCAGCCGTGGCCATGTGTGGCAGCCAGTGTGAGGGGGAAGAGGCAGACATGTGTGGCCTTCAGAGCCCAGCGGCAAGCTGGAGCTCATGATGGGCCAAAGCGGGCCTTGGCCCAGGAAACGTGGTGACGTGTGGCCTTTGAGATTCAATGACGGCAGCGGCGTCCATTATGATGGCGGACCGCGTCCGGTGGCGGCGGCAAAGCGGTTGCAAGTTCGTCGCGAAATGATCATAATTTGGTGGGATCTAGTTTTATAGGTAGAGGGAGCTAGGAGAGTCAAATGAGGTGCGGTTTTTACCTTGCCTTGATCGTGATAGAACGACCGAAAGCATGGAGAGGAGTTTGGTGGGTTTGGGCCACTTAGAAAGGGTGTTGGGCTGCAAGTAGAAGGAGGCTTTGCGGTTACCGGTTAACCGTTGGAGTACCAACGACCTCCAAATGATCCGAAACTTGACAGGCGGTCTACGAATGCTATACCAAGGCAGCTTGACAAACCTCGGTCCATTCGAGACCGTTCAACACCCGCACATGAAAAAGAGGTAAAAGGGGCGGCGGGAGACATAGGAGTGCGGATTGCAAAAGCGGACAACGGGAAAAATGCTCGGATGCATGAGGCGAACACGTATGCAAAATGAAATGCACATGATGACATGATATGAAATGCAGATGATGACATGGCAAAGAGACCATAAGCACATGACATGGCAATGGTGGCGAATGGCGGACACTGGCGCATCGAAGCTGGGGCGTTACAACACATAGGTTCGGTGGCGCTAGGGTTATTAGGAAGACTTGTATGTGATTAGCGAATGTTGTTGAGTCCGGATGAGATCTGCGGACGTCACGAGGAGTTAGGAAGGTCGGAGGTAAAGATTTATATAGGAAGTTGTCAAGCGGACAGGAAAAGTTCGGGTCATATCGGTATTATGGAAGAGGCCAGGAAAGGTTCGGAGGACCAGGGAGGCCACCCCTCCCGAGGGCCACTGGGCTGCGTGGGAGGCAGCCAGCCCCTGATGGGCTGGCACCCCTCCCTTGGGCCCATGCGCCTAGGGTTGAGGGAACCCTAAAGAGGTGCCCCTTGGCAGGGGCAAGCCCCCTCCTGCCGCCCCCTCTGGATGCATCTGGGGGCGGCCCCTCCTCCTTCCCTATAAATAGAGGGGTGAGGGAGGCTGCAACACACAATTGAAAGGCGCAGCCCTCCCTCCCCAACACCTCTCCTTCTCCAGCGTGCTTGGCGAAGCCTGCTTGGGGCTGTCACTCCTTCATCATCACGCCCGTCGTGCTGCTGTTGGAGCCATCTTCCTCAACCTCTCCTTCCTCCTTGCTGGATCAAGGCGGAGGAGGCGTTGCCCAGAACCTCTCGTGTGTTGAGCAGCGGAGGTGCTGTCAGTTCAGCGCTTTGGTCATCGGTGATCCAGATGCGACTCCATCATCACCATCCCCTCGAAAGCTTCCATACACAATCTACAAGTGGTATGTAGATGCAAACTCACTCCCTTGACTTCGTTGCTTAGATGAACTCATAGATGGATCTTGGTGAAACCGTGTAGGAAAATTTTAATTTTCTGCGTTCCCCAATAGTTTGTAATGGGATTGATGTGATCTCGGCGACTAGGGAGCAAATAAGCCGCCTAAGCCTCGAGTTGTTGTTATCGTCCACTGAACCGCCGTGGTCGTCCCCTTATATACAGGTTGGCCTTGGTCAGTCTCTGATCCGAGGCCGGCTCATACAAGTGCCGGCTCGGTCTCTCCTTCTCTTATCTTACAACACAAGTTACATGGCTATGGCGGTTTTACCATTATGGTCCCTAATCCGCCCCTGGGCTCCGGGCCTCTAAGCTCTATAGCGATTCGCCATCTTCTGAGTCTTCGTGGGCTTCAATATGGCTGAGGGTGAACCGGCCCCTCCTGGGCGGTTTATATTCTGTAGTTACATACCCAACAGGTTACGTATGGCCATTTCACTCGGCGTCCGTCACCTTATGGTCTATGGCGACTCAGATTTGGTAGTCAATCAAGTGATGAAGGAGTGGGACATCGAAGCCCAGCCATGGTAGATTCTTTTCTGATCACAGTGAGAAGCTGGAAAAAAGAAGTTTGAGGGTTAGAAGCTCCATCATATACCCGGTGAAAAAATCAAGCTGCTGATGATTTGGCAAAGATAGGTTCAAGAGAAAGCCATTCCCACAATGTGTTTTTGGAGCACGTTCACACCGTCGATTCAAGAAGATCCTTTCACTTGAAGAGCCCCTTGGCCTAAGTGTGCCACAGATCCAGTGAAGTGAGATCCCAGCCGTGGTCGACCTGATCATGGAGTTTTGGTCATCCTCCTTCCTTGAACAGTTGTCCTCCTATCACAGTAAAGGCTTTGGATCGATGGGCCGATCTGAGCCTCTTCTTCATCTTAAGGAGTTGCCCTTTCTGCTTGTCCATTCAAGCGGGGGTGGCGGCTGAAGCATAGATCGACTCATATGCCTTGAGAAGCCTTGAAGGAAGGCTCTAAACTCATCGAATTGAAGTTGACCCGTTATCGATGATGATGTTGTGCGAACTCCATATCTGAATGACAATTCTCGATGAAAGCTGACAGCAGTGTTGGCTTCAAGATTCTTGATAAACTTAGCCTCAATCCACTTGGAAAACTTGTGAGCTACTACAAGCCACGCAGCGAGGTAATTGGGTTGATGAACTTCCGTTAGTTCTTTGGGGTCTAAGGACAACTCCCAAGCGGTCGACCGGCCGAACTCCATTCTTCTTGGTCTATGGAGCTGAAGCCGTTCTGCCGAGTGACTTACTACACAATGCACCACGAGTCAAGCTCTTCTCTGAAGATGAAACAGAACAGGCTCGACAGGACATAGTCGACCTTTTAGAGGAGGAAAGAGAAATGGCTTTAATCCAGTCGACCATTTATCGACCAAGATTTGCGCGTCGATTCACGCCCCGAAACATGAGGTCGAGAGCCTTTCAAGAGGAGACTTGGTTCTTGAGTGGATCAACAAAAACCCTACAAGCTACGCCCCTGCTTGGGAAGGTCCCTTCATTGTCAGCAGAGTTCTCCACAATGGAGCATACCATCTTTATAATGTCGAGCATCGAAAGGCAGAGCCACGAGCTTGGAGCAGCGGAGCTGCTCGCCCCTTTTATACTTAAGTACTCACTCGGATGAGATGTAATAAAAATACCTTTGTAGTTTGTTTATCAAAGACAAGAGCTTTATAATATTTCTGAACAATCTGTTGTTGCCTTTGTTTGCATTTCAAATCCCCCAGTGGGTAACTTCGCTGCGAATCTGTTTCGCCTAAGTTTTAAAAAAATCCTACAGAGCGATGAGCAAGCCTCTCACTCGGGGGCTTAGCTGCGAATCCGTTTCGCCTAAGTTTGAAAAATCCTACCGAGTGGTGAGCAAGCCTCTCACTCGGGGTTAGCTGATCGAGTGCTAGCCTAAGTTTGAAAAATCCTACAGTGGTGAGCAATCCTCCCACTCGGGGCTTAGCTGCAGTCCAAGTACTCGCCCATGTTTGAAAAATCCTACCGAGTGATGAGAAAGCCTCTCCCTCGGGGGCTTAGCTGCGAATCCGTTTCGCCTAAGTTTGAAAAATCCTACCGAGTGGTGAGCAAGCCTCTCACTCGGGGCTTAGCTGCAGTCGATGCTACGCCTAAGTTTGAAAAATCCTACAGTGGTGAGCAATCCTCCCACTCGGGGCTTAAGCTGCAGTCAAGTACTGCGCCTAAGTTTGAAAAATCCTGCAGGTGGTGAGCAATCCTCACTCGGGGCTTAAGCTGCAGATCCAGTACTACGCCTAAGTTTGAAAAATCCCTGACAGTGGTGAGCAATCCTCCCACTCGGGGGCTTAGCTGCAGTCTAGTACTACGCCTAAGTTTGAAAAATCCTACCGAGTGGTGAGAAATCCTCTCACTCGGGGTCTTAGCTGCAGTCCGATTGCTACTCGCCTAAGTTTGAAAAATCCTACAAGTGGTGAGAAATCCTCCCACTCGGGGCTTAACTGATCCGATTACTCACCTAAGTTTCAAAAATCATACCAGTGGTGGCGATCCTCCCGCTCGGAGGCTTAGTGCAGTCTTGTACTCGCCTAAGTTCAAAACATATCCCAATCCGCCAAGGGCAGCGAGGTGCAGGTCATTTTGCAACCTTCTCCTCGAACTCGCCACAAATACAATGTGTGCTCCGTCCCTATCCCATAAGGATGTGAGAGTCTTGAGGCATTGCAACCTTCTCCTTGAGACTACACCACAAATACAATGTGTGCTCCATCCCTATCCTTAGGAGGCTGACGAGGTGCAGGTGTTGCAACCTTCTCCTTGAACTCGCCTACAAATACAATGTGCGCTCCATCCCTATCCATAAAGAGCTGACGAGTGCAGGTCATTGCAACCTTCTCCTTTGAAGCTCGCCACAAATACAACGTCGCTCCATCCTTACTGCCCGAGGGCTGACTGAGGTATGGTCGATTGAAGTTTCCACTTTGGGGCTGCATCTCAAACACAAAGGTCATTCAAGCGTAGAACAAATTCTAAAAGCAATGCTTAAGCATATCACTGAGATAAATCAAGTCGAGACGAACCTAAAAGTTCAAGACCGCAAAAGTACTTGGGCACTCAGCTTGAAAAGAGTTTTACTTGATTTACAAAAAAACTACTCGGCATCCGAGGCAAATTTAAGGTGGGGCTTAAAAGTTTGTTCACTCCGAGGAGAAATTTGGCAGGCTCGGCGAATTCATCGGTCAATACCATCGACAATCCAGTGGCTGCAGCAATGAAAGTCTCCATGAAGAATTGGAAGTCATACTTATTGGTATTGGCAACCTTGATCACCTTGACTTCTCTTCTCGCGCCTCCTTGCAATGGACATGAACCAAAAGCGAGCCACATCAGCACCGCACAGGCGAAGACTTTTCAACTCCACACTTTTCGACACGGGATCTCGTTAAGTCGAGTCATCGGAGACTCGAGGTCAATCGAGAGCGTTTCCCTTGGCCAGAGTGTTGTGTCGATCTGGGACATTGCGACCTTCAATCGAGCAATGTAGTCAACAACACCGTCAATGCGGGATTCCAGTCGGAGCAAGTTCATAGCAGCTTCATCTTTCACGGGGGAGTTGATGGGGTCCAAGCTTGGTTCAATTCACCCGATCTCCTCCTCGAAATCTCAGCAAAACTCTCCATGCACAATCCGAGGATGAGTCAATAGTCGTATGTCGAGTCGACGAAAATGAGCCAGTCGGAACAGAATATATACCTTCAAGCCTGATGAACAGCTTCTTGGCAAGGCTTCTCAGATAACTTTCCAGATCATCCCTCCTGCGAGCAATGCCTTCCATCCTCTCGTTCAGATTGACCTTGTCCTTCTTCAAGCGGGTTACTTCCTTGTTGGCTTTGTCCAGGGCAGATTTTATCTTGGCGTTTTCTTACTCCAACTTGCCGACTGAAGCCGACTTTTGTTCAGCTAGAGCAGTTTTGTCGCCAACCTTCTTCTGTGCAGCAGCCAGATCTTGATCATTTTAGGCCAGAGCCTGGTTCAGTTTCTCTGAAAAGAAATAATGTTTGATTCAGAAAGAGCAGAATGAAATCCAGATTGAAGACAAACCAGTTGACAAGAATTTCTTACCATTGGCGTCATCCTTGGCTTTCTGCAGTTCTGTCTTAGCCAACTCCAGGTCAAGATTGAGTTCAATCTGCTGTTTCTCCAAGTCAGCAAAGCGAGCTCCAAGATCACAAGATTCCTGCAATCAAGGAATGAGTCAGTCGACTTGTCGGGGGTTGGGTGCGACATATGCCAAAGGATGGCTTATCATGGTGGGGGCGAGTAGAACGTCGCCCGTGCACAGAAAGCGAGATGGCGCGAAGGCATGCCTTGGCGGATCTTACCGACTTGAGGGCTCTCGGTGGAGATAATACCCTCTGCTGCTCTGCGGGGTCTCCGCATGATCACTATGGCAAAGTGGGTACAAGGTTGCTCCTTGAGGCTGTTAGGGGTGAGGAAGGAGAAGGCCACTTAGCTCTTCTCTTCCCTCTATGTGTGTCTAAAACTATTAGGGTCCAACCCGTTGCATGGGTGCCAGGGGTTTATATAGGCCTACCCCGAAGTACAATGAAGTAATCCGGCTGGGGCGGGTCCCCAAATCTGTCTCTCAGGTCGCCGTCTTCTCATCAGCAGGTGGGCCCTTGACAGGCCCGGCATGGGGCGAAGGCCTTGTCACTTGTGGTAGAGTCTTGCCAGCTGCGGATTCTTTGTGTAGCGCCTCTAATGGCCTGGCTTGGTCATGGGGTCATGGCAAGCAGTGCCGCCCGCTGAAGAGCGATCATTGTGCCATTCCTGTCTTATGCAGTTAATGGTGTGCGGGGCCCGTGGGAGGGCGGCCAACTCTGAGGGCCGACTCCCAGGTCCGCCTTGTAACTCTCTCGCCGTCTTGCACCCCCGCCCGGCAGTAGTTCCGCCAAATCTGGGTCGCGTGCAGACATGCCGTCGTGGGCACGGCGCCCGCCTGAGGCTGATGTCGGGGCGGCGTGTAACGATGCAGCGCGGATGGATATCTCCATCGATGCTGACGCCTTGTAGCCATGCGGCCCTTGCGAGCAGGCGAGGATGGGCAGCAGCGACGCACCATCCGCCCATAGTTGCGAAAGGCGGGGAGGTGGTTGGAGTGTGAGGCGACTCCCCATAGTCAACTTCTCTGGAAGCCGCTGGTTGGGGTCGCTTATCTCGAAGCCGTCCACTGGATCTCGGCCGTGAGGCGTCAGTGACTCTGCCGCCGACTCTCAAGCGGCTCTTCGTCTTGGGGTCTTGAGGCGCAGCCTGCCCGATGTCTTGAAAGGTCAGGGCTCGGGTTAGCCTACCGTGGCCCATTACTCAGTAGTCCCAGAAGCTGGTGAGTAGGGAGCAGACTGTCGAGGCCTCAGCAGTTTCATCCTTCCGGTGGTGGAATCTGGGCCTTGCTCGCCGTCTTCCTCTAGGCCAACTATTTGGGCGGACTCGCGAAGGCCGTCTTGCCCTTAGAGAGTTTGAAAGTCGTCTTTGGGAACCGACAGCATGCACAGTAAGCTTCGAGGCAGCGGCCCGTTGCGGAGCCGTCCACGAGGCGCCAGCAGTCGGTCTCGCCCACCGCCGCGTGATGAGACAGGCCGTCAGGCGGGACCCGCCACTACCGTGCCTCGGCACGCGAATGGATCCGTTGCAGCCGTGCGGACGGTTGGGGTTCCCGCGTTGTAACTGCGCGCAGTAACTTCGTGGGGTAAATCATGGGGGGCGTGGGGTCCTTGGCGCAGTTAATCCCATGCCCGCCCCATCGGCTTCTCAGCCCATGAGCCTATAAGTAGGCGGGAGGAGGGGGTGGCGAAGCACGCGCGCCCATCTCCCTGCTCCCCCCGCTTCCTCTTGCTTCTTCTTCCTCTTGCCGCCGCCCAGCTTCGAACCTGTGACCGCTTGGCGGACAAACTCTTCCTCCACCGCTGCACCTCCTCTGCGCGCTCGGCGTGTGGGGCGGCTCAAAGTGGATGGCGACCATCGAGTTCCTCCGCCCAGACCGCCGTCTCTGGCAAGAAACCTAGTCTGCGGGCCACGCGCCGCCGTGAAGCAGAAATATCGCCCGGCCTTGGGAGGCAGGCCAGTGCGTATTCCTTTCGCACCTCATGCTGTGGCCTAGGGCTGCCGTGGCCAGTTTCTTCCAGCGCCTTCTTGAATTCCACGGGCTCGGCCGCACCACCTTACTCAAACACGGTGGTCTGCTTTGCTCTGCTCGCACCTGTCTGAAGGCTTCCTCGGCGTTCTCCCACCATCGACAGCTGTGGGGGGTGGGAGTCTTCAGTCTAAGCTCGGCACGCGTGTCGTTGGCGTGCCACCTCTGTGTGGCACCTTCATACAGCATGATCTCGGAGATCGGTGGCCGACAACCCGTTTCCCACCATTCGCTGATCAAGTCGGTGAAGATGTGGGCGGTCCTATTTTATGTGAAGCGTCGCCCCAGGGCGGGTCAATCTGCCGCCTTACAAGCCGAGGCGTCTTGGCGAGGAGGCACCCAGCTGGTCCCACAAGGTCAGGCCGTGACTCCGGTGGTCTCTTGCTTGGCCGTCGCGCGACTCCAGTGCCCGGCCAGCGATCGAGGCAGCTTGACCAGGGCCGACCTCTGGCGCCTTCGTGGCGTGGCCAGTGCTTCCACTCCAAGGCCGACCTCATCGATCTGTCGGATGGCGGCCCTGAGACCGGTCGGCTGTGCTCCAGACATGCCCCACCTTGAAGGTGGCGGACACGGTGAACTACGCCATGAACTGCAATCTCACGGCGGATTGGCAGTTCGGCAAAGCGCCGTACTCGCGCCAACCCCGCCTGTTGTAAGTCGTCTCTCTTCTTCTTCTTTTTCTTTTCAGCGAATCCGACCTCTGATCTTTTTGGTTTTCGAGTCAGAACCCCCTCATGCAGCCTTCAGCCCGGCAGCCGCAGGGGCAGCCCGTGGTCGTCCCGACCAGGCCGGAGAGGCGGCGTCGAGATCTGACTTGAGGGCGTGGCGATGGAGGCCGGCGCCGAGAAGGAGGAGGCGGAACTGGCGACTTCAGGCCCTCGGCTACCTTTGCCGGCCTGGCACGAAGATGATGAAGAAATGCGCGCCACCAACCAAGGTCGACCAGCCCGCGCGAGTTCCTCCGTCGGCTTGGGTGGTCGGTGAAATGGCCGGGCAGCCCGGCTCGCTTAGCGGCGGTCGAAAGTTCAAGGGGCGGCCCGCGATAAGCGGAGCGGTCGCAAAGGATAACCCTTCCGCAAGGAAGTAAACGCCCTTGGTCTCCAGCGTAAGTGCTTCCGCTTTTTGTCTTGTTTTCTTCGGTGAATCTTGTCCAAATCTTTTACGTCTTCCTTGCATCGAGGCTCCCCTTACATTAGAGATGGTACGCCGCTCGTCGTCATGGGAGTCATGAGAGGCGTCGCCACTACTCGGCGGATTGACCCCGCCCGCCGACCTTGAGGAAGCGGCAGGCAGAACAGCGGGAGAAGCGCGGACGAGGAAGAAGCCGCCCGCTGAAGAAAGCGGAGGCCTCCGCCGAAGGAAGCTGGATGAGGCGAAGCCGCCATTGCGGCAAGCGGCGGATGAGAGGCAGCCGGCGCCTTCAATCGGCATGCTAAATCATCCGCTTAGCTCCACGCCGCCGCCCAGCGAGTTCCACCAGGGCGGGTGAAGGAGCGGTGGCGAGTTCCCCATCATGGAGAGGAAAGGCGGCGAGACCTCCATGTAAAGACGCGGCCGTGTACGCCACCGCCGCTCTCGCCGCCGTCTAAGGCCCGCGAGGTAAGCGGCGGACCCACGGTGCCGCCAGTGAAAACGAGCCGTGGTGAGTTGCTCCTTCAAATCGCCTACGCCCGGTAGCCACCCGTCTTGAGAAAGCGATTTGGCGCCCGCCCAGAACGGCGCCGCCACTTCGGCCATCGAGATGCCGGCGACTAAGCGCGCGCCCGTTGGGTGAGTGCGAGGCGGCGAGCCCGCTGAACCGAGGCGCTTACGGGCGTTAAGGCGAAGCTTCGAGCCAAAGCGCGCCATCGAGAACTGCACCAAAGCGCATCTGGCGTCGCGAGCAGCCGTTCGGTATGATTTCTTCTTTGAGTTGTTTTCTTGTTGTTCTTCTCTATGAAGCGGCGCCGGTCACTGCAGGTGTAGTCCCGAGTTTGAACCGGCTCTGGCGGTGGCTGGGCGAACTCCATCTGTGAGTTCCAAATATTTACCTTTATGCAAAATGCTTATCGGGAGTATCACAACCTCTGCGTCCACTGCCTTCAACCGCAATGTTGAGGAGCTGGGAAGCGGACCGCCGACTTAACCGGAGGCTGGAGTGAGTCCTCTTTCTTCTTGTGAAGTGGCTGGCCTTTCCATGATTGCTCTCCAGATTCGGGCCGCTGCTGGCGATCGGGCGGATCCAGCGACCTTCTTAGTTGATGACTTAATGTCCTTTTTATTTTATTCTTGAGAATAGCGCCACTCTCGGCGGCAGCTGGGCGAGGCCGACACCATATGCGGGCCAAGGGAGGAGTGCAACAAGCTGCCACAGGCGCGACCTGCTGGCTCATGCATAGCTTGCGAACAAAGGGAGCTTCAAGAAAGCTTGCAGGGCAAGCGGAGAAGAAAGAGGCTGCTCTCTGGCCGAGTTGGAGGCGGCTCCTCTGGACCCAAACAAGGAGGCCTGGTGACCTCAGAGCTTCCATGAAATCAAGGACATCATCGACGGTGAGTTTCTTTACTTTCTTTCTTTGAGCAGCGACTATAGGTCGGGCTGACTCTAGGTTTTGCCTTGCTTCTTTTCGTCTTGGCAGACTTCTTCCCTGGCCACCGCGAGCAGCCACTCGAGCCATCGAGGCTGATCCTGGTAGCGGAGGGCAAATGGTGCGGATTGCATAGCGCCCGGGACCCTTGATGAGCAGCTTGAGTGTCGAGGCTCGTCTGCGACCAGCATATCGGATCTTCGCGAGCTTCAGCGTGTCGGCGCCCGGCGATCGCTGCCAGTGGCGGACATGCGGTTCTGCGCACTCCCGGTCGGACTGCCGGCTGGTGGAAAATGGCTGGCCGTCTTGAGGCTGGAAAGTTCGCGGCCGGGCTGGAAGCGTGCGGACCTTGGAATTCGTCAAAGCGTGGTATCGAGGCTGGATCTGGACCGGTAGCCACGTTCGGTCGAGAGGCCGAGGCGGAGCTGCTAGCTGTGGAAGAGCGCCCTCATCGGCGTGCGATGGCGATCGCCGACTACGAACACCAGCGTCTTCGTCCTGGCGAAATTTGGCGAGGGCGGCGAGGCGCCGCCGGAGTGGTTGAGATGAACTTCGGATTATAGCGAGACTCGGCGGAGTGATCGGCTCCGGCCACGAGAGGAAAAGCGGCGGAGGATGGAGAGTGAGGCGGAGGCGCCCGGAAGGCGGGCGGGCGACCAGCCTCGCTCAGCCGCGCCTCCAGCAATCGCGCCAGCGGCCCCAGGTCGGCTGCCGTCGAGAGATGATCAAGCCGAGAGTGCCGACCCGGCCGCCCGGCGCTGACACCGCCGTCTCCGGCCGGCCCTCGAACCCGTCTGCTGCTTCCTAGGCTGCCGTCTTGCCTTTATTTTATCTGCTTTTAGTAGTCTTTGAAAAACTTGTTAATCGCTTTAATTCCACCAGCGGGGTGTATTTTGAACTTCTGCTTGAAGATTGGCCAGGGCCTATGTTATGTAAATATTTATCCTAATTCTATCTTTCCTTGCTCATTGCTCCTATTGCTTTTCCTTTGCGCCTTCCCTTAGTAGCCGCCTTGCCGGTCGGACAACGCTCATGATTACCGCTTGGATCAAATGCTTTGGCTACTCTTGGGAAGGCAAGTACTAACCATTTTAGAGTCCTTTTAACAAGTTGGATAAAAAGCGGCAAGCCGACTAATCAAGAGTCGACTGCGAAAGAGTCTGAAACAAGCTTAAGCTATGTTTATGCTTTGAGTCCTTAGCCATTTTCATGTGGCGCCCATTGTTCCTTACTCCTGCCCACCAAGCGATCGCCTCTGCGACTCTTGACTTCGACGGGAGGCGGCTTAGGCACCACACACTACTTGTTCACTGCAGGAAGCATTCCATAGCGGTAGTGAGTCCCAGGCCGACTAGTGAACCCGGTGCCAAGCGGCATAACAAAGAGTAACATACTCGAAGGCATAATTCTTATCATATAGATAACAAAAAGGGGCAATCCCCGAGCTCGTCTCGGGGGGCCTGAAGTCTTGGTACTTTAATACAAAAGATTGCATGGTACATACTGCATCAAGCTGTAAAATCTTGGAGAAGATTTGCATTCCATAACCGTTCGTTGAGTCTCTTTGCGGAGTTGTCCCTCTTAACGTGCTCGGGGCTTACGGCGTCGATCACGTAGTAGGATCGTTACTTGACACTTTGCGATAATGAAGGGCCTTCCCAAAGGCGCCCGACAGCTTATGCTGGCGGCTGTTCGCTGGATTAGTCGGAGCACAAAAGGTCGCCCTCTTGGAAAGATCTCGACACGACCTTCTGTTGTAGTAGCGGTGCGAGCTCTGCTGGTAGATCTTGGACGGTTGAGTGCCAACAGCCGGCCCTTTTCCACAAATCGGCCTTCCGTCTTGGCGTGCTATACTTACCTTCCTCCTCGGTGTGCATGGTGACTCGCGGGAGTCGAACTCTATATCCGTTGGGATGGCGGCTTCGGCACCGTGAAGCGAGGAAGAAAGGTGTAAACCGGTTGACTTGTTTGAGTCGTGCGGAACTCCGGAAGGGCGGTAGCAACTCATCAAGCCAACAGGACGGCGAGCGCTCGATGATTCGACCCGATCGAGGCTTGATGCGAGATAGGATGAGGCCATTTGCTCGCTCCACAGCCGTTTGAGTGCGGATGGGCAATGTGCGCTAAGTCCGATCCGGATGCCTTGTGTCCCACCGAAAGCGGGCGAGCGCCTTTGGCAAAATTTGTGCCATTAGCCGGTGATGATCTTTGTGCGGTATGCACGTCTTGAGTAAATGATGTCGGCGATGAAAGTCCGTTAGTTGGACCATTCAACTTCTTGATGGGCTTTACTTCTATCCACTTGGTGAACTTGTACACGCGACAAGTAAATGATTTAGAGCCACCTCGTGCTGCTTGAATGGTCCTACCATGTCCGGGCCCCAAACAGCAAAAGGACTAGGTGATGGGGATAGTCTTGAGTCTGGGCCGGCTGATCTGACAGAGGCGGAACATCGGCACCTTGCATTTTGGACTAATTCCTTGGCCTCTTCTAGGGCAGTTGGCGGAAGAAACCATGTCGGAAGGCTTTGGCGGCGAGTGCTCTTGAGGCCACATGGTGGCACTTTTCATATGATAGAATGTCTTGAGAATAACAGCCTTGCTACGGCTCGGCCTGGCGCTGGTATAGACACCGGTGGCAGCTGCTGACCAGCTCTCTGTTGACTTTGGTGTAGGCTGCCCGCTGTGATGCTTCTACCGAGCCAAGATTTCATCGGTTGGTAGCTCTCACGCTCCTGGGAACTTCAGGATGGGCTGGGCCCATGAGGGTGCTACTATTTCTTCAACTGCCGACATTGCTACTTGGGCGAGGGAATTTGGTGGGAGGCGGCGGGCTGGAGTCGTGGCCGCTGCTGGATTGATGAAAGTCCCAGGCCCGGCTGGTGCAGTCCGGGCCGAGCTCTGGAGTCTCCCCAATAATGAGTCGTAGTCCCGGGCAGGTTACAGAAGTCCGGGCGGCTTGATCTGCAACATTCTTGGGGCCATCTGCAAGAATTCTTGTGCCCGTCTGCTGGGGCTCTTGAGTCGGATCCGACTTCTTGCCGGGAACCGGCACAAAAATGGAATCTGATTACAGTGAAGGCAGCCGGATAAGCGAGGTGAAGGCGCAGCCGGATGGTATTACTG
This sequence comes from Aegilops longissima, assembly GCA_021605205.1. Classification (NCBI taxonomy): domain Eukaryota; kingdom Viridiplantae; phylum Streptophyta; class Magnoliopsida; order Poales; family Poaceae; genus Aegilops; species Aegilops longissima. The sequence continues at coordinate 79,926,819 of CM038678.1, read as the reverse complement.
GCCGGGTGGAGCGATTCGTGCCGGTGTCTGCTTGGTTGTTGTCATTTCTTGGTACGTGAAGAACTCGCCTCCTCAAAATATCCGAGTTCTTTGTACAAAGAAGCGGTAGCTCACCATGTTTGCATCTTTGGCGTCCCAATCGCCGGATATTTGGACCACCACGTCAGATTCGCCATAACACAGGATCCGTGAATGCCAAGTTCTTTGGCAAGCCGGAACCCGTGAATGGCGCCTCGCATTCGGCGACGTTGTTGTAGGCGGCCGAAATGGATCTGCGGCGGCATATTTGAGCTTATGCGCCTTTGGGAAGTGAGGACAACGCTGCTCCCAAGCAGTCGCATCTTGGAGCCATCGAAATGCATCCGCCAATGGGTGGAGTCGGGTCTTTGGCGGCAGTCTTGGGTCTCGGCCTGGTCGACGAAGTCGGCCGGTGCTTGCGACTTGATGGCGGTGCGGGGCTGGTAATAGATGGTGTAGGGGCCAGCTCTATGGCCCATTGGCCCACTCGGCGAAGCATCTCGGCTTCTGATGATCTCGGCTAGTGGGGCTGTGCAAACCACAGTGATTGGATGCTCTTGAAAGTAAGGCTTCAAATTCTTGGCGGCAAAGTGCACGCCGTAGCACATCTTCTGGTAGTGGGGGTAGTTCTTCTTGGAAGTCGGCGATGCCCTTTCGGGTAATATACCGGTCTACTGGACAGGTAAGCGCCTTGCCTTCCTCCTTGCGCTCAACTACAATGGTATGCTTGACTACCCGGCTGGTAAGCGGCAATGTCTGGGGAGCATGGGCTCTTTGAGTCGGGGCGCTTACACAGGGTAGTAGTCAGCATTTTTCTTCAACTAGAGAAACACGTCGCCTTGTGGTTCCATTCGAAGAAGGAGGTCTTCTTCATGAGCTGAGTATAAAGGAGAGCTTTCTGCGACCAGTGATAGATGTCGGGTGATGGATATGCAAACAGCGGTGTTTTGCACATCTAGCGATTCGGTGATTACTTCCATCCTCTCGATGGCTTTGATCTTTGAGGGTTGCACTCTATGCAGCGTTCGAGAGACCAAGGAAGCCAAGGAGTTAGTGCTTTGGCACTCGAAGCGCACTTCTCAGGGTTGAGCTTGATGCTGGAATCGGCGCGAGTTCTCAAGGTTTCCTTAAGGTCTTCAGCGGTGTTCCATGCTTTTCGCCTTCACCACCCATCGTCCATGTAGGCGTGGGCGTTTCTGCCGAGTTAGCGAGGAGGCACTTCTGCATCTGGCGCTGAAAAGTGCGCCCGCATTCCTTAAGCGAGCGTCATGGTCGGATATGGAAGGCTCGAAATAGGCGTGATGAAGGCGGTCTTGATCGGTCGGCGGGTTCAGCGATGCGGTGATATCCACGAATATGCATCTAAAAGCTCAACAGCTCGCATCCGGCTGTGAGTCTATCACCTCATCAATTCTCGTGACCGAATGGGTTCTTAGGGCAAGCTTTGTTGAGGCTTGTGTGATCAATACACATCTTCCTTTGCTTGTTCTTCTTGAGTGCAGGACGGGTTTGCTAACCGTTACGGAAAAAATACTTCCATAATGAAACCGGCTTGCTAGGGCAGACTATCTCTTCTCAACAACTCTTCTCTTCTCTTGACGTACGTGACAAGGGCTGCACAGGCCAGACTTCACATCAGATCCGGACATGTAACTTGTCCCGGCCCGAATTCGTCGGTACACACTGCATGTCTTTAGGGGACCATCTTGAAGATGTCCGGATTCTCGGAGGAAATCGGCAGAGCTCGCCTTCCTATTTGCTGTCAAGGTTTGCACCTATGACGGCGTACCTCTCTGGTGCTCCGGGTCCAAGGTATCTTCTTCGTTTCTTTGGCTGGCTTAAGCAGGCCTCGACTTCCGACTCCTTGTGGTTTAGGCGATATCTCGGGCTGCTTGCAGCCGCCATACAACCCGATCAAGCCCGCTTCTCGGCTCACGATCACGGGGACTCGGCTAGGCAAGACTGCTGATTCGATGCAGCGAATGCGACTTCTGTAGATGCCCGGCTACGATCGGAATCCCCTTGGAACTCGGCATCTTCATCTTGAGGTAAGGCGTAGTGGGGACCGCCATGAACTTAGCCATGGAGTCGGCCAAGCGGAGGCGTAATGCTGGACTTTCTAGGTCCACCGCCCGAACCAAACTGGCTCTGGCGGAAATGATCTTTGTCCCCAAAGAGGACATCTATCGAGGATCTTGCCGATCGGTGAGCAGGAAAGGCAAGTACAATGCCCGTGGAACACGCATCCGGCTGCTCTGAAGGCTGTCTTTGCTTGATTCCTAACTTCTCATGGTGTCCTTGTACATGATGTTGATGCTCGCCTCCGTCTATCAGCCACTCATGAGAAGCGAGCGGCCGCCTATCTATGGCAAGGTGGATCCCAAGACCATGGCGTAGGAGCCGGACTCGGCATCACCTGCAGGTGATCGGCTCTGCTCAAGCTGATAGGCCTCTGGGACCCGGTGCATGAATGCAGGTATCTGATGCTCTTGCATTCACCTCTTCTGCTGCTGCTGCATGCTTTGTGTCGATCGTCCGGCCACCTGGTGAACACCACATAGGCTCCGTGCTCACGGGTACTCATCTTGTCTTTCGCCCGACTGTGCAGCGGCGGCTGCTAGAAGGCGGCCATGATGGGCGGCTGCCAGTGACGAGGAAAGCCGAGGATGCCGTCTCCTTGGCGATCTTGGTGGGTCGATGGCACTTCCGGGTGGTGTGGTTTGACAAGCTTGGCGCCTCTACTGAACTTGCGGGGACCATCTAGAGTTTGCTCGTAGAAATGCCGGCAACCAGTTGGACTTGCCGCCTTCGTAAGCATGGCCGGAGCTGCCCCTCCATTTCTCGGTCTTCGTATGTCATAACCTGCCCGGCTGCTGGAAGCCGGCTGTAGAGACTATGCGCTTGTGATCGTTCATTCTTTGTATCGCCCGATTGGTGTCAGCGGCGGAATTACGGGGCTGAGGAGCCACTTTGCGGTCGCTTTTCTTCGATCTCCGCCTTCATGGAGAGTCGGCTGTAAGCGTGCTTGTCTACTAGCCAGTCTTCGGCTTGTCACAAAGAGCTTGTGCTTGAGGAGGTGCCTTCTCTACACTGGCGGTGAAATGCTCGATAGCTTGCATCTAAGTGCCGCCCTACATGAGAGTTCGAAGCTTCGCCAGCGGCGTGGGGGTAGTCGCGAGGTTGACTTCGTTGGGGCCTTGCGCACAAGGAAGCTGGCGAGGCTTGGGAGGTTGCTTATGCGTGCTTGTGAAGTTGCGGACGAAGGCTTGGTGAAATCGACCCAGCTGTATGATGCTGCGGGGCTTGAGCTATTCAACCATGTCCGGGCCGTGCCACAGGCATGAAGTTGAACATACTTACGACAACACACTTGTTGCCGTTTGCTATATTGGCAGCCATGGGTAGTCAACCAGCGATCTTCCGGCTTACTGGGCGGTGTACTAGAGGTATATCTCGAGGAGCATGAACCCTCAGGAAAGGCTGCGTCTCGGATGCGAGGTCGAACAGGCGGACCTTCGTCCTCTTCTTCAGCGCGCCGAGGACGGTGGAGTCGGTTGATCCGGTGGCGGGTGTCGTTTTCTCCGACTCCTCTCGGCGGCAAAGCGATGCGCCCGAGCCGGATCTTCGGCCGGGTGGCGGGGAGACTTCGCCTTTCTCTCTGAGGAGGAGGAGGTAGATAGTCGTCCGCCATTCCACTGCTCTTAGGCGGCCGTCTTGATCGCTTTCGATGGAGATGTGGTCCGGCGTGGCTGACGGCGGATCCTTGTTTTTTCTTCCGTGGACACCGCGGTCCGGTGTCGAGGGCATCAGCGCCATGATCTCGGCGGGGAGGCGGGTCGTCGTTTTGTCGTTGCGGCGCCTACGTGCGCGGCCCGGCCTGGGTCGCATAACGGCAGCGTCGGCAGCTCTTTGGACTTCGCTCCATCATCGGCGGCGCTCTTCACCCTCGAAAGTTGTCCAGCTCGTCCGCCGCCGCTGAAGCGGCGCGAAAATATTCTCCGCATGCGTGGCGTGCAGCAGCGATTGGCCCCGAACAGGTTAGCGATAGCCGCGGCGGCTGTTAGACAGACCCTAAGCGGCTAGAGCGGTCTAGGCAGATGGGCAACGACGCCTTGCGCGATCCATCTCCGCTGCCGATAAACCCGACAAGCGTCTCCTTTGCCCGGCTTCTTGGCGCCTTGACGAGCTGAAAGGCGGCGTGCCTCCGGCATCTCGGCGTCGGCGTCTTCCGAATAAAGCGCGGTCAGGTCTTGCAAAGCCGTGTCGAGAGGTCATGAGCTCCTTTGCGGAATGCTCGCCATGACCCGATGGCGAAGCACCTCCGTGGCATGCTTCCGCTCACTCGTAGCGAGGAAGCGGCTCGTCGTGAACCACTGCGTTGGTAGGGAAGCAGCGTCGGCGATGGGTTGTCGATCGACCGGCGCCGGGTTGAGTGGAGCCTCACGGACTCCAACTCCGTGGCGAGCTTCGCCCGGCGGCGTGGAGTTGGTCAGGAGGCCCGCGGAGAGCTCTGCGGGGCTTCGTTGCTGCGTCGGATCACGAGCTTCGTCGGGAAAGCGAACCTCGCCCGACAAGTTGATGAGCAGCGAAATGGCTGCGTGGCGATCTCAAGCGCCCGTCGCGAGCGTCGCGGCCGACTCCGTCTGGCCACGGAGCTTGCTGCTTTACGCTGCGAGAGGAAAAGGTTCCCGTCAGGCAGAGTCTCCGGACGGCCGGTGCCGCGTGGCCACGGTGGGCGCCAAATGTCGAGGTTGTGTCTTGATTTGCCAAAGGATGGCTTATCATGGTGGGGGGCAAGTAGAAGCGTCGCGGTGCACAGAAATGGGATGAGGCAAAGGCATGCGCATGTGGATCTTACCAAGCAGGGCTCTACTGTGGAGATAATACCCCTCTCTGCTCTGCTGGAGTCTCCACATGATCACTAGGAGCAAAGTGGGTACAAGGTTGCTCCTTGAGCTGTTGAGGGGTGAGGAAGGAGAGAATGTGCTAGCTCTTCTCTGTCTCTAAAATCTAAAATTTTGGGTCCAACCCGTTGCATGGGTTCAGGGGGTTTATATAGGCCTACCCCCCGGGGCTACAATGGTAATCCGGCTGGGCGCGGGTCCCAACCATCTGTCTCTCAGTTCGCCATTTCTCCGCCGACTACCGGGGCCCGCCGACTCGTGGGCCCCGCCCGAAACCCGGCATGAGGGCGCGTGAGCCTTATCCACCCAGTGGGCGGGTCTTGCAGCATTTCGCGAGATTACTGTAGCTTGCGCCTCTAATAATCTTGGCTTGGTCATGGGGTCTTGGCTTAGAGATGCCGCCGCTGACGAGGCGATCCTGTTGCCATTCCTGTCTTATGCAGTTAATGGCGTGTAGGGGCCCGTGGGAGGGCGGCCGACTTTGGGGCCGACTCCCATGAGGTCCGCCTTGTGGCGCTCTCGCCGTCTTCTGCACCCCGCCGATGGCGAAATCCCGCCGTCTGGGTGCAGACGAGGCCGTCGTGAGCCTGAGGCGCCCGCCCGCGAGGCTGGTGTCGAGGCAGTGTATGATCCAGCGCCCGGATGGAGATCTCCATCCGATGCTCTGCAGCTGTGGCCATGCAGCCCTTGCCAAGCAGGGCAGGGGATGGGCAGTAGCGGCCACACCCCATCCGCCCATAGTTGCGAAGGCGGGAGGTGGTTGAGTCGTGAGCCGACTCCCCATAACCAACTTCTCTGGAAGCACGCGAGTTGGGTTCGGCTTATCTCGAAGCCGTCCACAGGTCTCGACCGTGAGGCATGTCTTGAAAGGTCCGAGGGCTCGGGTTAGCCTACCCGTGGCCCATTACTCCGATGCGACTAAATAAAAGATCGGTTATTTGGAGGAGTAAAAGGATAAAGCCAAGAAATTCTAAAATCTTGCCGAATAAAACATCAGCAGTAGTTTGAGGACTACACCGGTGGGTGCCTTAGCGTGCCCCCAGCGATTTGGATTCACCACTCGACAAGCCTTTTTCAAGCGCGAGTGCAAAAAAGAAGAGGTGATAGAAACAAGCAATTCTTGGAGACCATAGTGGATTGCCGCTGATTGACTTACGGTCCCGGGACTACACCATGGGTGCACTCCAGCGATGCCGCCCTTTGGTTCAAAATTCACTCAACATGACCTGCTCGGACCGGGTGAAAAATTCAAAATTCAAGACTACAGTCGACTGCCATGATCCACCATAGTCTCGGGGACTACACCAGTGGGTGCACTCCAGCGTGCCCCACCTAGTCTAAAAATTGTCGACAACAACATCAATTCAGCTCAGAAATGCGAATTTGCTCATTGACAAAGTGAAACACCCGATGGGTGTACTGAAGGGAAGATCCTTGGAAGAGAGTTTTCAGGTATCATATCCCTAACGAGAACAAGTCAAGAGAGTGATCGACAATCTGCTAACCTGAACATTGCTCTAGAAGCCCGAGCTGGCATCATAAACGCCTGGCTAGCATCCGCTTTCCTTCATCTTCTCCATCATGATGCTGCTTGGCGTATAAGCTTCTTTGGTAGCACCCACTTCATCTTACGGGGCGTGATGTGTATTAAAAAAGCTGAAGGTGGAGTCCGGCAGAAGCCTGCGGCTAACCACGGAAGGTGAGAGCACTTTCGACAGCGGTATAGTGAGAGAAATGAAAGATCCGATTAGGCGTCACCAGCGTCTGAGCTGCTGGTTCCGCTTGGCGTTGGCGAGTGTCTTGCCCGGTAGACGTTTTCTGTTTCTTCTCCCCAAAGGGCCTCTGCGGCTCGTCATCATCATCGTCGGGGAGGTCAATAGTTGAGAACTACAAAAAGTTCAGTCGCCAACATTTTATCACCTGATCGGATATATCATAGTTCAGTCGACAAAGGGCGGCAAAATAACAAAGTGTACCAGTTGGAGGTATTGCGTCTTCCATTTCCTCATCCTCATTTCTATAAGCTGAAGTCCGGAGAGTGGCAGGCACACCAATTTCAAGGTTCATTTGATCAAACCAAAGAAAAAATAAACAACCTTGACGTCGATTAAAAGCGAAAGAAGAACACTCACAGCTGATGCAGCAGGAATGTCAATCTTCATTTTAGTAGCGCCTCCAGAGTCTTCTGTGGCGACCACCTTGAGTCTGCTTTGGGGCCTTCTCAGTTGGTCTTGGAGGCGATGTCGAGGATGCTTTGTGATTGCCCGGTCGGAGCGATCACCTTGTCCGCAGGCGCTAGCTGGATCTTGAAACAAGCTTGGATCGCCTTTCCCTGTGAGGAGGAGAGCCGACCTCTTCTTCGTCACTCGATTCGTTGCTCTCCCCGTCTACCTCTCCGTCGGAATGCCATTCGCCTGTTTCGCCTCCGATTGCCTCGCCCTCCGGATCTTGCTCCTGCTCTCTGTTGGGCATCGAGTACATTTCGGTAAGAGCCTGGATGAAAATAAGCAAGACAAAGTCAGTTGGTAAAAGCATAAACAACTGTGTGAATAAATCAAGATCACAGTCGGAAATTCAGAACTGGACCTTGTCTGGTTCGTAAGATTAGTCGAGTGGAGGAATTCTCCACGGCTCCCCACAGGGTTGTCTTTGTTTCCTGTGATACTCATCAGCCACCCCTCCAACATGGTCTCGTCGACTTCGTCCGAATATGAGTCGAGTGGTGTCATCGAGTGCCGAATACATCCACATCGGATGGTCCACGAGCTTGAAGCGGTTGGATCACGTGTGAAAAGAAACCTCCAGCAAATCCATACCGGGCACCCCGCCGGACAAGTTGAACTACTCGATCGACCAGCACCTTAACTTGTGCCTTCTCCTCGGGATCACCTTCAAAGGGAAGGTTTACGCCACTCGGGCGAGAGAGAAAGGGAAGTCGATCGGCACACAGGTCGGCTAGTGCTTTGAAATAGAACCAGGTCATTGCTACCCACGGACCAGTCGGGAAGAATCATGGCTGGAAAGAACTTTTGCCCCTCATTTAAATCCCAAGGCCCCGCACATTTGGATCCTGCACGCGTTCTTTCATCCTTTCGGATTTTCCTTTTTACCGGTAGAGAGGCATGTGAAGATGTGCTTGAAGAGGCCCCAGTGGGTCGGCAGCCAAAGAAATTCTCACACAAAGACATCAAGGCAGCAAGGTACACAATTGTCGTGGTATTCTCACGGGGTGGTGCAAGACGACATATGCCACAAGGTGGCTTCGTGTTAGGGCAAGACTGTTGCTGATAGGCCGGGGCTTTGGTATCACGAATAGCCATGGTAGTTACCCAACGGACTCTCAGGAGATAATACTCCCCTCTTGCTGCATTTAGAGGTGTGCTCGATATATCTGAGTGCAGAGTTGCTCCTAGAGCTATGTCTGAGCTCGATTGCCATAAGCATCGGCTTGGTATATGCCTCATATGTGTATGTGAGCTAGCTAGTGGTCGAAGCATGCTCATGGCGAAGCGGAATAGAGTGCTCATGCGTGAGTGTGTGAGTCCATCCCACGATGGATGGATGGAGCTAAGCTTATATAGGCATGGCTAGCTTGATATGCAAGCTATGTGGGTAGTTGGAAGTAAGCTAGGTAGGCATGGTGGGGTGTCATCCTTGTCCCACAGGTCACTTCATAAATAGTGCCGAGGGACAAGTGACTACTATACATGATGGCTGGGGTGTCCGCGTGAACAGTGCTGAGTGCAGATTAGTCACGTCATGGTAGATGTCGAGGCTGCGGTGGCCGTTGGCTGGTTAGCGTGGTCGGCTGCCCGGCTGGTTAAGCGCGATCGGCAGCCATCGGTCGGCAGCAGTGATCGGCTGGTGGTGCGTCGGCGGCCTGCGATCGACTGCGTGACGGGAGTCGGCCATCGTGATCGACTGGTGGTGCAATCCAGCAACCTGCCGATCGGCCTGGGCTGCGGGGAGTCGGTGAGGCTTTACTGGCCCGATGTCTTGGAATATTTTTCTTGCCATCTTGAGGTATCCGGTGGCGATTGTACTAGAGTAGGGGTACCCTAGTATCCCGAACTTCGTTGCAGGCGGTGGCAGCACCCTGCAGCGGGGCTTGCCTAGTAGCGCCAAGGTCCTCCGGCGGCTCCTTTGGAGCCATTGAAGAACAAAGTATTCAAGGCCCGGCAAGAGGAGCTTGAAGGAAGGCCTCAAAGCACAAGAAAGAAACGAGACCCGGCAAGAGGAGCTTGCCGGGAAAATCGATGGCGACAAGCTTCCGAGTGCGACAAAGGTTCAGCTACGGCAAAGGCGCTTGCAGCGCGGCAACCTCTCTTCATCTCCGCTCCGGCTCATCCGCCAGCGATATGCGCCATGGGGCTATTCGAGCGCAGCGTGTCAAAGTGTGCTAATGCGGTGAGAGGAAACAGCGATGTGACATGACCGACAAGAAGGCCATCGTGGCGACAGTGGCGCTCTGACCAGTCCCTGTTGAACTGTTTAGGCGACATGGGCGGGCATTTATTGCCTTGTCCCTTGCCGTGTCGAGTTAGGTAGATTACCTTTGTACAAAGTAGTTGCACCAACGCAACTCATTTTCCCATTTTGCCCTCGTCTCGTTGCCACCTGTGGTGACCCCTTGAGCCTATAAAAGGAGGCCCATGTGCAGCGTAGAAAGGGTTCGGTTACGGCTCAGTTAGGATTAAATCTCATTCGAGACAGAAACACTCAAGCTAGGTTTTGTAGCTCTCATTGCTCCCTAGCAGAACACAATACAATCAACCAAGCAGCGGTAGGGTATTATCTCTCCGGAGAGCTCCAAGGTAGGTAAACTGCTTTCGTGTGCATCGCCTCGATCTGCTCTTCGTGCAATCTCCGCCCCACCCGAACCACAAAGGGACTCGGTCCGCCGGTCCCATAGGTGTTAAATGAGTTCTGATCAACCTCCCGACATCTTTAGTAGCGCCCGGTAGAGGCGTCGAGGCTGTGTGGACCTGATCCAGCGTTCACCACGAGCAACAATCTCCATCATCTTCATCAACATGCCACCACGAAGAAGAAGGCTTGGCGGCAGCGTGAAACCGTCAGCGTCAAACCCCACCTGCAGGCTGGCGGCGGTGGGGAAGGCAAAGCGGAGGAGCGAAACGTCGTCGAGGAACCCGGCGCTGCCAAATCCAAGGACAAAGCGGCTCAAACCTCGGCGTCGGATCGCACCACGTCCATCTCAGGAGCGTGCGCCTCTAATGGCCAGCTGGCTTGGTCATGGGGTCATAACTTGAGTGCCGCCCGCTGAAGAGGCGTGTGTGCCATTCACCTTATGCGGTTAATGGTGTGCGGGGCCCGTGGGAGGGCGGCCAACTCCTGGGGCCGACTCCCAGCGGTGCGTAACTCTCTCGCCGTCTTACACCCCCGCCCGTGGCCATTCCAGCCGTCTGGGTAAATGCAGACATGCAGATAAATGGGCAGTATGCCGCCTGAGGCTGATGTCGGGGCAGCGTGTAGCGATGCCGCGCCGGATGGATATCTCCATCGATGCGACGCCGCATGGCCAGCCATCGGCCCTTGGAGCAGGGCGAGGATGGGCGTGGCGGCACTATCCGCCCATAGTTGCGAGAAGGCGGGAGGTGGTTGGAGTCGTGGGCGACTCCCCATAATCGCTTCTCTGGAAGCCGCTAGTTGATCGACATCTAGGCGATCCACTGGATCTCGGCCGTGAGGCGATCGGCGGCTCTGCGCGACTCTCAGCGGCTCTTCGTCTTGGGGTCTTGAGGCGCAGCCTGCCCGATGTCTTGAAGGTCGAGGGCTCGGTTAGCCTACCCGTGGCCCATTACTCAGTAGTCCCCGAAGCTGGTGAGGCCGAGGGCAACTTTGTCGAGAGCCTCAACAGTTTCATCCTTCCGGTGGTGGAATCTGGGCCTTGCTGCCGTCTTCCTCTAGGCCACTAGGCTGGGCGGACTCATGAAGGCCGTCTTGCCCCATAGAGTTTGAAAGTGGTCTGGGAACGGCATGCAGTAAGCTTCGAGGCAGCGGCCCGTTGCGGGCCCGTCACGGGCGCGCCCGCGGCAGGGTCGATCTGCCCTTACATGCGTGATGAGACAGGCGAGCGGCGGACCCGCCACTACGTGCCTCGGCACGCGAATGAGATCCGTTGCAGCCGTGCGGGCGGTTGGGGTTCAGCGTTGTAACTGCTTGTGATAACCGTGGGGTAAATCATGGGGGCGTGGGGTCTGAGGCGCGATTAATCCCATACCGCCCCAACTTCTGGCCCATGAGCCTATAAGTAGGCGGGAGAGGGGGTGGCGAAGCTGCGCCCATCTCACTGCTCCGCTTCCTCTTCTTCCTCTTGCTCCGCCCCGCTCGGGCTCCCACCTGACGCCCGGCGACTCTCCTCCACCGCTGCACCTCCTACGCTTCCGGCGTGTGGGGCGGCTCACGAGTGGATGGCCTTATCGAGTTCCTCCATGCCCGGCCGTCTCCACGGCAAGAGCCTAGTGCGGGCACGCCTTCCGGCCCGAATATCGCGGCGCTGGAGGGCGTAGTCCGCTTCGCACCTCATGCGCGGCTAGGGCTGCCGGCGGCGGTTTCTTCAGCGCCTTCTTGGAATTCCTCCGGCCGCACCGCCTTACTCAAACACGGTGGTCTTCTTGCTTCCTCTGCCAATGAAGAGGCTTCCTCGCGTTCTCCCCACCATGGTGTGGGGGGTGGGAAGTCTTCGGTCTAAGCTCAGCCGCGCGTAGCTGGCGTGCCACCTACGTGTGGCACCTTCATCGCGATCACGGAGATCGGTGGCCGACAACCCGTTTCCCCATTCCGCTGATCAAGTCGGTGAAGATGTGAGGCGGTCCTATTTTATGTGAAGCGTCGCCCGGAAAGCGGTCATCTGCCGCCTTACAAAGCAGTCTTTGGCGAGCACCCGGCTGGTCCCAAATCCGGAATGACTCATTTGGTGCCGCTTGCGCCGTCCCTGGCGACTCCGAGTGCGGCGCGGTCGAGCAGCTTGACGAGGGCCGACCTGCTGGCGCGCCGTGGCGTAGCAAAGTGCTTCACTCAAGGCCGACCTCATCATCTGTCGGATGGCCTGAGACCATCGGCTGTGCTCCAGGACATGCCCCGCGCGAAGGTGGCGGACACGGTGAACTACGCCAGCGAACTGCAATCTCACGGCAGATTGGCAGTTCGTGAAACCCGTGCTTAACGCGCCAACCCCGCTGTTATGTAAGTCGTCTCTCTTCTTCTTACATTTTCTGAGCGAATCCGACCTCGATCTTTTTGGTTTTGGTGAGAACCCCTCATGCAGCCTTCAGCCCGGCACCGCAGGGCGGCCCGTGAGACAAATCCCCCGGGCGGAGGCGGCGTCGAGGATCTGACTTGAGGCGGCGGCGATGAGCGACGCCCGAAGGAGGAGGCGGACTGGCGACCGGGCCCTCGGCTACCTTTGCGGTAGCACGAAGATGATGATGGCGAGGAATCGCCCAGCGCCACAACAAGAGTCGGTGACGAGTTCCTCCGTCGGCAGGTGGTCGGCTGGTATGACGCCCGGGCGGCCGACTAAAGCGGCGGTCGAAAGTTCAAAGGCGCCGCCAAAAGCGGAAGAAGCGGTCGCAAAGGCCAACGCTTCCGCAAGGAAGTGAAAAAGCGCCCTTTGGTCTCCGTAAGTGCTTCCGCTTTTTGTCTTGTTTTCTTCGGTGATCTTGTCCAAATCTTTACGTCTTCCTTGCATCAGGGCTCCCTTACATTAGAGATGGTGCGCGCTTCGTCGTCATGAGGTCAGCGAGTCCGCCACTACTCGGCGGATTGACCCGCCGCCGACCTTGAGGGCGAACGGGCGAGAGAAAGCGCGGCGAGGAAGAAGCCGCCGCTGGAAGAAAGCGGAGGCCTCCGCCGAAGGAAGCTGGATGAGGCGACGCCATTGCGGCCAGGCGGCGGGGGCCGCGCCTCAATCGGCATTGCTCGTCATCCGCTTAGCTCCACGCCGCGCCAGCGGAGTTCGCAGGCGGTGAAGGCGTGGCGGTTCCCCATCATGGAGAGGGGGCGGCGAGACCTCCATAGTCGAACGCGGCCGTACCGCCACCGCCCGCCTCCGCGCCGTCTAGGAAGCGCCAGGGTAAACAGCGGCGGACCGGGTGCCGCCCGAGTGAAAGGCGAGCCCGTGGCGGTGCTCCTTCAAATCGCCTGCCCGATGGCCACCGTCTTGAAAGCGATTTGGCCGCGCCAGAACCCGGCGCGCCCGGCTTCGGCCATCGATGCGGCGACTAACGCCGCGCCGTTGGGTAGGTGCGAGGCGCGCAGGCCGCTGAACGCGGCGCTTCGGGCGTTCGAAGCTACGAGCCAAAGGCGGCATATCGAAGCACGCAAAAAGCGCATCGGCGTCGCGAGCAACCGTTCGGTATGATTTCTTCTTTGAGTTGTTTTCTTGTTCTTCTCTATGGTAGCGCCCGATGCACCCTGGGTGTAGTCCCGAGTTTGGGCGGGCTGCTGGCGTGACGGCGAACTCATCTGATGATTCAAATATTTACCTTTATGCGAAATGCTTATCGAGTATCACAACCTCTGCGTCACTTTGCCTTCCGCAATGTTGAGGAGGTGGGAAGCGGACCGCCGACAGTCGGAGGCAGAGTAGGTCCTCTTTCTTCTTGTTAGTGGCCTGGCCAGATTATACTCCGAGATTGGGCATTGCTGAGCGATCGGGCGGATCTTCAGCGACCTTCTTAGTTGATGACTTAATGTCCTTTTATTTTATTCTTGAGGCCAGCCACTCTCGGCCAGCTGGCGAGCCGACCATATGCAGACCAAGGAGGAGAGTGCAGCAAGCTCGCCCTGGCGCGACCTGCTTGCTCTGCGCAGCTTGAACAAGGGCTGCTTAAGAAAGCGTGGGGCGGAGAGAAGAAAGAGCTGCTCTCTGGCGAGTTGACGGCGCTCCTCTGGACCGACAAGGAGGCACAGGTGACCTCCGACTTCCATGAAATCAAGGACATCATCGGCGGTGAGTTTCTTTACTTTCTTTCTTTGAGCGACTATAGGTCGGGCTGACTCTCTGTTTTTGCCTTGCTTCTTTTCGTCTTGGCAGACTTCTTCCACTGGCCTGCATGAGCAGCCACTCGAGCCATCGAGGCTGATCACAGCGCGGAGGGCAAATGGTGCGAGATTGCCGCCGCCCGGGACCCTTGAGCAACCGATGCTCGAGCTGCGTGCGCCCGGCCCATCGGATCTTCGCGAGCTTCAGCGTGTCGGCGCCCGAGCGATGCGCCTGTGGAGGACATGCGATTCTGCGCCTCCCGGTCGGATTGCCGGCGGAAATTTGGAAGTCGTGGTGGCGTCTTGAAACTGGAAGGTTCCGCGGCCCGGGCTGGAAGCGTCACCGGACAGAATTCGTCAAGCGTGGTATCCGAGGCTGGATCTGGACCGGCTAGCCCGCGTTCGGTCGAGAGAGCCGAGCGGAGCTGCTAGCTATGGAAAGCGCCCTCATCGGCGTGCGATGGCGTCGCCCACTACTAGAACACCAGCGTCTTCGTCCTGGCGGAGCTGAGGGCGGCGAGGCCGCCGCGGAGTGGTTGAGATGAACTTCGGATTATAGCGAGGACTCGGCCGGAGTGATGTCGGCTCACACCGAGGAAGGCGGCGGAGATGGAGGTGAGGCGGAGGCGCCCGGAAGGCGGAGGCGACCAGCCTCGCTGACCGCGCCTCCGACAGAGTCGCGCCCGGCCCGTCGGCTGCCGTCCGGAGATGATCAAACCGGAGTGCCCGGCCGGCCGCCCGGCCTGACACCGCCGTCTCCTCCGGCCCTCCGAACCCGTCTGCTGCTTCCTAGGCTGCCGTCTTGCCTTTATTTTATCTGCTTTAGTAGTCTTTGAAAAACTTGTTAGTCCTGCAATTCCACCCAGCAGGGGTGTATTTTGAACTTCTGCTTGAAGATTGACCCAGGGCCTATGTTATGTAAATATTTATCCTAATTCTATCTTTCCTTGCTCATTGCTCCTATTGCTTTTCCTTTGCGCCTTCCCTTAGTGGCCGCCTTGCGGGTCGGACAACCGCTCATGATTGCCCTTGGATCAAATGCTTTAGCTACTCTTGGGAGCAAGTACTAACCATTTTAGAGTCCTTTTAACAAG
Source organism: Aegilops longissima (assembly GCA_021605205.1). NCBI lineage: Eukaryota > Viridiplantae > Streptophyta > Magnoliopsida > Poales > Poaceae > Aegilops > Aegilops longissima. The sequence goes on along the minus strand of CM038678.1, from coordinate 79,911,797 downwards.
TTGGATAAAAGCGGCAAGACTAATCAAATTGACTGCGAAAGTCTGAAACGGCTTAGCTATGTTTATGCTTTGAGTCCTTAGCCATTTTCATGTGGCGCCCATTGTTCCTTACTCCTGCCCGCAAGCGATTCGCTCTGCGAGCTCTGACTTCGGCGAGGCGGCAGGCACCACCACACTACTTGTTAAGTGGAAGCATTCCATAGCAGTGGCGAGTCCACAGGCCGACTAGTTGAACCCGGTGCCAAGCGGCATAACAAAAGTAACATACTGAAGGCATAATTCTTATCATATAGATAACAAAAAGGCAATCCCGAGCTCGTCTCGAGGGCTGAATCTTAGTACTTTAATACAAAAGGTTGCATGGTACATACCATCAGCTATAAAATCTTGGAGAAGATTTGCATTCCATAACGTTCGTCTCTTTGCGGAGTTGTCCCTCTTGCGTGCTCGGGGCTTACGGCGTCGATCACGTAGTAAGTCGTTGACACTTTCTGATAATGAAGGAGCCTTCCCAAAGGCCCGACAGCTTATCTTGGCGGCTGTTAGCGCTGGATTAGTCGAGACACAAGGTCGCCCTCTTGGAAGATCTCGACGACCTTCCTGTTGTAGTAGCGTTGGGCTGCTGGTTGATCTTTGGACGGTTGAGTGCCAAGCCGGCCCTTTTCCGGCAAATCGGCGCCGTCTTGGCGTGCTTCTACCTTCCTCCTCGGTGTGCATGGTGACTCGCGGGGAGTCGAACTCTATATCCCGTTGGGATGGCGGCTTCAGCACCGTGAGCGAGGAAGAAAGGTGTAAACGTTGACTTGTTTGGAGTCGTCGCGAGACTCGGAAGGGCGGTAGCAACTCATCAAGCCAACAACCGGCGAGCGCTCCGATGGTTCGACGATCGAGCGATGCAGATAAGATGAAGCCATTTGCCGCTCCACAGCCGTTTGTTCACGGATGGGCAATGTAGCTAAATCGGTCGGATGCCGTGTGTCCCAGAAAGCGGGCGAGGCCTTTAGCAAAATTTGTGCCATTATCGGTGATGATCTTTGTGCGGTATGCCGTCTTGAGTGTGATGTCGGCGATGAAAGTCGCGTAGTTGGACCATTCAACTTCTTGATGGGCTTTACTTCTATCCACTTGGTGAACTTGTACACGCGACAAGTAAATGATTTAGGCCACCTCGTCTTTTGAATGGTCCCCATGTCCGGGGCCCCAAAGCCGAGGACTAGGTGATGGGGATAGTCTTGAGTCGGGCAGGCTTTGATCTGACTTGGAAGCGGCTCTGCACCTGCATTTTGGACTAATTCCTTGGCCTCTTCTAGGGCAGTTGGCGAAGAAACCATGTCGGAAGGCTTTGGCGGCGAGTGCTCTTGAGCCTGGTGGCCCTTTTCATGATAGAATGTCGAGAATCGCTTGGCCTTGCACTGCGGCTCAGCTAGTAGACACTGGTGGCATCTTTGACCAGCTCTGACTTTAGTGTAGGCTGCAGCTCGTGATGTACTGCCGAGCCAAGATTTCATCGGTTGGTCTGCAAGAACTTGGGATGGCTGGAGTCCATGGCGCTTCTTTGGATTGAGTAGAGTCCCGAGGCCGGCTGGGTGCAGTCCCGGGCCGAGCTTTCTGGAATCGCCAGGCCAATGGTTAAACCGTTAGTCCCGGGCGGAGTTACGAAGTCCGGGCGGCTTGAGTGCAACATTCTTGGGGCCATCTGCAAGAATTCTTGTCTTGTCTGCGCTGGGGCTCTTGAGTGGATCCGACTTCTTGAGGGAACCGGCACAAAAATGGAATCTGATTCTGGTGAAGCAGCGGATGGCGAGGAGGCGAAGGCGGCGCCGGATGGTATTACTGGCGGGTGGGCGATTCGTGCCGTGTCGCCTGGTTGTTGTCATTTCTTGGCACGTGGAAAGAACTCGCACTCCTCAAAATATCCACTGCGAGTTCTTGTACAAAGCGCGGTAGCTCACCATGTTTGCATCTTTGGCGTCCCAATGCGCCGGATGGTGATGGACCACCAGTCAGATGCGCCATAACAGGATCCGGCGAATGCCAGGATCTTTGTGGCGAACCCGTGAATGGCGCCTCGCATTCAGCGGCGTTGTTGTAGAAAGCGGAAATGGATCTCCGGCGGTATATTTGAGCTTATCGCCTTTGGGGAAGGACAGCGCTGCTCCCAAGCGGTCGCATCTTGGAGCCATCGAAATGCATCCGCCAATGGGTGGAGTCGGTCTTTGGCGGCGGTCTTGGGGTCTCGGCCTGGTCGACGAGGAAGTCGGCCGGTCTTGCGACTTGATGGCGTCTGGGGCTGGTAATAGATGGTGTAGGGGCCGCTCTATGGCCCATTTGGCCCTCGGCGAAGCATCTCCCGGAGGGCTTCTTGGTTGGCACACCGGAGCTCTTCTGACGCTTCTCCATGTCTGCTCCGCCCTCGCGACAAGTGCTTCCCGGACTCCGGCTTGGCTTTTGGGCGCGGTAGAAGCGACAGCAACTTCTTCAGCAGCTGCTCCTCCTCAGACTCGCCACTACTGCTGCTTGGCGCGTCAACCAGCGACAGCCTAGCGGAGGCGAGCAGCTCCACGTCGAAGGTCTCTCCCTCGACCGGCGCCCTGGAGCTCGACGCCCATGGGAGCTTGATGAAGACGCCGTCGCCGGCCTTCAGATAGGCGCCGGGCTGGGGCTCTTCAGAGCCTGACGCTGCGTCGGTGGCGGGGGGATCGGCGGTCGGTGTAGCGCCTGGCGCTCCTGCAGCCTCAGGGTCGTCAGTACGATCGCCAGACCCCTCGCCAGCCTTTGCGGCGGCAGCCTTGGCGGCCTCCTCGCCGGCGGACCCATCGGCGCCAGCCTCTTCCTCCATGTTGGCGGCGTCGTCATTGTTGCCGCGCGCGTCCTCCTCGCCGGCAACCTCAGTCTCCATCGGCTCTCCGGCAGATGGATCTGACGATCAGAAAAAGAAAGAACAGTCAAGCAAATGTTTGAAAAGAAGAACAGAAGAAAAGGAACCCAAGGGAAATTTTCAAGCAAGGAGATTACCTGCGAGGGGATCTGTGGCTGCGGTCTCCACCACCGGAGGATCGCCGCCGCTGCCCCTTGTCGGAGAAACTTCCCTTGTCGGAGAAGCCTCCCTTGCTGGAGAGCGCTCCCTTGCCGGAGAATTCTCCCTTGGCGGCGTAGTTGAAGCAGACAGAACTTCGGGAGTGACTTCCGGGGCCTCCTGATGAGGCTGCTCTGCTCCTACACAAATCAACAAGTCAGATATCAATAAAGAAGGAGCACCCATGCACACCTAACCGTAAGAAATAAACCAAATACTTACGCTGGGGGCTGTGCTGGGGGTTGCTCTGAGGAAAGATTGCCGGATCCGGCAAGGGGGTCTCAGACGCGCCTCCTGTCGCCACGGGGGGATCGTCTTCGATGACAACCACCGGAGTCTTGGCTCTCTTCGACGCCCTTTGAGCTAGCATCCTGAAAAAGGAAAAAGTTTAGAATGAAGCAAATCAGATACCAGACAAAGCAGCGAATCGAAGAATTACAAGTACAGCGACAAGATCTTACTCTTCTTCGTCTTCCTCCGAGCTAAGCGCGGAGAAGTCGAATTCCGCTCCGCCTCCAGTGCGACGAGCTGGAAGAGTAGGCTCCCTCGGGCGCTTGGCGGGAGCAGGGGCCGTGGTCCCAGAAGGCCCCACTCCAGTTGTTGTGGCAGCGTGAGGCGCTCCCGCGGCAACAGAGCTTGTCGCGGTGGAGCGCGTCGCGCGGCGAGACGGCTGTTGGCCCGTCTGCCGCCCCGCCACTTCCCCGGTCTTGCGGAGGCGCCTTCTTGGCGGGGCCGCGGGCTCCTCCCGCGGCAAGCTGCCTGAAGGTGGAGGGGAGGCGCCCCCAGCAGGCTCGTTCGGCTCAGCTTCCGGCTCGGCCTGCTCCTCCGCGCCGGCAAGCTCCTCTCGGTCGGCAAGGATTGCCGCCTCTGCTGCCTCCGCCTCCTCCACGGTGAACCCAAATTCACCAGCAGCGGCTTCGCCGCCTCCTCCAGCCTGAGTGGCGATCGCTGCAGCTCGGCGTCGGTGGTGTCGCGGGTGAGCCACTTCTGCCGTCGGCGGCGGATCGGCACTTCTTCAAGCTGTCGAAGAACTGCTGCACGATGTCGTCGGCGGGCTCTTGCAAGTTGGAACGATCCCATGAGAATCGCGAGCAACATCATCGCACGGATGCGGTCAAGCGAAGAGTTGTTGCACAAAGGCGGAACCCCTCGGCAGCATGAACCACTCGGGGTGATCTGGGTCGTGCTTGAACAACTCCAGCAGCATCGCATCCAGCTCTAAGACAGTGAAATTCCAGTTGAGGCCCGGGCGCAGCCTCATGATGTCCGCCGCGTTTTGGAACTCCGAAGCAGGCCTCCTCCTCTCCTGCAAGGGCGCAATGCGGCGGCGAAGAAAATCCGCGCCAACAGCGCCTACGGTGAGTCCGGTATGCCTGAGGCGCAAGATCTGGGTCACGGCAATCTTCAGCCTAGCATCCTCCAGCGCCAAGTTGCTCCAATCGTTGCCGCGCACTATGAGAGTTTGGCGCTGGGCAGTGAAGGGCTGCGAGTTCTCCTCTATGATCCAACACCAATCGGCTCTCCACTCCTCCCACTTGTTGCGGAGCTCTCCTTCCAGATATGCTTCTTTCTTGCCGATCCTGGAGATCCAAGCAATCCCTCCGGCAAGTGGCTCTCCTCTCTCAACGCGGGGCATGAAGAAGTGGCGGAAGAGGGCTACGTTTGGGTGGACTCCGACAAAGTTTTCACAAAGGTGTGCGAAAACTGCCATGGTCAGGACAGCGTTGGGGGTGAAATCAAGGAGGCGGAGGCCGTAGGTGTTCATGATGTCGCAAAAGAATTCGGAAAAGGGCGGGCAGAGCCCGCAGTAGAACAAGAGCGCGAAGAAGGGATACCCGACAGAAACCTTCTCGGACGCGGCGGCGGAGATCACCCTCGTGCGTGGGTGCGCCCGCGTCTCCGTCGACCAGAAGAGGTAGTAGCCCTCCCTCAGCTCCTTTGCGTCGAGCTGGGGGTCGAAGGTGGCCCGCTCCTTTCGCAGCGCCGCGAGCCGCTGCGCCTCGGCCGACTTCACGCCCTTCCCCTTGTCGGCTTTCGGAGCCATGGCGGAGGTGGTGGAGGAGTCCGACGGCGTTGATGGCGCCGGTGGCAATGGGGGGCGGAGCGTCGCTCTCTTCGGACTTGAGAAGAAGGGGGGAGCGGCGGTGGTTTTTGAGATGTGACAGCAATGGCGAGGTGGGTGTCCTGCCCCTGTTTCCCCTACTTATAAGGAGGGAGAGGCGGACGTTCGCTTTTCAATTAAAAAAGCCCCACGATCTCTCCCACGACGCCGCAATGACGCAGCTTTGCTCGTGGGAGGCGTGGTGGGTCCGGAGCGAGTAGCTCGCGATCTGGGCCATGCGTGCCGTGCCTTGTTTTGGGCCTGGCCAAACAGAGCTTGGCGCCGTGTGTGGCCCAGGCCCGGGGGCTCCTGTCGGTGTACTAGAGTAGGGGTACCCTAGCATCTCGAACTCGTGCACGGGCAGTGGCAGCAACCCGCGGCAGGGCTTGCCTAGTGACCGCCAAGGTCCTCCGCGGCTCCTTTGGAGCCATTCAAGAACAAAGTATTCAAGGCCCCGGCAAGAGGAGCTTGCCGGGAAGGCCACTCAAGGCACGAAAGAAACAAGACCCCGGCAAGAGGAGCTTGCCGGGAAGGCTCGGTGAGCGACAAGCTTCCGAGTGCGACAAGGGTTCAGCCGCGGCAAGGCGCTTGCCGTGGCAGGCAACCTCTCTTCATCTCCGCTCCAGCTCATCCGCCAACGTGTCGCCATGGGGCTATTCCAGGCACGCGTGTCAAGGGGCTGTGCAGCCAGCGGAGAAGCAGCGATAATGGCGGCCGACAAGAAGGCCATCGTGGCGAACGGTGGCGCTCCTGACGGTCCCTGTTGCACTGTTTAGGCGACATGGACGGGCATTTATTGCCTTTGTCCCTTGCCGTCAGAGTTAGGTAGATTGCACTGTACAAAGTAGTTGCACCAACCGCAACTCATTTTCCCATTTTTGCCCTCGTCTACGTTGCCACTTGTGGTGACCCCTTCGAGCCTATAAAAGGAGGCCCATGTGCAACGTAGAAAGGGTTCGGTTCGGCTCAGTTAGGATTCGACTCATTAGAGACCAGAAACACTCAAGCTAGGTTTTGTAGCTCTCATTGCTCCCTAGCAAGAACACAATACAATCAACCAAGCAGCAGTAGGAGTATTATCTCTCCGGAGAGCTCCGAAGCTGGGTAAACTGCTCGTGTGCATCGCCTCGATCTGCTCTTCGTGCAATCTCCGCCCCCCACCGAACCACAAGGGACTCGGTCCGCCGGTCCCATAGGTGTTCGTGGGTTACGATCAGCCTCCCCGAGAATCCGTGTTCAATTACTCCGAAAACAATGGTGTTTGGGGTGAAATGATGGAGCTGTGCCCCGAAAAATTCAAGAAACCTTGGAAGAAAGGGTGAGGAGGCAAGGAGAACCCGCGGTCAATATGAGTGGCGAGGAGGACGCACTCACCCTCTCACGGCTGCGGCTCGGTCTCGTTCCCCGGGAGCCGCGCCGATTCATGGGGAATCAGTCCCCCTTCGACCAGGTCGTCGATGTCGTCCTGGCTGATCGACGAGCGAATCCAGTCGCCCTGGATCCAGCCCGGCGGCAGGCCAGACCTCGAGGAAGCACTACAAAAAAAATACACTTCTATGATGATACGTGTTTGTCACAGTAGGTCACGTTTTTTGTCATGCATGTACATCCATGACAAATTTATGACAGAATCAAGATAGTCATACCAGTGTTGTCGTAGAAGTGTTCCTTGACATTACCAAAATTATCATCACGGAAGTGTCCACTTCCATGATGATAAATCGCGCGTCACAGAAGTGCTTTCGTCAAGGGTGACCGACACGTGGCATCCACCGTAACGGAACACCGTTAAGCTATTGGGTCGGGGTTTGGATCCGATAACCCGTTAACAGCCCCGACCAATGGGGATTTTCCATGTGTAAGATAATCATTGGCTGGAGGAAACACGTGTCGGCTCACCGTTGGGACAGATGTCATCCGTTCATTGGACCAAAGTCGCCTATGATACGGCGACACGTGTCACGACCCAACAGAGGCCCATTCCTGTGAAAAGGCCGGCCCATTTTACTTGGTCAAAAGGTGGCGGCCCGGCCCACGGAAAGCCTGTTAACGTCATGTTCGCATATAGCCCATTTACAGCCCGCTAACCCAGGGCCCATTACGCCCTATCTGAATTAGGCCCAGTAGCGTCATCTAGGCCGTCACATATGATTCAGCCCGTTTTAACTTCCGGCCCATGTGTGGCCCATGACTTCTTTCGGCCCATATGGGGACCTTTGTAACTCTTGGCCTATTAACGGCCCGTGGTGAAACTGGCCCATAATGAACAGTGTATCTCTTTATACCCATTAACTGACCGTCAAAATTGACCACCAGTGCAAATAAATGCGGCAGCAAAACAAGAGCATAACTGAAACAACTTCAGAAGAGCTCAAGAAACGTTATCCTGGGTATCCACCATGCTGGCAATAAGCTTAGCAAGCTGATTAGCTTTGTCCTGTTTACGCTAAAATCCTCCAACGCTTGTTGTTGCACCGAAAGTATGCATCCGAATGCTCCAGGACTTCCGCATCCTTCCGCTTCTTGTCGCAAAGACAAGCTGATCGATGTCTTTCAGCTTGTAGTTGAGACTCAAGAAACCGAACTGATTCAGACGGTGAGTTTGAATAGCTTGTGCAAGCGGTAGTGGCCGAGAATCGAACACTAAACCAAGACAGACTTTGGGGTTGTCTTGCTGTCTTCAAGATAGTCTTCCTTAGCTGTTTTATCAGCTTTGTTGGAGACCAACAAGGATGTGTCACTATCCTGAACCTTATCTGCATTACTTCCTTTACCATTGCTTAATAAGGCACTCTTCCCCAATATTCTCACAAGATTCTAAAAGAAGAAACAAGCAGACACATAACAAGTTTAGCATGTACTAGTATATGAAACTCATTTCGGTGAACCAGTTCATTAGTAAGGTGGACATGATTAAACTACCAAGTCTTCTATTGCCAAGTACTAGTACATAATAAAAGCATCAAACAAACATATATCTATGTCCTATGGTCACTGCATTGTCTTGCCAAATCAAAATAGAGACACGGTTCAAATCATATCAGTTCAAGACAAAGCAGCAGTGAAAGAATACAAAGCGTGGGAAACTACATGGCACAACAAGATTTCAGATGGGTACCACGGGTCTACATGTACAACAACACTATTGGCTCTATTGTGATGCTAGTAATGTGCATGATATGAAAGTCAACTGTATACACAATTGAAATTGAAATCAACGGAGCTATTGATAAGAGCAAACCTGTTAAAGAAACATGCGTGAACATACCTGTTGTGCCATTGGAGTTTTGATTGGATCCTTCAATTTTAAAATAAGTTTGTATGAGTAAATACAGTGATACAAGAGCAAAGCAATCATAGTTAAAAAGGCGCGCCTAAGCGAGCACTTAAGCGCGCCTAGGCTCTATGCGTTGGCAAAACGCATTGCGCATAACTGTGCATAACTACGCATAAGCATGCACTTTGGTTAGTAAAGTGCAAGGCGGTGGCAAAACGCACAATTAACGCCTAGCGCTTTTTTGAACTATGATAGCAATGGAATCTTAAATTAGAACAGTTGTTTTTAAGGTTTAGGCACTTGTTCTACATGAACAGAGTACAGTAAGATGCAAGAATAAAATACTTAAAAATAGAAAATGAGCTCATAGACCTTACCACATTCTTGGTTCGGGACCAAGATGTAACAAATGCGTTCCAAATCATCGTCCGAAGAATGTGTCTCGGAGAACGTAAGGGAATTTGATGAGTTTCTTTGCGGTGAAGTACGTTTTCTTCAAGTAATTCGACATCGCCACCAAGCATTCTTGAAGATAGCAGAGGTATTAGCACAGGTTACCTCATCCCGAGTTTCCAAATCGGTCCTTCTCTATAGAGAAAAATGGGAAAATTTGCTGTATTATAACCATCATGGAGGTAGGATGTATGGGACGAAGCAAAGTAATTGCCATGAATAACATTACTTACACATAACTCTGGACAAACACCTGAATCGCATTTTCCTTCATCTTCAGTATAATATTTCCAAGATGGGAAGATACGCACATACGATTTAACAACATCAAATGCGATAGATGCTAAACTACGACTGGCTGGTTGTGCTTCCTCCACAGGAATAGGCGTACTAACTGGTGGAGTTGGGGTTCGCCGTGATAGTACTGGCCCTTTGGGCACTGGAGCTGCCTTACTAACTGCTCTTGTTTGGGAGCTCTGTGGTGGAGATGGTGTTGTGTCAACAGGAACTGGGTTACTATCGGCTGGGGTTGGGGTTAGATTGGGTGAAGCTGGTTCTCCGTCCATCGCAGAGGGGTACAATCTGTAGAGTTTGGGTTATGTGTGGTAGGGCTGGTTCTTGTGCATGTACAACCGGGGTGCTATCTCCACCAAGAGGTAGCACTATTTTATTTGAAGACCGTGTTTTTATTCCGCTAGATACTGGCATCACCCGCTCCAATTCAAATGGCTGATAAACAGGAAACATAGTTGAATGTACAGACATTGTATGAGAGATGATGCAATAGATAGTGTGGAAAAAGAGGGCATGAAATAGTTGACATGTATATTGTTTAACTAAAACGGATAGCATGACATAATTTCACATATATGATGTCTATCTAAACTGGATAGCATAGCATAACATAATTCAAAGATATGATGAATAACTAAACAGGATCGCATGACATAATTCACCTACATGTTATCTAAGTAATCAGGATCGCATCATTTAATTCACATATGTGATTTATATGCTAAACAGAGGGCATTCGATATGATGTCTGAACTAAGAACATGGTGTTGAATATTGTGTATATGATGTCTAAACTATGCAATGCAAGACACCGTATGCATGATATGAGAAGTATAACCGTGCCAAGTTAGAGCATACACCTCAGTGGGGGAATAGGACTGGTCATCTGTCTCTGAATCCATCTCTGAGGAGCTATCGGGACCCAACAAGAGATCTGCTTGACTGTAGCACTGCCTCGCTCAAGGCCTTGTTTTCACTCCAGATTTTTCCATCTCCCACCCAAATGGCTGATTCACGGGAAGAGTAGTTTAATGTACAAACATTGTCGACAAATGGAAATGTAATGAAGAAAAGGATGGGCAAGATATCATTCAAATATATGATGCCTGGTTAAACAGGATGGCATTGCACATTTCACATATATTATGGCTGGCTAAAAGACATGAGACTGCATAATTCCCATATATGATATAGAAACTAAACAGGTGGCATTACAGAACATGTCTAAACTAAGCAGATGACATATATGATGTCAAAAGTAGGCACTGCAAGGCAACATATGCATGCTATGACTAACATCATCATGCAAAGGTAGAGAAAACACCTTGGGGGTAAATAGGAGTGGTCAGCGACGTCTGAATCCGCCTCAGAACAGATATCTTCCTCTGGATTACAATCTGGAGAGGGGTGGGGAGGGTTTGCCATTGAACCCACCATGGAGCGATGTCTACATGACATTGTATTGCCGCACAAAACTCTTCTCTTTTTCTCTACATGTTCAGCATGACTGTGTACAATATCTGACATGCATACGAAAAAATATGGTGAGATTATGTAAGGAGAGCATGCAGAAATTTAGAGTGATGGTAACAACCAGTGGATCGACGTTTTTCCGTTGAACCAAAATAGCCCTAATGGATCGACGTGAATGTATAGTAATAAGTGATGCAACAAGTGTACAACCTCTTTGTCAGAGGCGTGTCGACCTCAAAGATCATTGGGTTGGTCGTGAAGCACTTGAGGCAGAGGTGGCTGTCCAAGGTGTGGAGGAAGATCGAGGAATCAGAGATAGCGCCCGAGGGCACTGCTCTGTTGTGATGGATCGCTCGTCGTTGGAGCAGCTCCGTGAGTCAGAAGACGCCAAGGCTGAAGCAGCACAAGATGACATCGTCAATCTCAAGTGGGATTCTAATAGCATCTCCAATAGATGATGTAAAATGGATGTAAAATTAACATCACCAAAAACCACCTGACTACAACAGATGAGGAGACTCTGAAATTAACTGTCGAAACTGAAATTTACTGTGGAATCTGAATGCTACTGTCGAAACTGAACGCAATGGTAGCAGAGAGGCACTTGACACGTAGTTTAGGGAGGGCCTGCAGTTCATCTTCAACATGCACCCCCCTGAGCCGCCAGCCAGCACCGGCCGAACCACCGGCCCAGCGCGGCCTCGCCACCTCGAAACAACTCGCCACCGCCGCGCCGGCCGGCCCTCTAGGCCCCCCGTCCCCCACCCTGAACCCTAAGATAGATAGTGGGGTACCTCTCCGTGAGCCCCGCCCCCGCCAATGGTGGTTCTTCCTTAACTCCAGCGAGCCCCCCCCAACCCTGAAAATCGATCGCCCAAAAGTCGATTCAGTCGATCAAGTGTGGCTTAATCAGAGCGAGCAGCAAGACGAGCGAGGGGAGAGCAGCAGCAGCAGCTGGGCGAAGGAAAGCGATCGAGCGAGAGCCGAGAGTAGCAAAGCAGCGAAGGAAGGAAGCGAGCAGAGCCGAGCAGCAGCAGCAGATCCGGCTGGTATGGACGCCGCCGCCGAAGGGGCCTGGCACTGGGGGGGGAGCCGCCGTGGAGATGTCGATCGCGGCGCCGGCTTCAAGGTAGCCGCTCCAAGGGGGTGCGGGATGCAGCACCGTCGGCGCCGGGAGGTCGAGTTAAGGAGAAGGTGCGATGCGATGAGTGTACAACCTCTTTGGTGTCACCGAGTAGGCCTCGGCTTCGTCCGAGGAGTCGGTGAGGATGCTGCGGTTCCGGTAGAGCAGGTTAAGGCGGCGCTGTGGGGATGAAGCAGCCGCGATAGACGAGGCGATCGTCGGAGCAACTCCTTGGAGGTGGAGGACAGGGCGGCTGAACCGGTGGGACGGCGAGATGGACGACAGATTCTCATCCGGGGAGGTGGACGAGGGATGTCGAGCTGTTGCGGTGGACGATGTCGTCGGGGAAGAGGCTCCGGCTGGGCAGCGGTGACGTGGCGGACGGAGGAGGGTTGGGTTTCACGGCTGGAGCGGAGAGGTTATGGCGGCCTGAGATTTCGAATGGCGAAAAGCGGGCGATAGGAGGGGGTGAAGCATGACTTAGGGACGCGCTTGTCCAAAATGTAGGGTGTGTTACAAAAGTACCCCCACCGATTTGAACTAGCGGCCCTTTCGCTCAGGGTTAGAAGGGGATTTCGGCGTGTCGGGATTTGGCAGGTGGAGGGAGTTTTCGCGCGTTGTAATTTCGGATAGCAAAGCGCGGGTTGTGAAAGCGCAGTTTTGGGAGCACGATATCTGAATTTTCGGATATAACAAGACGTGGGTTGAATTTTGGGGACAAGCCTAACGTGTAGTAATATTGTACTTGTACGTACCAAATCAATTCGCACTTCCCTCAACCAAAAAAAAACCAAAAAAAACTATTCACACCACACAAAGAGAGAGTCTTGCCCCGTTTTACTATACAAATGTTATTCAAAGCTACTCCCTCCTTCCATCTATATAGGGCCTAATGCGTTTTTCGATGCTAACTTTGACCAAATATTAGAGCAATGATATATGACATGCAACTTACACAAAGCACACCGTTAACTTCGTCTGTGAAAGGTTCTTTCAATGATATAATTTTCACATTGTGCATGTCATGTACTATTAATCTTGTCAATAGTCAAAGGCGGTCTTAAAAATCTCATTACGCCCTATATAGATGGAAGGAGGGAGTATGAATCCATGTTATGTCCGATTAATTTTTTTCCCTTGCTGTATAATGCATGTAACCTACTCCTACCAACATTTTAGTGCATTCCAAATGTCTATACTACCGCTGCAATTCGAACTAAATTTGAATTAGTTTTTCTATTTCAATAAGAATCTACAATCATGATTGTTGCCAACTTCAACCATCATAGTTTCCTTGCTATCCGCCAGATATAAATCGGACGGCCTATAATGCAGGATGGCAGGCACACCATCATCAACAACTCCGTTTTTTATAAGAGTAGAGATAAAATATATTAAATGTAGTATAACATGTTCATAAACACACCATGTGTATCACAGTTATATATATTCACACATGCGTCGGTTTAAAACACTATGATAAATTCTTCAAATATCCGAATTCGCTTTTTATAATGAAGTATATATGATCTCTATTCGTCTTTTACACCCACACAACCCTCTTATCTTTGTAGCTAGCGCTAACTTTCTCTTGTGCATGCACATGCCCGCATCCCTCTCACCCTCCCTCAGCATTCTCTAGCTCCATCGCGCAAATTCGTATTCACTTTAGGTCATTCACCCACGGTGTGTGTAGGCCCCCTAGCTCCTTCTTTACGGCACACATCGATCGATATGCCTCTCTAGCCAGGTGTGCCTAGCACAAACACAAGCTTCCCCTCTTCTCTTGTCACCCTCCATGCCTCACTCCCACCACTCTTTTCATCGTTCTCGTGACTCAGACACTCCTCCCCGCCGATATAGTATGCCTCTCGTACCACCTCCTACATGCATCCTCTCTCTCTATCCTTCTCCTCGTGCCTCATTTGCTTCTAACACACACATGCATGTATACCGATCGATCTCCCAACATAGACCTAGATCGACTTTAACTACCCCCCATCGATCAACGTACCTCACAAGTTATGTCTCTCCTTTCTCTAACAAAGGGCGATTGATCTTCCTATGTAGTTATGTCCTTACCACAGCCACATTGTCCCCCTCATCATTCGTGCATGCCTCCTGACTCGTCTCTCACACGCGTGCGTGCACAGGACAAGCAGCCATCTCCTCTCTTATTGATATTGCAGGCGTGCCCTCCGTTTGTCTAGCAAGCCTATCCCACCATTTGTTAGAAGCAACTCCACTACCACCCCCTCCAACACTCTAGCTTTGTCTCTCTCCCAACCTTATTCCTCTCCTGCACATATGCATGGATGCCGATCGATCTCCCTTAATACATGAGGCAGATCGATCTCCTTAATACATGAGGTAGGCCTCTCTCCTCCTCCACACATATACCAGCCATTGTACCTCTATAGTTAATTGGGCCTCCCTCTTCCCCCACCACACACCGATAGTCGAGCGCTGCAGGTAGGTATCCATGCCACAGAGACAAACTGCACATGTCCCTCTCACGCTCCAAAGAGGGCTAGCCACTCTATATCTTTGACGTGGGCACACACAAATTGATGGCACTCTTTATCGATCAGGCACACACACACACACACATCATCCCTCTTTTCGATTCTATGGACACCTCAAGCCGATGATACCTCCACTCTCTTCTCGTGGATCGCCCTCTATATATATGTTATATCAGGACTCTATTTCACACACATTGCATATGTTACATTTTTGATTGACCCCCCAAAAAACTCTCAAGAACCCACACACTATATCTCTCTAGGTTTGTATCTCTCACACAACCCCACGTAGGTGGTGTACGATACAAGAAGAGAATAGGTGCACCGTGCACGTACTCACGCTTCGTGCCCAGCCACACCAGCTGGTACACGGTGGAGCTCATTTCTTTACTGAAATGGCAGCCCACGTGCTAATTTGAACGCTCTGAAGCGGTTGTTTACCTAGGGAGGTCTTGTACCACGCGCACGAAACAAAGTTCGACTTGACGCGTTGCGTTATTTTTAAATAAAGTTATAGCGCCAATGGCACGTATACGAATATAAAACAATTTTTATGGAGAAAAGGTAGTCCGCTCACTATATACAATGGAGCCTTGCGTGCTTGGTTTGTCGCATCTTCGAGTATCTCACACAAGGCTGCGGTGGCTCTCTCTCTCACCGTTGGTCACCGATCCGCCGCATCCCGCCCACCGGGAAAGGGAGTGCGGTGGCCTCTCTCTCTCACCGTTGGTCACCGATCCGCCGCATCCCGTCCGCCGGGAAAGGGAGGAAGTGCATCTTTCTCCGCTCGACGGCACCGAGGTAGCACGCCCCGATCTGCGGTACACGCGTTCTCTCGACCAAGCTCGCGCGGCAGGCCTACGCCACCTGCTCGCAGATTCCGCCCCGCCGCCACCTAGTTACATCTCGACGACCTCCAGGTATCCTCTCCGGCCTTGATCCACTGCCCGTCTTCCCACGTCGCTGCATGTGGATCTTTCATAGTTCTTTGCCCAAAACGTAGCTCGTCCATCGTACTTTCCATATTGCATTCTCGTCCTCACACCGTTTTAGACAAACACAACCGTGTTGTTATCTTCCCTTAGGGCAAGGAATATGCTTCTTTTTTGTCGTCGCATGTGTCATCAACTATTATTGGCCAGTAATTGTTTCTTTTCTACCTCTTTTTTGCAAACAGGGCTATCCATTTCACCTCCTTGCTATTGCGACCTTTTGGTGAATTGCACAAATCACTTTTTTCTTAAGAGTGTTTTGTGCAGTTGTACTAAAATGTCACACGGGCAACGTCTCTACATTTCAGTGTGACTGCAAAAAGGGAGATTGGTTTTGCTCTATCCTCCTCATCCAACTCCGAGCCTAATCTTCTCCAACTAGTTAGTCTTAAGAGAGATTGCAAAGGTGACCAGCTTCTATTTGTGTGTTTATTGTTTCACCAGCAGTCCTCTATTATCGTAATCACACTTAATATCTTTGGAACAGGGACGCTCAGCTCTATTTTAGTGCACAAAATGATCGGAATGTTGCATGCTCCAGGCAGCTACTTTTTTCCCAACATGCCTTGTTGATTTAGACAGAGCTGGGGGGGACGTTGCTGCCAATGAAAGCATGGATCAATTTTAATTTAACACCTTCTCACAACTCTGTCTTCAGTTGTGATGTAATTATTAGCTCTGATCTGCTAATAATTGACATGCATTAGCAAGGAAGTTAGTTTTTTATTGTTTCCGAAAGAGCATAGATGGCAAGACACGCGAAACAAAAGCTGAAAGCTCACGCCATTGTACAATTTCATGTTGCTGGAAAATTATTTGTATAGTACGTCAATTATGTAAACAAATGATGGAAGCTTGATAGCATTGCCAGAAGCCTCTTCATCATCCGGGTCCATGTGCCATGCACAAAATTATACTCCTTCGTTCCTAAATATTTTTCTTTTTACAAATTTCAAACGGGCATATTTTAGAGTGTAGATTCACTCATTTTGCTTC
This sequence comes from Aegilops longissima, assembly GCA_021605205.1. NCBI lineage: Eukaryota > Viridiplantae > Streptophyta > Magnoliopsida > Poales > Poaceae > Aegilops > Aegilops longissima. The sequence continues at coordinate 79,895,487 of CM038678.1, read as the reverse complement.
AGATGTGTACTCCTCCGTTCCTAAATATTCTATTCGTCTTTCTAGAGATTTCAACAAGTGACTACATACGGAGCAAAATGAGTGAATCTACACTCTAAAATATGTATATATACATCCGTATGTGCCAGTCCATTTGAAATCTCTAAAAAGACAAATATTTGAGTAGTCACTCGTTTAAATCTCTAGAAAGACAAATATACTCCGGAGTATATTTAAGAACCGAGGGGGTAGTGCACAACCGCATGGGAGACTCAGCCCGGTCGTTGCGCCGCATTAATAGTGAGTAATGAGCAGTCAAATCATAAGCCCCACCTTTCCCACTGTAAGTTGCTCTGAAGAAGCAACCATCAATACGCTCTTCTTTGAATCCGCTCATACTACTCCATCCGTCACTTTTTATACAGCACGCTAAAGAAAAAAGAAAAAAAATCTGTGGGACCAAGGCGACTAGTGACCGGCCTGAAAAATAGCATTGGTAGTTATAGCACGGCGTACACACATGCATGCAGTGCTTCCACCCCGGGTACACACATGCATGCACTTACTCCACTCCGTAGTAGTACAGTACATGGAGAGAAAATTGTGGACTTGATTGCGGTTACCATGCCCTAATTAATTGAGCATTAAACCAAACGCGTCTAAAGTCTCTCTGGTGGTGGAAATGCATTGAGAGAAATGCATCATAATGAAGCGCTACCAGAACTGTGGACGGAGGGAGGAGTAGTATGAAGGTGCAAAACCAAGTACGCGTATGGCCAGTCGGTCAACGCACCTCCTCTTGGCATATCACTGACATGTGGGACAGGAGTGTGAGCAAACCGATCTCAATTGACGGCAAAGAGCCAACCCGCCGTTCCTTGAGAGAGACGAGGAGCAGAACACACAGACGGGCTCGCACGGAGGCCAAGATATATTCGAACATGGTTGGTTGATCGATGTCATTCATTACATGTTGGGCTGCCATTTTCCGCCCTTCTCTGGTATAAACGTGTACTTTATCAGAGATAAAAAAAAAGAGTACAGACGCTCCACCATGCGGTTCTAGTAGTAGTACTACTCGTACTACTACGCTTGGCTCTTCGCCTCTTCGTGAAGTCGAACAAGGTACTCCGCATGTTGGGTACTACAGTGTATGCCTCTGACAATCTGACACCGAATGCACTGATGCATGTCCACCGAGGGTAGGTTGCATTAGTCAAAAGGCGTAAGCGAGCTTCACCTTGTCCTACAAGCTTCTCATCGTTCTGCGAGTTGACGGGACACACCAAAAAGTAGTGCTAGTCCATACTCCCTCCTTTCCGGCTAATATGGCTTAATCTTCTTTGCGGGTAAATGAGAAAGCTTTATTCATATATAAGCATTCTTAGGACGATCAGCCAAGACACTGGTCACTAGGAAGCGAGGTACCCTGCAAAAAAGGAAGTAGGAAGCGAGGTGTTTCATCAAACGAGATAAATACACTGTCTGTCACTGTATATTTGTAAAATATGGTCATGGACTTCATAATACGCTCATTGCGCTCAATATATATATATATCCCGGTGTTTATATGGTCACTAGCTCACCCTGACTGAGTATGTGTGTGCATGCACGTGTAGGTTGAGCACTTAGAGTGACCGTGTGAGTTCCGTCGTGTGCTCGGACATGCATGCATTAGGGCGTCGCGCGCGTTTTTGCGTCCATGTGTACGTGTGTCTGTTGCATACACGTAGGGGGAGTACGTGTAGGGGCCACTAAGGAGCAGTCAAATCACACAGTAAGTTAGTCGGAAGAAGCAATTTCACTCTTGAATGACACGTACGCAATATAAAATGGTTGATATGGGGAGAAAAATAAAACCACTATATATACACTAGCAGGAGCCTAAGCTACAAGCCTGCATGCTAAGGTTGCTCTCTTCACAAGCATAGAACGACGGGCCTGATCCTGCAGCTGGGGGAAGGGAACAAAGTTCTGCGTAGACGCGGTCGACATCGGCGAGGGAGAAAACCCATAGTCGGTGCGTCCCAATCGGGGTCACCATGAATGGGCCGATGCAGCGTCCCAACCGCCTTCTAGCTACAGCCCGACGTCCCTGTAGTCCATCTTCCTTTTGGAGCCGGCTTGCTCCATCGCCGTAGCTCCATCTCCATGTCGATCTTTCTCTACTTCTACCGGCTTCTACTTGTGATGATTTTATGTCTCATGAACTAGTGCCAGTACTATTATTCTAATCACACTTCTTCAATATCTTTGCCATCAGGGATGCTCAGGTCGATTTTAGTGGAACTGCACAAAAGCATCATATGATCCGAGGGTGCCAGTCGTCTTTCCTTCAACAGGTTCTACCTGGCCAGGGAATTAAATCATGTTTAGGGTTTAGGGTTTAATTCGTAGTGACCCCATCAGTAGTTTTTCTTTCGTACACGCTCTCACAACTTTTTTCGTTAGTTGTGAAGTAAATATTGGCTATGATCTGTGAATCATTGAGATGCATCAGCATGCGTGTTAGTTTTCCTTTGTATTTGATGGAATGTTGTAACGGGGAAACCTTGGAATAGGAATGAAAATGGAGTGGAAAGTTTCCGTTTTTCCGGAGAAAAAATAGAAACGGAGAGAAACCAACGTTTGGTTTCGTTGGATCGCGCCATCGAGCAAAACCAACATTTAAATCACGTCTGTCGTGTTCCTGTCTCACCCTCCTCCACAGCTCGACCCCACACGGTCGCTCGGCATGCCACTCACTGCAAACCGAGTATACGATAACTTTCCCGCCTGCTTGTCTGATGGATCGCGCCATGGAGTACTAGCACTACTGGAAGAGATTGACGAGTTGGGGGAGGACAGCTAGCTGTAGGACGGACTCCCAAGAACTTTTTACATGCATGTTGTAGCCGGCTATTGCGAACGCGGAGCAGCCGCGTGCACCCGGAAGCGGCGCGGGCGACGCTCTATCGGCCGGCGCGCCGCTTCAATGCCGGCGCCAGTGAGAGGTCGCGTCCGCTCTCGTCGGGCATGAATGCGGCCCTGACCGTTTCAGGTGGGAAGCATGCGCGGGTGATGAAGAGGGTTCGGGTTGGTCAGGACCGGCCGTGGCAGCGGTCCGGACGTGCACAAACAAGAGATGATGTACTTTAATATTGTTGCGTATATAATTAATAACGTAAATAATGTTCAAGTTGGACAAATATGATTGGAGACGGAGATGGAAATGGAATTTTACGTAAACACGGATATGCATGTCTATGTCTATGTGTGTGTGCGCGACGACTCTCGCGACCTGGAAGCGGGGGCGTGTTTTTGATCGAGTTTTCTTTCTTGGTACGTTAGAAAATCAGTTTGTCTAATTCACATCTAGATCCGCCAGTTTTTGTTTCTTGGTCCGCCAGTTTTTGTTTCTTTTTTCCGGGAACGCGCGTATTCTATTTAAAACCACTGCTATGGAGATTTTTTTTACTCCATTTAGCCTCTTGTTTGATAGATTTTCTCGCGTCTCGCTCTCTCACCCTCTCCATATCAAAACAAGATGACAGTGTCCACTCTATCTCTCTCCTCACCGGTGGTCACAGATCCGGCTGAATCCCGTCCGCTGTGGGAGGTGAGGAGGTGCAGCGTTGACGTTGTCGCCGTCGGCGACGGAGGGAGCTGATGCGCACCGTCCTCTCGGAGCCAGCGCTGGCGCGGAGAAGATCCTCCGCGCCCTTGTTCGCTGCCGTCGTGTGGGCAGATCCCGCCCGCCCGCCTAAACGACATCTTGCCCACCTGAGGTATAACTTCTTGTACTGGTCCAGCTCCCCAGTTCGCTGCGTGCGGTTTTTCTTCTATGCGACTACTCCCCATCTCCCCATGCATAGTAGTAGCTAGGGTTCGTCGGCTGGTCCAACATCACCTACTAGTACTATTATAGAGGAAATGCCGCTCGAAAAGTTGTCCTGATTTACGCCTCGGTGGCGGTATACATGTTGTTTCGACAAAAAGTACATGGTGGTTGTGCGGTCATTGTCCATATGGTGGTAGTACTATCACTGGTTAAATGAAGAAATGCTTTTTTTCTCGGGTATCATGGTTTAGTTCCCAGCAAGATATAATTATGATGCTTCTGTTTGTTGGTGTACTTTTCATTAATTCTTATTAACAATTGAGATGTCGTTGCTAACCCTTTTTTATATTTTTGGAAACAGCGATGTGTGTCTCCATACCCGGGCATGTCTTCCTCAATTTTAGTGGAACTGCACAAAATTGGATGGCCATTGTTGTTCCGCCTCACTGTCCTATGCCACGTGGTTCTTCCTTCCTCGAGCTTGATTACTGAGAAGAAACAGACCACAATGAGGATTTGTCGAACTTCATAGGTGCCTCACCCAAACTTGATGCCAAATGGACGATGCATCACCACGATGACCTATCGATGCTCATCGTTGCACCTCATGGTTGCGTCGGCTGGTGAAGCTGATCCATTTTCAATGAAAAACAAGCTTTCTTCCATCAATGCTCTTTGCTTGTTACGCACAAAGATTATATCTTTCGTCAGTTCACCTTGGTTGCGTTGGAGACGCAGTCGTCTTTCACGTTGGTGCAATTTTATCACACAATTGGCTGTGAACCAAATGTTTCCTCAAAGAAGGATCGACGTTGGTACTAAGAGCACAAGTTTTGTATTGATTTCTAAGCCTTCTCACAACTTTGTCTCCAGCTCCCCTGTAATTTTATTTGTCCAGCTATTAACTTTGATTTAAAAAATGGTGTGGACTAAAAACCCGGATGGACGTAGTAGTCCTCCATTTTTATTTACTCCGCATATTAGATTTGGCTGAAGTCAAACTTTGTAATACTCTCAAACCTTTCCGATAATTGAAATTAAAATTCTTTATTTGTACACACTCTCACATGTTTCCGAAAATTTGGCGCATTTGTGGTTGTTCACTTAAGGGAGGGTAGTGTACGACACGTGAAGGACAGGAAGTGCGACCAGCACGCGTGGGCGTGGATCGTTAGTTCATCGGAAGTAGTACTAGTTTTTTTCATTGTACATTAAATAAAGAGTTTCTTATCGTACATACACAATTTAAAACGATTGTTATGGAGAGAATAAGAAAACCACTCCACTAGTATATATTAGTCGTATACACGAGAGTACTATATGGACGCGGCTTGACTTAGTGCACCTGCCTTTGGGTTTATGACAGGTGGGCCCAAAATGTGGCTGGCTCACCTGTCATACAGCCAAAAGCAGGTGCAGTGAAGGCACCGGAGCTCAGTCCGTACTACAGTAGTATATATATAAGCGGGAGCCTCAGCGCTTGTTTGGTTGGGTTTGCACTCTCCACACGCTCGCCGCAAAACATATATGTTACACGCTGGAGGCTCAGCGTTCATTTGCTAGGGTTTGCTATATTCACAGTCTCTCACCCTCCCTTCACCAGATCTAAACAAGACTGCTGGCCTCTTGTCTCTCTCTCCCCCCTCACAGCTGGTGACGGAGGCATCTGTATCCCGTCGCACCAGGAAGGGGAGGAGGTGCAGCGTTCACTCTATCGCCTTCGGCGAGGGAGGCAATCCACTGCCGGCTGCGCTGTTCTCTTTAACCCAGCGCCTGTGCGGGAGGGCCACCCACCCCTTCTTCCTCGTTGTCGTACATAGTGTGACCAGATCCGGCCTCCTGCCGCACGCCTTGCCACATCCCGACGATCCTAAGGTATAAGTTTCTTTGAAACCGTCGTTGCTCTAGCTGCATGTGGATCTTTTTCGATTTGTAGTCGAATCTAGGTCTTGGTTCAAAGAGGAAAGAAGGGTGCGATGGGTTGGAGCAAGAATCTAGGACGTGGTTCAATGAGGAAAGGAGGGGCGGAAAGTAGTATAGACTGGCTATCTAGCCGCTTTATAGGTCGAAAAGGGGAAAAGGGGGTAACCCAGTACACACATCTGTAAGGAACCGATCTCTTTGTTGAAAAGGGAAAGAAACTGGGGGCTCGGGTAGTTTGTGCAGGACTAGATTTGCTGCCCTCACTTAGGAAAATGGTTCAAAGAGAACAAATATGGGACCAACGCATATATGTTGCTTGGCTACATACTCTGCATCACCCATTTATACGTGTGGACGCACATGGTGCTGGCATGTCCCATAGAGCTATTTTGCTGTTGTTAATCTAAGAATGTCGCCGGAAAATTGAAGCAATGCCACTGTTAAAAGTAAATTACATTTTTTAACGAATGTTGTTTCAACAGAATGTCTCTGTTAATATGAATCAATGCAACCGTTTTAGAAATGCTACTATCCTACTTTGTTTTCCATCCAAGATAAGTTAGATGCTTCTTTTCGTCACCGCTTGTTTCATCCTCCTTTATCGGCAAGTAATTGTTTCCTTTTTGCCTCTGTTAAAACAGGGTATCGATTCAACTTGTTGCTATTGCGACATTTTGCTTCGCTACTCAAACACTTATGTTTTAAGAGTGTTTTGTGCAGTTCAACTTGAATGTCACACGGTGACTTTGCTTAATTTTGTGGAACTGCACAAAAGGAGATCGAGATTTGTTTCACTCTTCGTGGCGAGTTGTTTCAAATCTTGGTCTCATCCACATGATGTGCAGTGTGCTTTGAGATGTTGTGCTACTTGTTTTGGTACTGTTTTAAATAAATGTTGAATTGAAGCTATTGTATTGCTGTCTTTTCCCATTAAGTAGTGAACAAAATGGGACCAACCTGACATGATGCTTGTTGCTTTGTTACAACAAATTCAGCATCACCCCTTTATAAGCCAGAATTGATGCCACTCTCGAATTAACTACTGAATCTTATTTCAAAACTGCAACACTTGTTAGGGATTGGCGGGATTACCATTTTGTGGCCGCATGTTTCATCCTCCTTTATTAGCCAGTAATTGATTCCTTTTTTGCCTATGTTTAAACAGGGATATCTATTCAACTTGTTGCTATTGTGACATTTTGCTTCGGTACGCAAAACACTTTGCTTGATTTCAGTGCAACTGCACAAAACGAGATTCGATTTCCTATTCGTGTTGGCAGATTCATATTTTATCCTGGTCTTCTCATGAAAGGTCAGTACAGGCCTTCATCCACATGATTGTGTAGTGTGCTTTGAGATGTTGTGCTACTTGTATTGGTACTGTTTTAAATAAATGTTGAATTGAAGCTATTGTATTGATGTCTTTTCCCATTAAGTAGTGAACAAAAATGGGACCAACCCAGACATGATGCTTGTTGCTTTGTTACAACAAACTCTGCATCACCCCCTTTATAAGTAGATGGAAGCACATACTGTTGTTGTGCCCACTCTCCCCTGGAACTGTTTATGCTTTTCGTTAATCTAATGCCGCTGGTAAAATTAAGCAATGCCACTCTCAGAATTTATTAACTACTGAATCTTAGTTCAAAAATGCAACACTTGTTAGGAATGGTACTATCCTGCTTTGTAGTTCTTTCTACATGTTTAACCAAGGTATTTTAAGATAATGTCTCTGTTAAAATGAATCAGTCACATTGTTTTAGGAATGCTACTTTTCTGCTTTTTCGTTCTTTATACATGTTGAAACAAGGCATTGTTAAGATAATGTCTCAGTTAATATGAATGAATCACACTGATTGAGAATTGCTACTCTCCTGCTTTGTTTCCCATTAAGATAAGGTAGATCAGTAGATGTTTTTCTTCTGGGAGAACAAGTCATCAACCGTTATTTCTCAGTAATTGTTTCCCTTATACCTTTTGTTGCTTACCGGGATATCAAAATTAAAGCTTGGTTTTATTCCGACTTCGATTTTAGTTCAACTGCACAAAAGGAGCCAATGTGTCCATGGAAAACTGCTGCATTACTGGGTCTAGTTGGTCGTTCCACTTTGCAGAAAGAAGCAGTCACTGTTTGCGCTACATTACAGAAGGAATGACCGATAAGCTTTACAGAGTATTAGGCCTTCCACTATGTAGGCCAAAAGAGGTGCCAATTTCACCTTTTCTTAGTTTGGCACCGAATCCCTCCATTGCTTCAGCCGGTGCCATAAATATTAGACACCGTGACATGACTAGTCTGCAGAGACCATTGGCAATTTAACAACACGTGGAGTGCCACGGGCAAAAGTGCCCAAACAAGTACAAGAAGCTTACAGTGACTCCACGATCATAGGCATTACATATTTTGAATGGGAAAAGCTTGTAAAAGTTTAATCATTGATGTTAGCAAGAAGTGACAGGATTCCACGATCATAGGCATTACATATATTGAATGGGAAAAGCTTGTCAAAGTTTAATCATTGATGTTAGCAAGAAGACCTTAGTTTAATATATTGGAATTGGAAAACCTTGTCAAAATTTGCTCATTGATGTTAGCCAGAAGACATGCATTTGATATTTTTGAGTGGGACGCCCTTGCTGTGAGCAGCGTCGAGTGTTTTTTCCTATTCCTGTGTTCAGTTTAGAAGTAAATAGTTACTCTGCTGAGATATTCCTGTGTTAAGAGTTTGTTCTGAATATTGTCTATGTAATGCCAGGCCTTGTGTTTGATTGCAAAGTTGAGCTTGGAATGTTGTGGCATGCGGCATCATGAGCTGTTCACCGTGCCTCCTGAGAATAATGCTTCGTATTGTTTTGCATGTCGATCTAATGCCAGTGATTTGCTTGTTAAGAAGATCATCCTCTTCTGTTGTTTCCGTGCTTAAGAAGTTCATCGTCTGATGTTTCATTCATAGCCTATACGACAAGTCGGGTAGGTTAGACGTGAAACCATATGATCTTCCGACCAACTCATGATATTAGGCCGTGATTGGATCGTCGTTTTCCAACCAAAACCGCTTGTAAAACTGACGCTTGTAAATTAAAGTAGATGGTCTCGGGCGAAGGCGCTTGGTTGGTCGATTTCGACTAGTAAAATATCGGAAGTACTTCACACACAATAAAAACGCTGAACGACACTCGGACGATTGCTAATCCAGCCGTTAGCTGTTGTTTCAGCCTTGCCCATGGATGGCATGATACGCACGTCGTGCATGTATCATCTGGTAATGTCGTCCATATAGTGGTCTCTCAAATTACACACGTAACCCGCCAGTTTTACTTACAGACATCGGGCCCTCAGTTTCATTACGCCTATATTTTACGTGTTGTTTCCGATGACGAGTAAATTACACATGTATGTTAATACAGGAAGCGAGAGCTCCCAAGCGTGGCCTTAACGTTTCATGTCGTCTCAGTTTCTCGAAGGTGCTCATAGGTGTCCGATGATCCTGGCTTCCTGAATGAGTAGTGGGCGCTGTATCAGACCTCCGTAGGGCCCGCGAGGCCCTCTCCGTTGTCCTTCGAGTTGTTGCGCTCGCCGTGGCGCCGAGCATTGTTAACATGGTCAACGAACATGAGGATTCAGGAGATGACTTTATTTTGACTAGATGACGCTAGGGACCCACTAGGGCCATAGCCGTACGTACGCAAGTGCCTCCTTATTATGTACAACTATATATTTTTTGCTTTCTCCTGGTTTCCTGACATCACGGTCCCACACCATTGTCAACCTATGTAGTCAATATAAACAAGAGAATTGCACAAGGTGCGGCCGACAGCTGGGACCAAGCAGCTCGAGCAGTATTTGTGTTTTTGAGGCGTGAGTAGTGCAAAATTTTTCTTGGCGATGATTTCGTTGTTGTTCAGAGGAGAGCAGGGTATTAACTGGGCGGGCTGTGGCCCGTCTAGCCCAGGCCAGATATCCAGCCCAGATACTAATTTTTTCAAGATGAAAATGGCTAGTCCAGCTATACGTCTTTTTGAGGAATACCCAGGCAAGGTCAACTTGTTATTCTCTGCCCCACTGGGCTGCAAATCTTTCCTAGGAGGGATGCATTAGGCTTAACAGGAAAATGGGCTTTAAAAATAATAAATGGGATGTAATTATAAAAACTGGGCAGTAACTATAAAAAAATGCACCAAACACGAAATTAGTTTATAAAATATTATTTATGGATTTTGAAAATCTTAAATTTTCATTGTTGCGCGCGCAATGTTTCATTGGATTTTTACGTAAGATAAATTTATATTTAATCTGACTAGAAATTTCGGGATAAAAGTATTTCGGATCCCATCAAAATGTGGGAAATTTTATTGAATTCTGTCTTCAACGGTTGGTTGAAATTATTAATCGTTGTCCTAGCTAGAAAATGGGTTGTACTTTTAACAAACTGTAAATGGGCTATTGTAAATTCCATTAGAATTCAAAAATGGGTTGTACATTCTTACAAAACGCATATGGGCTATAAGTTCTCTGCCACACACTTGTGGACCTACTAAGTGACGCGTCCCCTAAAAAAAATAAGTTGACGCGTATGCAAGGCTTTGTCAACTTATTATAGTCAACACACGGTTCTAGCAGCGCTGGCCGTTGGATGTCTATCCAACTGAAGTCGTTCTTCTTCTTCAATCTCGGATATTCTTAGCTTCGGCCGCCCAATGATTCATCCCCCTGACATCTGGGGCGCACCGTTTCGGAGGCTGACCTGTGGGCCTACTAAGTTGGAGCATACCAAGGGCTTTGTCAACTTAGTCAATATAAACGATTCTAGTTTCAGTGATCGTACGATGTCCATCCAACGACCGCAGTGCTTCTTCAACCTCTGGTCTTCTTGGTCCAGCCACCCAAAGCAGTGCCGGTCGTGCTGCCTGCTCCTGCCTCCCGTGGCCTGCTGTGTTGCCATGGAGGCCTCACCGCCCCCATACTACTCCCACCGCTGGCCAGGCCATCCCTCCACTCACCCACATCCCCTGTTATTCTGCGGCGACGGCAGCCTCACACCACAATCGAACCAGTGAACCCTCGTACTCCTCTCTGCGCGGGCTTCCACTGCTGCATCTTCCCCGGCTCCGCGTCGTCCCCTTCCTAGGTGTCGCCGTCATCCACCACCCTGGTGCTCTCGGCGCGGCGTGGTCAACGTGGTCAACGAGCGACTTCCATCGGAAGAGTACTGTACGTGGAGAGGCTGACAGCTGGGTCCACGGCGGCCGCAAGGAAGTGCCTCCTTATTACGCGCAAAATAATTATTCCTCCACCTGACAGCAAGGACCCACCGACGGGCCACCTTATTTCGCGAAAAAACGTTTCCCCCCTGACTGCTGGGACCCACCGGACGGGCCACCGTATTTTGCGAAAAAAAACGTTCCCCCCGCTATCAGCTCGGCCTCACCGGAAGTGCCTCTTTATTACGCACGAAAAAATGAATACTCCCCCTGCTAGCTGGGACCCACCTTGGTGGGTGGCTGACTTGTGGGCCTACTAAGTTGACGGGGACGGAGGGCTTTGTCAACTTAGTCAATATGAACGAGTCTAGCTGCGGTGACCGTACGATGTCCATCCAACGGCCGTAGTGCTTCTTCAACCTCTGGTCTTCTTGCTCCAGCCGCCCAAAGCAGCGCCGGTCGTGCCGCCTGCTCCTGCCTCCCGTGGCCGGCTGTGCTGCCGCGGAGGCCTCACCGCCCCGTACTATTCCCACCGCTGGCCAGGCCCTGCGGCAACGGCAGCCTCACACCGCAGCCGAACGAGTGAACCCTCATACTCCTCTCCACGTGGGCATCCACTGCGGTGTCTTCACCGGCTCCGCGTCGTCCCCTTCCTAGGCCTCGCCGTCGTCCACCGCCCTGGTGCTCTCGGCATGGCGTGGTCAACGTGGTCAAGGAACGACTTCCATCGGACGTGGACTGTACGTGGAGAGGCTGACAGTTGGGTCCACGGCCGCAGCAAGGAAGTGCCTCCTTATTACGCGGAATATAATGATTCCTCCACTTGACAGCAGGGACCCACCAGACAGGCCACCGTATTTCGTGAAAAAAAACGTTTCCGTCCTGACTGCTGGGACCCACCAGCTACACCTTCGCACGCAAGGAAGTGCGTCCGGGCAAAAAAACGATTTGCCCCCCTGACTGCTGGGACCCACCAGCTACATCTTCGTACGCAAGGAAGTGCTTGACAGTCGGGACCCACCTAGTCATAGCGTACGTAGTGTTGTCATTCTGGTCGCGAACGTGTACGTACATACTGGTCGTTGTAGAGGCGCGCACGTGTCGTAGTAGAGGCACGCATGTAGCATGTACACGTACGTACAGTGGCCAGGGTGGAAGAAAGAAAATACGGCCACGTATGTGTACATACGGGTGGGGTCCCAAACGCCTACTCGCGCATACGTACGGCCAGGGCTCGTGTACATGGCTGGGTCGGAACGGAGAAACATCGTCGTCGTCGTGTTCATGGGGAGGCAACGGAGTGCGTCGTGTTCATGGGGAGGCAACGGAATGCGTTGTGTTCATCGGGAGGCAACGGAACGCGTGGGAGCCAACCGACTGGGTTGGAACGGAATGCGTGGTCGTGTTCATCGGGAGGGCTTGGACGGAACAGGTGATGGAAACGACGCCTGGCGTACCGCACAACGGAGGAAACGGACCTCCTACGTTCGGAACTGGGTCCTGTTGATTGGGAGGGGTGTGACGTACCGCAAAATGGAGGAAACGGACCTCCTACGGTCGAAATGGGGGTCATGTTGATCGGGAGGGGTGTGGCATACCGCAAAACGGACGAAACGGACCTCCTATGATCGAAACGGGGGTCCTGTTGATCGGGAGGGGTGTGGCGTACCGCAAAACGAATGAAACGGACTTGTGTTGGAGCGCTACGGTCGAAACGAGGGTCCTGTTCATCAGGAGGGGTGTGGCGTACCGCAAAACGGGACTCCATGGGATACTGTTCATCTCCACCGTCGACCTCCTTCAACCTCCATGGGCTCCTGTTCATCCAGCCTGCACCGCGCGCTACTCCACCGGCTACTGTTCAACCACCCCTCCACCATCTACTGTTCATCCAGCCCTCCACACCACGGGGTCCTGTTCAACCACCCCTCCACGGGCACCCCTCCATCATCTACTGTTCATCCAGTCCTCCACACCACGGGGTCCTAGTCAACCACCCCTCCACGGGCACCACTCCACCGTCTACTGTTCATCCAGCCCTCCACCACACCACGGGGTCCTGTTCATCCAGAGGCAAGCGCCACCACTCACTATTAATCCACCCCCCCCCCCTGCAACGCTCACTTTTCATCGCAGAGGTAGCATCGATCGGCTTGATTAGCTAGCGAGAGCGGCGAATCGCCGATCGGGTTCGATTAACACCATCGATCGATCGCTCGGGTTCGTAACGCGCGAGTTCGCGGTCTGCAATCGCCGGGTTCGATTAGATCCCAACGCCGCCGGTTCGGGTTAGATTAACGCCGCACACACGCCACAGACGTGTATGAGAGAAAGCGCGCATCGCCGCCCCGACCTCCCACCGTAACCGGAACTCCCGAAATTTTCCTCCCCTCGCTTCTACCACGGTTTTTCCGTCATGGACGGCCCAAAGAATGTCATGCAGCTGCGTCTCCGACCCGCCTAGGACGAAAAGCCCATTTTCTGTCATGATTTTTTGTCACAGAAGTAGGAGCCCACCACAACTATGATGGTACCGGGTTTTGTCACAATTATTGTCATAGAAGTGTCATATGTATGACAGAAAAATATTTCGTTCGGCCCAAAATGTCACGGATGTGTCTTTTTTTGTAGTGAAGATCCGCCCCAGCTGGACTTCTTCCCCTTCGCCTTCGCCGTCGCCTTCTTCGCGCGCTCGAGAGCCACTGTCTTCTCTTTCCCCATCGCCGCAGACGGATCTTGAACGGAACGGTGGCGCTAGGGCGAAAGCAAGCGCAGCAGAAAACTCTGAGCAAGAAGAGGAAAAATGAAGGCGCACTATTCAAAAGCCCTGGTCCGGCGTCTGATATGAGGTTGCTTCCGAGTGACTGACTTGTAGGCCCAGGCAATCTTATCTAATCCCGCAACAGTCGCGCGCGCGATACGTGGCAAAAAAGGCGGCGCAGAAATCAAGGCGGCCCTGCCTAATCCAGCCCGATTACTGCGGCCTCCTCCGCCCCGCGCGCTTCCCAAAATTCGAATCCCGCGAAATCCGTGGACAGCAGAACAACTTGTCAGACGAAAGATCTCCTCCTCATCATCAATCGGAACTTTTCCAGTAAAAGTTCACTCGACAAAAACTAGGAATGGATCAAGGCGACTGAAAAAGAAGTTGGTATTGTCACCTCGGTTCATTGATCCAGAACAAGATATACTCGTAGCACTAAAAATGAGTCGGAAGTATTCTCAACTCCTTCCCCACTCAAACCCTGATCCATTCGGGGGCTAATGATGAAGCTATGTACCTAGGGTAGGGTCATGGACCTGTCCAAGATACCCTCCCCAAGGACATCTCTCAAAAAACCAGAAGCATTTGAAGAAGAATTATCATCCACTCGACCATGAAGCTATGTTCCACTCGACATTCTTGAAGTCACTCAACCGTGAAGACTATCACTCGACTACCAGAAGATCTAGAGCCACTCTGCACTGCAACGGTCGAGAATTAAGTCATAGCTTTATTGGTCATTATGTATCTTTATTACTAGCGTTACCAGTAACGCCTTGTCTTAATGTACCTTAAAACCCTGTGTAACGGAGGGGAGCTGGGGTCCTGGCGCACTCTATATAAGCCACCCCCATCCTCTGGGACAAGGGTTCACACCCCCGGTAACTCACACGCGTATAATCCAGTCGACCGCCTCCGGGCTCCGAGACGTAGGGCTGTTACTTCCTCCGAGAAGGGCCTGAACTCGTAAAACTTGCGTGTACAACTCTGTGACGCCCGGATAATTAAGCTACATCAACCCTCTACTAATGATGCCACATCACTTTGATTACTATTGTCAATCTCGCGTTAGTTTGAAACCGATTCAAATTCAAATACAAGATCAAGCAAACAATAAAAAATTTCAAGTACTAAAACTAAAATGTTTGGATTGAACTAAATAATGCATAGGTAATTATGGTGCAGAAACCAAACTTTGATAAAATGTTTAAAGGCTCTAAGAAAATTAAAACAATAGTTAAGACAATTAATAAATGCCTATTGAATTCTATAAAATATTAAACTATTTTATTTTGGGTTGAGAATTAAGGTGGCAGTAGTATATTTATAAATACAAATTTAGGTGCTAGTGTCTATTTTTAGAAAACTGTAATAAAAGAAAACGAAAACGGAAGATAAAAAAATAGAAAACAAAACAAAAACCAACAGAAGAAAAAAAGGAACCCCCCCCCCCACTGGGCTCCGGCCGAGCAGGCCACAGCCCTACTGGGCCAACCCACCGGCCCAACTGGCCACCACTCCCTCTCCTTATCACCCACCCGCGCAAACCCTAACCTACACCCACGCCCCACTCACCCCACTTGCTCCCCCCTCTCCCGCGATTTGGATCGGGATCGAGAGGAGGAGGCAGCCGCTCGCTGCCTGAACCCCGACACCGCCTGACGCCGCCTCGCCCTCGCGGCACGACGCTGACGCCGGAGCCGCCCCTCACCGGACCGCTCCGCCATCGCCAACGCCGCCTCGACCTCGTCTCCTCCCCACGCGTGTCGTCCTCGTCCTCCTCCTCGCCGAACCGCCCGTGTCGCCACCGGCCCGTCATCCCTGACCTCCGTCGAGCCCGCTGCCCTTGACCCTGCGACCCCGCGGTGAGGCCCCGGGCTCCCGCCCCCTCTCCTCCCACTCACCCCCCCTGCGACCGTCGCCGCACCTCACGCGCTCCGGCCCTGCGCTCACCATGGCCTGTCGCGCCCTGGCCACGCGCTACACCGACCGGCCGTGCCCGTCGTCCCCCGCCCGCTGGTCACCGCCCCTTCCCCTTGCTCGTCGCGAAGCCTCGCTCCACAGGCCTTCCCTGTTCGCCGTGTTCGCGCCCGGTGCGTGGCCGCACCCTGCGCCTCGCTTGCGGGCATGCCCACGGCCTCCTTCCCGTGTGCGCCCACCGTGGCCGCGCCCCTGTTGGTCACCGTGGACCCGGCGTTGCCCCGCCACCGCCCTGCGGCTCCCTGCCGCAGCCACCTCCGCCGCCGCGGTCATTCCTCCTCCGCCGCCTCCCCTTGCTCCGGCGGGCCGGCCCAGGCGCAGGCTGGCCTGCTGCACCCGCACCACCGCCTGTTAAGCGTGCCGTGCCTGTTATGGCCCATGGGGCCTATGACAGCTGGGGCCCAGCCCGTGAGAATGTTTCAAAATAATAATAATAATAAGTTATTTAATAAAATTAATAATTAATTAATTAATAAGTGAATTAATTAAGTTAATTAATCATGTTTAATTAATCAAATTAACTAGTTAGTTTAATTAAATAGTAATTAGTTTAACTAAGACCTAATTAACCTAAACAGAGTATGACTGGTGGGTCCAACTGGACCAACATGTCAGTTAGACTTAGTCAATCCCTGTTGACTGCTGATGTCAACATGACATCATGCTGATGTCATTAATCCAATGTCGAATTAAATTAAATGATTAATTAAATTCTAGAAATTAGTTAATCTTTAGAAAATCATATCTTTTAATCCGTAACTCGGATTAAATTATTTTTAACATGAAAGTTGCTCAGAATGGCGAGACGAATCCGGATATGCAGCCCGTTCGTCCGCCACACACCACTAAAATATCAAACTCGCAACTTTCCCGCTCCGGTTCATCTGTCCGAAAACGTGAAACATCGGGGATACTTTCCCGGATGTTCTTCCCCTTCGCCGGTATCACCTACAACCGCGATTCAGCACACCTAGCATCACGCCTTGTCATGAGATGCATCGTCATGCATTTGTTTGCATTGTATTTATTCTTTCTTCCCCCACCTCTCTCGCTAGACACCGAGATCGACGCTGCTGCTACCCAGTACGACTACGGTGTTGACGACCCCTCCTTCTCGGCTGAGCTTCCAGGCAAGCCCCCCCTTGATCTCTAGATATCGCCTATTTCGTTCTACTACTTGCATTAGAGTAGTGTAGCATGTTACTGCTTTCGGTTAATCCTATTCTGATGCATAACCTGTCATTGTTGCTACAGTTGCTACCCTTACCTGCTATCCTACTGCTTAGTATAGGATGCTAGTGTTCCATCAGTGGCCCTACACTCTTGTCCGTCTGCCATGTTATACTACTGGGCCGTGATCACTTCGGGAGGTGATCACGGGCATATGCTATATACTTTTATACTGTTACATTACTTATGATATTGTTCGGAGATGGGGTCTGAAGGGGCAGGTGGATCCATCCCGATAGAGGCGGGCCTGGGTTCCCTACGGCCCCCGACTGTTACTTTGTGGCGGAGCGACAAGACAGGTTGAGACCACCTAGGAGAGAGATGGGACTGGCCCTGGTCGGTGTCCCCGGTTACATCATTAACACGCTTAACGAGATCTAGGTATTTGATCTGAGTCTGGCCATTTGGTCTATACGCACTAACCAACTACGTGGGAACAGTTATGGGCACTCGGCGCCGTGGTATCGGCCAAGCCTTCGTGGACGTCGGCCGATCGAGCAGCGAGCGCCGGATTGGCTCGAACGCCTGCTAGGCTAGGTCTGCTTCCGGCCGCGTTCGCAACGTGCAGGTGTGCTAAGGGCGATGGGCCCAGACCCCTGTGCGCTTAGGTTTAGACCGGCGTGCAGATGTCTCTGCTATGCCTAGGTGGGGCTGCGACGTGTTGATCTTCCGAGGTCGGGCATGACGCAGGAAAGTGTGTCCGGCCAAATGGGATCAAGCATGTTGTGTTATGTGGTGCACCCCTGCAGGGAAGTTAATCTATTCGAATAGCCGTGATCTTCGGTAACAGGACGACTTGGAGTTGTACCTTGACCTTATGACAACTAGAACCGGATACTTAATAAAACACACCCTTCCAAGTGCCAGATACAACCCGGTGATCGCTCTCTAACAGGGCGACGAGGAGGGGATCGCCGGGTAGGATTATGCTATGCGATGCTACTTGGAGGACATCAGTCTACTCTCTTCTACATGTTGCAAGACGGAGGCTACCAGAAGCGTAGTCTTTGACAGGACTAGCTATCCCCCTCTTATTCTGGCATTCTACAGTTCAGTCCACTGATATGGCCCTTTACACATATACCCATGCATATGTAGTGTAGATCCTTGCTTGCGAGTACTTTGGATGAGTACTCATGGTTGCTTTGTTTCCCCTTTTCCCCTTCCCTTCTACCTAGTTGTCACAACCGGACGATGGAGTCCAGGAGCCAGACGCCACCATCGACAACGACTCCTACTACACTGGAGGTGCCTTCTACTACGTGCAGCCCGCTGACGACGACCAGGAGTAGTTAGGAGGAACCCAGGCAGGAGGCTTGCGCCTCTTTCAATCTGTATCCCAGTTTTGCTAGCCATCTTATGGCAACTTTTTTAACTTATGTCTGTACTCACATATTGTTGCTTCTGCTGACTCGTCTATGATCAAGCACATATATTCGAGCCCTCGAGGCCCCTGGCTTGTATTATGATGCTTGTATGACTTATTTATGTTTTAGAGTTGTGTTGTGATATCTTCCCATGAGTCCCTGATCTTGGTCGTACACATTTGCGTGCATGATTAGTGTATGATTGAATCAGGGGCGTCACAAGTTGGTATCAGAGCCGACTGCCTGTAGGAATCCCCCTTCCACAGTCCTTGGCCGAAGTTGAGTCTAGACATTGCAAAACTTTTAATAACATGGTTGTGTGTCTTATGGACCCACGTCGCCATTGGGTGGTATTAGGATCTTTTACTTCTCGTCTACACTCTGGGACTCTGATCTCTCTTCTATTAGGGTTAAATGATTTTACTAAATCTAACTCTAGGTTATCGTAAATACTTTCTGCTGGAGAGCCCCATTATTATAGATAATCGCCTGCTACGCCAGAAGATTCCGAAGATACTCTCCGATGTCTTCTCGAGACCCTTGTGCCCTTCGCCCTTGCAATCCCTTCCATCGATAAATCCTTATGGATAAATACTTACACCTGTCCTTCTTCCTTTCATTCCCAGCTGCTCTTATTATTACAAGATGCATCGGATTATTCTTCGATTTTTAATAATCTCTTCGGCCACCACCTTACAGATCTTGCCACATGAATACCCCTACGGATACATTCCTCGCATTTATCAAGTATCCGCTCATTCCTAGTTGTTCATGTGTTTTGCAAAATATTTAAAAATACCATTTGATCTTCCAAAAATCCTGAGCAGCCTATTGCTCTTGAAATTCTTGTTTGCTAGCATTATGATTAATCCCATAAGTCTGGTAATCTTATTGGCATCCTTTGTCATTATCATTTTGAGTCCAATGATTCAATATGTTGCGAATGCTCACAATCCTCAATCAGATTCTAGAATTCATTCTTTCGGCTCAGATGTTATTTTAAACATGAACTGGATCTCGACCAATCAAATTGTCGTCGATTGTACCCCTAAGCTTAATCAACTTATCCATCCTTAATAAGAGCATTTGCTTCTGATCCCTTGATTGGAAATCATTATTCTTTTCCATTTGAGCTTTGAATTAATTAGTTGTTTCTATAGTCTGGTCTCCTTGCATTGTTTCTTCCTCTGGTTGAGTACCGATGCTCACCTCAGATCCTTTGAGGACCACCGGATCCTTTGTTGGATTTTATCCGATGGCGTCCTTCTTATTCAATCACTTTGGAAGTTCTTTCTCCATTGGTAAATCCTATTCTCTGATTGACCGACCATGCTCTGCTTTCGAGCTTGTGTTATTTACTCCTAAAGTTTGTGGTATATGTTTATAAGATGCCCCGATTGGTTGGACCAACGCCTTCCCTAATCCGTGTGAACCCGAAAGATTTCACGATTCATACTTATCTGGTATTGCACCAGGTAAAACTTTCAACAACTAATGACATTTCCAAAAAGCGACAGGTGAATGGAAGGTTATATATTGAAGTGGGAGTCGACCTTGAACTTTGTGTTCATGCCCATGGACCCGATGTGGAACTTATCATGGAAGCTTCTTGTATTAATAACTATTTCCTTGATATGATATCCTTTGGTATCGGTGAATTGATCCTTTGCAATCGTGGTTTCGACCATATGTTCTTCTTAGATCCCATTTCTCGGGCAAGTTTAAGCACTTGTCTTCTGTGGATCAACACACCATTCTAACCTTTACTTTGATCTTTCGTCGAGTATTACCCCCTGGTATCTCGAGATTATCTTGGAACTGCATAACTTCTTATGAGTTCTTCATCAAGTACTACATTCTCACTGATTACAATTTTTCATGGGCTCTGAGTTATTAAACACTCAAAGACACCGATAACTGAACCGAGTCCGCACTACGGTTCAACAACTTTTAGTAATCTTATTTAAGTACGATTTTGTACCCGGTCAAGTCATTCCTAGCCTGATCAACTATATCGTTATCGTGCTATATTTTAACTGTGCCACTCGGTCGTTATTCTTGGAGCACAGCTTTCGAATGCTAAGCTTACGCTGATTTCCTCGTCTTATCGTTTCACCTCGAATCACAAACTTGATTCCGAGTTTGTGTCATATATGTGGTTCCAATAATCTTTCGCTTCACCATTCCTTTGACTTGATGTCATCGCCGATCGATTACATCTTGAAATCTCTCGACTAATGTGTTGTGATCATCATCAGCATTCTGAGTTCTTCCAGGATATCAATTGAATTCATGATGAGAAATACCATCCTTGCCCCTCGATGATTTGTGTTATCATCGGTAACATTCTTGCCTTCCCCCAAGACAAACTTGTTCATGTTTTGTGTTGTACCTTGATTTCCTTGCTATCTACTTAGGTTAGGATCTACCTTGTAGTATTACTGTCTTGTATATCAAGAATGTTGTGAGAGTTTCGCCACCTCTTAGGAAATTCTTGATGCAGCAATACTTCTCACCATCTTCGTTCATATCTTGGTCCCGTGTTGTTTCTAACCGGATTACCAACCATTGAACTATGAGGTGCGAATTCAACACTTCTAGTAACCCTATTGCGTTGAAGTTAATGGTCGACATTTCATTCTTAGACCATTGGTTATCGAATCACCATTCTAACATCGGTCATGCTACATAAGCCCATATTTCGGGTGCACCTTTCAACCAAAGTATAATTATGTATGTTTTTCCTCTAGCACACATCATTATATCATTTGATATGACAAATGTTATCTCCTTGTTCACATAATTGTGGAAATCTCGATGATATGTCGCTGAGTCCATCAGCCACCTCCTCATCCTCTCCTTGGTTTAAAGCTGAACTCTGGTTTCGGGACCTCCTTCCATAGTCCATTTCCCGAGAATCTTATAATGTCATCTCATCAATTTGTGTTGCACCTTTTTCTTTTCAGGAATCCCGTGTCTGAGTTATCTTGACACCAATCAGATCTGAATCTCGGTCAGATATGATGGTTGGGACCACTTTCCAGGAGTTATGATGTTGGTTCTTAGATGACCTGGTAATATGATGTCATGCTTAGCTCCCCCCTGGCTGGAGGACCTATCATTATAATTTCTTTTGCAAGGATAACCATTCTTCCTGGAGGAAATTGTAAGGCTTATTTTATAAGTTGCTCCTAATGGATCATTTGTGTATCCAAAGTCTGGCCCTTGATTGAAACACCATATCATTGCTACCTCTAAGCATGACTATGATACTCCCGCTCTTCAACAAGAACATTGGAGGCGCGATGCTAAATGTTTCTTGCTCAATTATCCAAACACCGTTGTATGGGTAATGTCATGAAATTTCTCTCCCCTTACCTAAAGAGTTTTCTACATTATATCTTGTCATAGATATCATGCTTTGCTTGTCCTTGGGAAGGATATACCCCTGAAATATGTGTTTAAACACATTTTTCCTTTCCATTATTCTGTTTAATCTGATAATCATATTTCCTTTCCATTGTTTTGTTTAACCTTTCTAGTGATCCTATTTAATTGAGCAGTGATAATTCCCTGCTTAGGTAAGCACCTTGTTGTACCACGCGGTCAGTAAGACCCTGTTACTATTGTTGATGACATTCCGGTATCCACTGATAGACGAGAACTTTGCCTAATGGTCCGCCTCGTTCAACGAGCAGGAAAAGGGTTCTCTTCGTCCCTCGCCCTTGGTACCGATGTTGTTGCCAACATAACTGACAGGCTACCCTCTGACAGGCCTTACTTACATGATCGTGCAAGACGTCATCACCCTTCCTACTTTTAACCCACATGGTGGGCCCATAACCCACAATTTCACAGGATCGAAACCTGACTCTCCTGTACACCCCCTGTTCCCAAAGTTATTCCTCCCGCGTGGACTCATATGTAATTCATGAGCCACCTCCCGATGAGATCATCAATTCTAGCATCCGACACAATAATTATTTCGTTGCTTTGAAACCCCTTTCACCTTCTGACTAGGCATTGAACGATTGCCTGGATGCTTGAAACTTCTTATTGTACCTTCAAACTTTACTCTCGATGTGTTTTATTTGTTCAAACTCGAGAGGTACTCATATGCTCATTCATGGGTTAATCCCAGATTATTACCCTTATAGCATTCTGTCGTTGTCGATCTGCCCCGTTACCTATTCGTAAGTACGATGGAACCCCCGAAGAAAGGATGCCGACTTCATCTTGATGACTTGAAGCAGAAAAATGAATACATCAATATAATGGATCGACCACTTCGAGAAGAGCAACCAAGACCGAGAAGATCCGTTAGACTTTCGTAACTAGACCTTTCCCCCCTTCTCTACCTCTTAAATCTCGGGACGAGATTTCTTGTAGTGGAGGAGAATTGTGACGCCCGGATAATTAAGCTACAGCAACCCTCTACTAATGATGCCACATCACTTCGATTACTATTTTCAATTCGCGTTAGTTTGAAACCGATTCAAATTCAAATCCAAGATCAAGCAAACAATAAAAAATTTCAAGTATTAAAACTAAAATGTTCAGACTGAACTAAATAATGCATAGGTAATTATGGTGCAGAAACCAAACTTTGATAAAAATTTTAAAGGCTCTAAGACAATTAAAACAGTAGTTAAGACAATTAAATAAATGCATATTGAATTCTATAAAATATTAAACTATTTTATTTTGGGTTGAGAATTAAGGTGGCAGTAGTATATTTATAAATACAAATTTAGGTGCTAGTGTTTATTTTACAAAATTGTAGTAAAAGAAAACAAAAGGGAGATAAAAATAGAAAACAAAACAAAAACAACAGAAGAAAAAGGAACCCCCCATTGTGGCTCGCCCAAGAGCCACAGCCCTCATCACAACCCACCGCCCAACCGCCACTACTCCTCTCCTTATCCCCACCCCGCAAACCCTAACCTTCACCCATGCCCCACTCGCCCCACTCGCTCCCCCTCTCCCCGATTTGGATCGGGATCGAGAGGAGGAGGCCGCCGCCCTCGCTGAACCCCACGCCCGCCCGACCCGCCTCGCCAAGACGACTCGACGCGGAGCCGCCCCTCGCCGGACCGCTCCGCCATTGCTAACGCCGCCTCGACCTCGTCTCCTCCCCACGCTGTCGTCCTCGTTCTCCTCCTCGCCGAACCGCCTGAGTCGCCACCGCCCTGCCCTCCCGACCTCCGTCGAGCCAGCTGGCCTTGACCTGCGAACCCAGTGAGGCCCGGCTGCCCCGCCCTCCTCGACTCCCTCCCCATGACCGTCGCCCGCGCCACAAGGCTCCGGCCGCGCTCACATGACCGCCAGCGCGCCACCGCCACGCGCTACACCGACCGCCGTGCCGTCATCCTCGCCCACTGGTCACCGCCCCTTCGCCTTGCTCGTCGCGAAGCCTCGCGCCTGAGCCTTCCACATTCGCCGTGTCCGCACCGGTGCGTGGCGCAGCGCCTGCGCCTCGCTGCGGGCACGCCATGACCTCCCTCCTTCGTCGCGCGCCACCGTGGTGGCGCCTGATGGTCACCATGGACCCGGCGTTGCCCGCCACCGCCTGCGGCTCCTGCTGCAGCCACCTCAGCCCATGGTCATTCCCCCTCCGCTGCCTCCATCTGGCTCCGGGCGGCGCCGGCGCGTCGAGCCTGCTCGGTGCCCCTCGGGCACCCGTCCATTTGGGCGCCCGCACCACCGCCCGTTAACGCAGGCCCGTGCCCGTTATGGCCCATGGGGCCTATGACAACTGGGGCCCAGCCCCTGAGAACGTTTCAAAATAATAATAATAGTAATTTATTTAATAAAATAAATAAATAAATAATAAGTGAATTAATTAAGTTAATTAATCCTGTTTAATTAATCTAATTAACTAGTTAGGTTAATTAAATAGTAATTAGTTTAACTAAGACCTAATTAACCTAAACAGAGTATGACAGGTGGGTCCCACTGGACCCACATGTCAGTTAGACTTAGTCAATCCCTGTTGACTGCTGATGTCAACATGACATCATGCTGATGTCATTAATCCAATTTCGAATTAAATTAAATGATTAATTAAATTCCAGAAATTAGTAAATCTTTAGAAAATCATATCTTTTAATCCGTAACTCGGATTAAATTATTTTCAACATGGAAGTTGCTCAGAATGGCGAGACGAATCCGGATGTGCAGCCCGTTCGTCCGCCACACACCCCTAACATATCAAACTCGCAAGTTTCCCCCTCCGGTTCATCTGTCCGAAAACGCGAAACACCGGGGATACTTTCCCGGATGTTCTCCCCCTTCGACGGTATCACCTACTACCGCGATTGGGCACACCTAGCATCATGCCTTGTCATGACATGCATCGTCATGCATTTGTTTGCATTGTATTTATTGTTTCTTCCCCCTCTTCTCTCGCTAGACACCGAGACCGACGCCGCTGCTACCCAGTACGACTACGGTGTTGACGACCCCTCCTTCTCGGCTGAGCTTCCAGGCAAGCCCCCCCTTGATCTCCAGATATCGCCTATTCCGTTCTACTACTTGCATTAGAGTAGCGTAGCATGTTACTGCTTTCGGTTAATCCTATTCTGATGCATAGCCTGTCATTGTTGCTACAGTTGTTACCCTTACCTGCTATCCTACTGCTTAGTATAGGATGCTAGTGTTCCATCAGTGGCCCTACACTCTTGTCCGTCTGCCATGCTATACTACTGGGCCGTGATCACTTCGGGAGGTGATCACGGGCATATGCTATATACTTTATACTGTTACATTACTTATGATATTGTTCGGAGATTGGGGCTGAAGGGGCAGGTGGCTCCATCCCGGTAGAAGCGGGCCTGGGTTCCCGACGGCCCCCGACTGTTACTTTGTGGCGAAGCGACAAGGCAGGTTGTGACCACCTAGGAGAGAGGTGGGCCTGACCCTGGTCGGTGTCCGCGGTTACAACATTAACACGCTTAACGAGATCTTGGTATTTGATCTGAGTCTGGCCATTTGGTCTATACGCACTAACCAACTACGTGGAAACAGTTATGGGCACTCGGCGTCGTGGTATCAGCCGAAGCCTTCGTGACGTCAGCGACTGAGCGGAGCGTGCCGGATTGGACTGGAACGCCTTCTAGGCTAGGTCTGCGCTTCGGCGCGTTCGCAGCGTGCTTGTGTGTACTAAGGCGATGGGCCCGAACCCTGTGGCGCTTAGGTTTGGATTGGCGTCTTGACCTCTCTGTTGTGCCTAGGTGGGGCTGCGGCGTGTTGATCTTCCGAGGCGGGCATGACCAAGGAAAGTGTGTCCGCCAAATGGGATCAAGCGTGTTGGGTTATGTGGTGCACCCTGCAGGAAGTTAATCTATTCAAATAGCCGTGAACTTGGTAACAGGGACGACTTGGAGTTGTACCTTGACCTTATGACAACTAGAACCGGATACTTAATAAAACACACCCTTCCAAGTGCGAGATACAACCCGGCGATCGCTCTCTAACAGGCGACTAGGAGGATCGCGGTAGGATTATGCTATGTGATGCTACTTGGAGGACATCAGTCTACTCTCTTCTACATTTGCAAGACGAAGGCTGCGTAAGCGTAGTCTTGACAGAGTAGCTATCCCCTCTTATTATGGCATTCTGATTCAGTCCACCGATATGGCCCTTTACACATATACCCATGCATATGTAGTGTAGATCCTTGCTTGCAGTACTTTGGATGAGTACTCACGGTTGCCTTGTTCCCCCTTTCCCCCTTCCCTTCTACCTGGTTGTCGCAACCAGATGATGGAGTCCAGAGCAGACGCCACGATCGGCGGCGACTCCTACTACATCGGAGGTGCCTACTACTACGTGCAGCCAGCGGCGACGACCAGGAGTAGTTAGGAGGATCCTGCAGGAGGCCCGCGCCTCTTTCGATCTGTATCCCAGTTTTGCTAGCCATCTTATGGCAACTTGTTTAACTTATGTCTGTACTTAGATATTGTTGCTTCCGCTGACTCATCTATGATCGAGCACTTGTATTCGAGCCCTCGAGGTCCCTGGCTTGTATTATGATGCTTGTATGACTTATTTATGTTTTAGAGTTGTGTTGTGATATCTTCCGTGAGTCCTCGATCTTGATCGTACACATGTGCGTGCATGATTAGTGTATGATTGAATCGGGGCGTCACAAACTCCTCCATAGCTAAGATCTTGCCTCTACATACCTACCCCCATTCTCTTGTCCGACTTAGACCCACGACAATCGGTGCAGTGCTCTTGCAAGATTCCCACCCATAGCTTACCTGAGTAGAGCATTGTCGCCATGGAATTTGGGCCTCTCAACAGATGAGAAGGAGTGACTCGCCTTGCTAATGGCAATGGACAAATGGAGATCGATTTGCAGCATTTAGAGTTCCTCATCGGGACTGACCAGCGAGTTTGCTTAGTCTCACAAATCAATGACTCAACACTCATATTCAATAGAGGGCATTCACAAAGTTAGTTGGGCTTCAGTTCAAGATTCAGTACAAACCAGGGATTGCTAATAGGGTAGCAGATGCACTCTCCAGATGGGTGCCAGATCCGCATGGGGAACTGGCAGCCCTCTCGGTCTATAAACCAGCTTGGCTAGAAGCTATATGCAATAGCTACAACTAGGATCCAGCAACACAGCAATTATTGACAGGTTTTGCCCTGGAACCAGCCGGCGTCGATGGATACATACTAAAGGATGGGGTCATTTGCTTCCAGGATCGCATTTGGATTGGAGACGACAAGGAAATACAGATCTCTCTGATTCGAGCTCTGCACGACCGCGTCAAGCGTTTGTTCATCTGGAAAGGGATGAAAGAATGGCACAACAATGTGTGCGCGAGTGCAGTACCTGTCAACAGGCGAAAACTGAAAGAACACCCCTAGCAGGACTGCTCCGGCCTCTGCATATCCCTAAGCGACCTTGGGTTGTGGTATCCTTATACTTCATCGAGGGATTACCTAAGTCAGGAGGGTGTGATGTTATATAGGTGGTGGTGAATAAAATTTCCAAGTACGCTCACTTCCTAGCAATGAAGCACCCGTTCACAGCTCTGACCATGGCAACCATCTTCATCCAACAGATCTTTTGTCTTCATGGACTCACTTTGGCTATTATCTCTGACCGTGATTGGATCTTCATAGGTGCACTGTGAAGGAAGATGTTCAACTTGTCCAAAACACAACTTCGGGTGAGCTCTTGGTATCACCCCCTGATCGACAGGCAAAGGAATGGGTAAACCAATGCCTGGAGACTTGTCTTCAATCTGCGGTACACTCTTGCCCAACAAATTGGATCAAATGGTTGTTTCTGGCGGAGTACTGGTACAATACATCCTTCCACTCAGCTCTGGGAGGACGCCTTTGAAGTGTTGTGCGGCGCCTGCCACGTGAGTTTGGAGTAACACAAGTGGACAAATGCTCGGTACCACTACTGGCCGCGTGGCTTCACAAGCGCGAAGTGATGATGGAGATGTTGCAGTAGCAATTGAAGCGTGCGTAGGACCGTATGAAGCTTCAGGATGACAAACACCGCACAGACAAATAGTTTGCTATGGGCGACATGGTTTACCTCTGCTTGCAACCCTTCATCCAGACTTTATTGGCGTAGCGACCCTCCCAGAAGCTGGCTTTTCGCTACTACTGGCCCTACAAAATTGAAGCTCGCGTGAGGGTCGTAGCATACAGGCTCGCGTTGCGACCCACAAGCAAAATCCACAACGTGGTCCATGTCTCTCAGCTCAAGAAGGCGATGTGCGACGGAGTGGAGGCTGACCCGGCATTACCGCTGTCCAACGACGTGCTGCATGCCATACACCAACCGCTCCAGGTAACTGCACTCGTGTGGTGCAGGTCCAGCGCAAGGCCGTTGAGCGTGTTCGAGTTCAGTGACAAGGGCTGCCACCGTCGCTCTGGGAGGACCTGGAGCTACTCTGCCGTCGATTCCCTGCTTCACCGGCTTTGGGGCAAGCCGGTCTTCAAAGAGGGGAGAATCTCACGCCTGATAGTAGGCCCGGGCTACACGTAGATGCCAAGGTGACACGGGGCCCAGACAACAGCGAACCAGGATGGTGAACTCGGGGTGAAGCACCAAGTGGCTGTGACGGATCGGGCGCCGAGTCAGTTGCGTGGCTTGTTGGGTTTGGCCAGTGGGCTATATGTGTGACGGTGCGTGTGTGTGGAAGGGTATCAAATTGTAACCAAACCAGACTAGCGAGATGAGCCGCTCTCTCTCGAATACTATCTCCTCCTTCCCGTTGATGTAGGTGAAGCTGCGAGCCGACGCCTCAGCTAGTAGTAAAGGCATGTACAACAAATCTAATCATCTGTCTGTAACATGGGCTATGTAGGATTTTAGATGACGTGGGAGAGAGAAGATGAAAAACGACTTAGTCTGTCGTTAAATTATTGACGGCCTATTTACCGTTATACGCGCAGCCGTCTATATGATGGCTGTTTGTTAGCAGATCGGCTCGACGCTGCACAAGTGCTAAACCGGCTGAGCACTACCAGTGGTTGTTAGTAGCGTGCATGTAGGTAGGGATTAGCCTGGTTAGTTAGTGCATGGCGTCAGTGGCCGATAGAGGCGGCTGGGCTGTGCGTCAGGGGAAAGAGAGAAAGCAAGCAAGAAAGAAAGAAACAAGGGGTGTCTATAGAGACGGATTAACGGCTTGCCCGGAGTAACTTCGAGACACTTTCGGCGTCAGTTGCCTGGCTATATGTCACTTCTGTTTTCCCTTATTCATTTTGGGAACAACTTATGTTTTCCTCGTACATGTGCTGCTCAAGTACATTTTTTTTAGGGGAGCTGCTCAAGTACATAAAAACATCAACCCAACACCAGGGCCTGCTGCCCTGAGCTGATTGAAAGGCCCGTGACCCATTCATTGAAACAAAGCCATGTGACTGACCCACCACTTGGCAGAACCCATGCATCCACGCTAGCATGCATGCTCGGTGATTACATGCGTGTACAAGCCTACACTCATTTTGCCATTGGTTTCATAATTGTACTGCTTGACAAAAATTGCAAAAGTGATAGATATTTATAAATATTGACACTCTTTTTTTTGCAGGAAAAAAATATTGACACTCGCTTAGTACAAATCTCTGTCTCTCTTTTCTACATAACATTAAAAATATTATAGTATTTTCTGTTCTCGACTAGAAAATAACATATGTTTTATAACTATAATATAACTCACCTGGAAAATATGTAAGCGCATAATATATTTGGTCATATCCGAGGTGAACTTGTCTGCATCGTAAGAAACTGGAAAAGGAGTTTCTTTCTAAGGAATCTATATTTAAAATATCATATACAAAAATGGTTTAGAAGTTTGACAAAAAATGTTGTGTTACAAAACAACAAAAACAAAGAAAGAATTTCATTCTTAGGTAGAATGAATTATGAGAATGGTTTACCCCTTCAAGAAAACATGAAATACTATTTTTAAATATTGTACAACTATACTAAAATGAACAAATCATAAGGACCTATTTCAAAGTCTTCTCTTCTATTCCCCGCAAAGAAAAAGTCTTCTCTTCTATGCGGGAATTAGAATATATTGCAAACTTCCCCCAAAAAAGAATATATTGCAAACTTGCACACAAAATATACAGAACTTGCACTCTTCAGTACTATGAAAAAAATAATAGTTACGTGCTACAACTTCATTAATAGTTATTATACCAAAATGAATTCAATTTAAAGTCTCAAACATCAATTAATAGTGTCACGCGATTGCAGCATCAAACTGATGCCACATGCACAAATATAAGGAGGAAATACAATGACCGGAAAATTAACTTAGTAACAACTAAAAAACAAGAGCCAAAACATCAGCACAAAAAATAATTATAAGTAAATAAAGATATATACAAAAGAAAACAAAAATAAAAGCATTGTTATTCTATGGTAGAATGAATCAAGGTCGAGGTACTGCCGTCAAAGAAGAACGAAAATGAAAATCAATAAAATTATGTTATTCAACGGTAGAATTAATTATGGGCATTGGTATTACCCCAAAAGAAGAAAGAAAATGAAAATACAAAAACTAAGAAGTAACTTCTCCTAAGGAATAATGAATCATGTGACTTGTTTAACCTTAAAAACAACAAAAAAGGAAGTTTATATTATAAAACTAAGCATAACATGACAATATCATGAAGAGTTAGTGTCGAAGTCATTGCTTCCATGCATGAATTAACATATATAAGAAACCTGCACGTAGATTACATAAAACTAGCACTCTTCCCTATTGCGCAACACGAAATTTAGACTAGTGCGACTTCAGCAATATCTAATGATTTAAGTAGGTTAAAAATAAATAATAATGAAAAAAAAGGAAACCTTTCTTTCTAAGGAAGAACAAATTGAATTATGAGGTTTTACCCCTGAAATAAACAACAAGAAACTATTTTTAAAAATACTATGCAACTATACCTAACATGAATACGTCATAAAGACTTATTTTGAAGTATTTTCTTTTATGCGGGAATCAGAATATATTGCAAACGTTCACACAAAAATCTAAAACTTGCACTCTTCAGTACCGTGAAGTGTTGCAACTTCAGTAATAATTATTCTACAAATGAATTCGATTTAAAAGTTCAAGCACCAAATTTAATAGTGTCACATGATTGCAGAATCAAACCGATGCCGATTGCAAAATATAATGAGAAAATCCAATGAGCAAAATTGACTAAGCAACGGCTGAAAAAGAGGCAAAAACATTAGCGCAAAAATAAAATTTCTTCTTATTATATATTAAAAATAAAACAAAAGAATATGTTATTCTAAGGTAGAATGAACTAAAGTGTTGTTATTACCCTATAAGAAGAAAGAAAATGAAAACAATATTAAAACATACTCCCTCCATCCCAAAATAAGTGACTCAACTTTGTACTAGCTTTACTACAAAGGTAGTACAGAGTTGAGTCACTTATTTTGGGAAAGAAGGAGTATGTTATTCTGAGGTAGAATGAATTAAGGGCATTGGTACTAGTCAAAGAGAATGTAAAATGAAAAAAAAAACTAAGAAGCAATTTATGAAGAATGAATTATTTGACTTGTTTAACCTTAAAAAAACAACAAAAATGGAAATTGGTAATATACAACTATGCCTAGTATGAAAATATCGGGAAAGAGTTATTGTCAAACTCTTTCCTCCCATGCATGGATTAGAATATATTGCAAACTTGCACATAGATTATTATAAACTAGCACTCTGCCCAATTGTGCAATACGAAATTTAAACTTGTGCTACTTTAGAAATATATATTTTTAATTAAGTAGTTTAAAAAATTATATTTTAAGAAAGAATTTTATTTTCCATTTTACCTGAACAAATGAACAATGATAAAACAAATGAAAACTTCCTTTCCAAGGAAGAACTAATAGAATTATGTGAACGGTTTACCTCTGAAAGAAATAACAAGAAACTATTTTTAAAATGTTGTAAAATTATACCTATCATGAAAAGATCAAAATGACTTAATTCAGAGTCTTTTATTTTATGCGGAATTAGAATATACTGCAAACATAAAATGAATTCAATTGCAAGCTAGTGTAACTTCAATTATAGTTACTATACAAAATGAACTTAATTTAAAGTTCCTTAGAATGAATTATAGGAGTGGTTTAACCTTAAAAGATAAAGGTAAATTAATATTAATCAAATATGCTTAGCATGGAAAAAGTCACAGAGAGTTATTGCCAAACTCATTCCTGCCATGCATGAATTAGAATATATTGAGAACTTGCACATACATTACACAAAGCTAGCACTCTTTCGTGTATTGATTTGATTAGTTACAAAATAAATCCTATTATTTTTTAAAAATTAAGTGGTTTCACATGATTGAGAATCAAACCACTGACACCTAAACTTGAAAACACTATGCAAAAAAAAAACCATTGGCACAAGCAAAATTAAACATTTTCCGTGTCGGTCACTTTTTATCAGTAAACGAGACATATTAAAACAAATAGATAAATTCCACTTTGAATTCCTAACACAAGTACCACATATTCTAAATGCAGGAGAAAATACAGTGACCAAGGAAATCAACCATGTACAAGTTATACTAACAAAACCTTGTCAAAATTATTTGCTTATCATACAACGCCTGGGAACCTAGGTGCATGTGCAACTTTATTGGTCCAACCTGTAGTGCATTTGTTTAAAAGTAACCAACCTTGCATTTGATTTGTGTCCAATGTTACTTGCATGCAAGACATACCATGTAAGAGATAACATCAACAGATTGAAATTGCCTAATCAAGTGTGTGTCTTCTTTATTTTTTTTTCTTCTCCCAAAACTTTCCAAATAGAATGCAAAAGTTTATACCCACATACTTTATATGACATACTCGCATAAATCTCCTAATATACCCAATGAACATAAAAATAAAATAGTATACCTAAAATAACCCACTAACACGTAAACTTGAAAAATGATATACCAAGTCCCAATGTACTTGATATGAGATTAGAACATATGGAAATATACCCAATATGTTTGCACATGTATATACCCAGCTATGTGAAAAAGGTTAGGAAAATGTTGTAGGTATCCAATCAATGTATATGAAGTAAAATATGGCTACTATACACCTAGCTGCGTGAGATATACCCAATGAACTCCTAGTATACCCACATACTTTTTACGACATACCCACATAAGTGTCCTAGTATATACCCAATGAACTTAAAATAAAACAGTATATCTAAAAAATAACCCACTAACACGTAAACTTGAAAAATAATATACGCAAGTTCCAAGTACTTAGTATCAGATTAGAACATATAGAATTTCAATAAATGATATACCTCAAGTGAACCAGGAAGAAAGAAGAACAAAATCTCTCTCTCTCTCTCTCTCTCTCTCTCTCTCTCTCTCTCTCTCTCTCTCTCTCTCTCTCTCTCTCTCTCTCTCTCTCTCTCTCTCTCTCTCTCTGTTCTTGTGCAGCAGTGTGTGTGTGTGTGTGTGTGTGTGTGTGTGTGTGTGTGTGTGTGTGTGGCTAGAAGAGGACAATCACACATGAGAAAGAGCACCGGTGGCAACTCGAATAATTATTTTCCAGCTAATATTTCTCATGCAATTGCGATTGATTCTAGCAAACTTGATCACTTGTAAAATATGAGCAAAAGGTTGCATTATCTAAGCAATACTGATAAGCTCAGCCATGAGGACACGAGTTTACATGTTTACATGTTTCTACTATGTTAAAAGGGCCATCCTAAACCATGCTACTATAATGTAATCATGTCCACAAGCCAAACAAACTAATGTTATCATGTTCATCAGCCCCAAAAAAACTAATATAAAGCGTAATGCATGCCTCCTCTCTACCCCACAAAAATGCACCTTGAGATGTGCAAAGTCTGAACAAGAATAATAATTGCTTGCTTTCCTTTTGCTCCTGGATTGACATTTGAGGAAGCAAAATGAAATGGGAAGGCGTCGTCATCATTCATTTAGAGATTATCAGATTTTTACATTCACTTCTGCTAGCAAGGGATATTTCTCTAAGCTTGAGACCAAGATAGCCCTCTGGTCATTCATTCAAAACAAGGGTCATACAACATTACTTGAAATTAATCAAAGCAACATCAGCAACAAGCACCTGAGATGATTCAATTGAACAAAGATTCTACAAGAACTTTTTGTACTCCCTCTATTTATTGAAACAAGGCCATTGTGAAATACTCCCTCCGTCCGGAAATACTTGTCGGAGGAATGAATGTATCTAGACGTATTTTAGTTCTAGATACATTCATTTTTATGCATTTGTGCGACAAGTATTTCCGGACGGAGGGAGTATAAATTTTGCATCTATACAAGGCCACCAACAGTAACCAAGAAAAAAATAATGATGTTTCCTTGTACTAGCAACTTGTTTAATACTTGCATGCATGCAGTCATACTGACACTTAGCTACTTCTTTCATTCAATTTCCTTGCATGCATACGGTGTATTAGTGATCCCAGTAAACATGAAAAAAAGTTAGGTTACACACCATATATTAAATTTTATCTTGGTATCTGTAATTTGAGTTTGTGGCCTTGTATGTTTTTATGGCATGAACTATGGTGGTAGCAGCCAGTGGGCTCCACCACAACGAAAAGGATGAAGCGTCTTGTTCAATTTTTAATCCCCCATCGCTAGCCTCAGTTTGATGCTGGTCGATCGGGCTGGCCATAGTGGCGGTATCTTAGCTAGTATATCATGCACTTGGGAATAGAACACACGCTGATGTGATAAAGAATTAAAAAGAAAGAGAGGGTTAAAGTAACATATAGATAGATAACGATCATATTAAATGTTATGCTACTTTGTATCATGCATGACAATAAATATGATCATTTATGATAGTTCTCTATAATACTATGCAATATGAAGGTAGTTGTACACTAATATCATATGCATGATACTAGTATATGATACTCCCTATTATGAGTAGCCTCATGGCTGTGCACCTGGACCACCTCTCTCTCTCTTCTTCCCTCTTTCTCTCTTGCTTTTGCGCTACTCCTCTGCAGGTTACAGGTTACACTGACACACATGAGGCACTAGGTTTTGCTCCAAGCCTACCTGACCAGCCCTTGTAGAAAGCGGAAGGTTTCAGAATCCGTAAAGAGGCCTCACTCATTTGATTCCATGGTGGACCAGTGCCGTCGGCTCAACCGACAAGCCGACGACAGTCGACGGTGACATCGTGGGGCAGAGTGTAGGGTTTGATCCACATGCATGGCTGTGCATCGCGACGTCATGCATGTTCTTTCCTCGCTCATGCGTCCTATGAGCAGCTAACTAATAACATGAACTAACAACAGTACTTCATACGTACATTTCACAGCTAATCACATACGGATTCATCAAGAAGCACATCACAACATCTTTACTGGATGTGTTACGTGTCGCAGTCATCTTGGACCTGCCGCTGCTGGGGCCTGACGAGTCCTCACAGCGGCCGACTCCTCCTCCGAGCTCGTCGTCACCGCCGCGCGCGACAGCTCACGCTCTCGCTGCCGGATCGATTGATGTCGCAGTCACCCGCGACAAAGTTGCCGTCACCGTAGTCCCTCGCTACCCCGTGCCGTCGACGCGTTTCCCGGCTCTCTTCCGAAACCGCGCGCTGCGCTGGCTGTCCGCGAGGCGCCGCCTCCAAGGAAAAAGCCTCGTTCCCCTGGTGTCCGCCGGGTCTTCGTCCGGGCGGCGCGAACGCTCCACTCGTGGGTGCGGGACAAGCTTGACCTCATGGTAACATTCCCGTACTCTCTCTCATGAGCGGCGACGGTACAATCTACCGCGTCGTGGTAAACCGGCGAGGGAAGGTAACTTTGCAGTTGATAAAACCCAGACGCTGTAGCGGGAGGGCGCACGAGGAAGTGCAAACCATTACGACGGCAGACTAGACAGAGAGATGCGCAGCCGCCGCAATGGAAGGCGATGTACCAGTATGTGGCGATACGGGCGCACGACGGCTGCGCCAGCGTGGAGGAAAGTGTCGCCGCCGCGCGTAGGAAGCTGGCGTCCCCGCCGGTGCTGGACACCCGCAACACCGCGGGGCGGCACACCTTGTTGCATTGCGGACGCGGATTTTTAGAGCTCAGGTTTCTTGACACCCCTTATCCTTTTCTTCCAACATTGTTTTGAGATCCGTACTAGGCAACTAAACTTTATACATCAGATTTTCTCTTTTTTGTTTCTTCAAAATAAAACAACATATGAACTTCAAACTTTGCAAGACACCAAAACGTTCTAACTAGAATGTGAGAAAAAACTTTCAGATTTTTTTGTCAAACATAAATATACGAAATTAGATTTTTTATTAAAAAATATACTTTTAGTATTTATATTGCATGAAAAATTCTGAATTTTTTCCCACAGTTTAGTAAAATGTTTTGTTGAGCTGCCAAGTTTGAAATTCATATGTTGTTCTATATGGAAGAAACAACAAAACAAATTTACTCGCATGAATTGGGATGCAAAAATGAGTGACTAAATAAAGGGGTGTCCCAAAACCTATGCTCTACAGAATATTTTCCGTTGCATTCCGCGATGACCCACGTCGAGCACGCATCCGGCTGCCTCTCCGGTGTCATATTCAGCATGGTGGTGGCCGAGCTCCTGGCGCTACATGGCTGCAGGGCCGTCCCTTCGAGGCCGGTAGCTGGCATCGGTGACCTCCGCCGCAACCGCGACGAGTGGCTCGCTCTGAGCAGGCTCGAGGCCGCCAGGGAGCACGCCCAGGACGCGCTCCGGGGGGTGGAGGGGGCCTTCACCCTCCTGGCCTCCGTCCGTTCCTGCTTCACAGCCGGACCCCCGACGCCAGCGGGCGCCAGCAAGCCATGGAATAGCAGCTCCACGCCGCCGCCGTCGAACTCCAGGCCGTGGTGGGCAGCGTGGCCAACATGTCTGCGCTGGCCCTCTTGGCCATCCGCAACCGCATCCAGTGAGAGGTCTCTTGTCTTGATTAGCTCTGCACGACTCTGACTGCTTGATATCCATCGTTGGCGTTGGCTAGGCTATTTTGTTCCCTTGATCTTTGTGAAACCATATGGATGATCTATGTGTCCATAGATGGACTGATGATGCAGTAGCGATTCACACCAGTTACTTTGCTGTTTGTCGATCTGAAATTCCGGAGTAATTTGTTGGTAACTTGGTTATATTAATCACTTAATTACCACTCCCTTCAACTCATAATGTAAGGCACTTTTTGACATTACGTCTTATATTATGAAACGGAGGGAGTATTGTGATATCATGATATTTTTCGAGGAAAAGCAATCATGTTCCTGGCTAGCTTTGTTAAAATTAAAATGCTTATATTGTCCGCTAAAACTTCACAAATAAAACCTAAAGGTGAGTCCAATCATAAGTTTGGTGGATCAACACTTTCATTCTGCGCTAGCACATGAGCCACCATTGTAGCAAATAATCAAACATCTTATCACACTTAAAAACATCAAATGTATATTTCATTTCTTCCTTATGCGATACCGGCAGAGCAAATAAATGGTTTAGGCTTAGAAGCCCAATCCCATTTAGCCACAGATATGTCTGTACCTTCCTCATCTGATGACTGCGAATCAAATCCCGCCATGTTCATGATAGGCCGATCATTTTTACTAGTTCTATCTCTATATCTCTGAAAATTTCTAGATTCTTTTGCCTGGCTTTCTTGAGCCAGAGCTTTTTGCAAAACTTGATTAACATCCAAGAAATCATGCCCTTCTAGCTTCTCTTTAAGATGTACTCCCTCCATTCCTAAATATAACTCATTTTAAATATTCCAATATGGACGCAAAATGAGTGAATCTATACTCTAAGATATGTCTATATACATCCGTATGTAGTTCCCAATGAAATCTCTAAAAAGATTTATATTTAGGAACTGAGGGAGTAGAAGCGAACCTAAATAAGTTAGATCAGCGAGGTCCCTATCGAAAATTGCCAAGTTAGACATCGGTTTCGCATATCTCTAAACCTTCTAATATATTCGGCAACAGACTCAACATGCTTCTGTTCACTAGTAGAAAACAGAGCATCAGTCCTAGTTTCAGAGGGCCTTTAGTCCTGATTCTGCAAACGGGACTAAAGAATCAGGACAAAAGGAGCTCCACGTGGCCTCGTGGGGCGCCTGTCGAGGAGGATCTTTAGCCCGGTTGGTAACACCGAGCAGGACTAAAAGGCAGCCACGCATCAGCAGCTGCCAGCGCTGGGGTTTTTTTGAAAGGAGTGGTTTAGGGTTTCATATTGTGTTTTCCCTTTTATTTTGTGTTTACCCTTTAATTCTTTTACATTTAGGGTTTCATTTTATTTTATATTTTCCATTCAACTCGACGCTAGCTACTACATATGGCAATGAAGGAACCATTAATTACACAACAACATATATAGAGAGAACTGACCTCTCTTTTTCCGTGCTTGGTCGAACAACAAGTTTTCGTATATCTATCCGAGCTACTACATATAGTACACGATCATGTATATATACAATATAACATCTCTTACGATCCCTAACATCTACCAAAATCGCATTGCAATTCCCGATGGTATTCTCCGTCTATAGGTATGACGTGCTCAAGAAAGAATTCCCCATTTCCTCTTGAATTCCTCGTATTCCGTCATTTGGTAGGAGTTGATCCCGCTTCTGCCAGATCTAATTTAAAGAAGGGGGTCAATACAATTGATGGTAATAAAATAATTTTGTGAGTATTGTTTACGTACTTCTAATTGTTGTGAAGATAAGCCCCACTCAGAGGTCTTGTGGCGAATTATCTCGCAAATGTAGTATCCACATAAATTATTTCCGGGTGCCTGCCACAAGCACTTTACAAGAATAGAGTTCAATCAGAATGATAATCAAGCATGATAATGGTATTGAAACTAGAATCAATGAGAGATGCTGAACTAGCTAGTACTACTTACTTTGGGGTGTGAAAATCGCAGCTCCTTTTTCCGCTCACCCGTACCTTGCTGGTGAACTTTTTCCAAACCCTACCCGCAAAGAAAATGATTACTTGATATCAGGAAATGAACGAAAGTTGCTGATATAGTGCGATAATGATTGAACTTACTTCTGGAGCATTTCACTCATGTCCGCCCACTCTTAGGCTCTTTACGCCTCGAGTCCAAAATAGTTACTAGTCCGCGTCAAGCTGAATGGCTAGCAGAATAAAGTGGAAGCAGCCCATGCATAACTCATCAATTACACTTAACCTCAAGTAAGGGAATATAATATGCACAAGACAGTAACACTCAATTGAAGTTGTAAGGAAAGTGTATTTCCCTTTTGTTTTGTTGTCAAGTAACGTTTAGCAAGTATTTCTTAGCATCCTTGGGGTTCTTTTGTACCGTATATTCATCTATGATATTTGGGTTAATGAACCCAATGTCATAGATTTGTCCTCTATTTCATTCGAGGATCTTCAATCTGCATAATATAGTGAGGATAATTATACATGCAATGAACGAGCTGAGCTAGAGACTTAATTATAGAAATAATACTTATAGACAATAGCAACTGACAATAGTTTTCTCGAGGGCGTCTTGATTGAATAACTGAAATAATTTTTCAAATTCAACGTACAACACCTCAACTCCATTGAACTAGTGTCCATCTTTAATTCCCACCAAGATACTGTCGATCCCATCCTTGCAGGTTCCCAAGTACCAGTCATGGAATCTTCGCATCATCGTTGATAGATGCGGGAGCTGCTCAAGTTTGACGAGCGACTTGTCGTGCTCGTATCTGAAGGTTACTACCTCAGCCATTTCGAACTATACATCATCGTCTAAGTAATCACCAAGAGTGAGACCAAGACCATCGACCACTACCCCTGGATCATTAGCGACATCGCTAAACACCTTGAGGGCATGATTGCTTTCCTGTTCACCAAGTTGGGGAATTGTTTTCCCACTTTTTGCAGCACTGCTAGCTAGTACATCCCGACCGGTTCTCATATGTCTTTTCAATATAGTGGTCATAATGTGATAGCGGCGGAGGCGGTGGTGGTCACCTAAGGGAATCCAGACATCGCTTTGTTTTTACCGGATCTATTTTCTCCTTTGGAGGTGGACATTTCGGTGCAAGCTGGCGTTTCACATCGGCAGCCACCACGTCCTTATTTTCCTCGTCAGTCATCTCATATGGGAACTTGGCAGGAGTCTTCTTGACGCTTGTACCTGCTCTAGATTTATTCGTTGTTGTACTCCTAGCCGCCGGAGCAGCGGCGGCTCTCTTCCGCCGTTGCTGAGGCAGCGGAGTCAGCTGACGCGACGGAGGAGTTGGAGGAGGCGGAGTCCG
The DNA here is from genome assembly GCA_021605205.1 of Aegilops longissima. NCBI lineage: Eukaryota > Viridiplantae > Streptophyta > Magnoliopsida > Poales > Poaceae > Aegilops > Aegilops longissima. Next base: position 79,855,405 of record CM038678.1, on the reverse strand, counting down.
CTGACGCGATGGAGGCACTAGTAGAAAATAGGGCTTTGGTTGAGTCCTGGGTAAGGGCATTAATCCCGGTTCAATATAATGGATCGACCACTTCGAGAAGAGCAACCAAGACCGAGAAGATCCGTTAGACTTTCGTAACTAGACCTTTCCCCCCTTCTCTACCTCTTAAATCTCGGGACGAGATTTCTTGTAGTGGAGGAGAATTGTGACGCCCGGATAATTAAGCTACAGCAACCCTCTACTAATGATGCCACATCACTTCGATTACTATTTTCAATTCGCGTTAGTTTGAAACCGATTCAAATTCAAATCCAAGATCAAGCAAACAATAAAAAATTTCAAGTATTAAAACTAAAATGTTCAGACTGAACTAAATAATGCATAGGTAATTATGGTGCAGAAACCAAACTTTGATAAAAATTTTAAAGGCTCTAAGACAATTAAAACAGTAGTTAAGACAATTAAATAAATGCATATTGAATTCTATAAAATATTAAACTATTTTATTTTGGGTTGAGAATTAAGGTGGCAGTAGTATATTTATAAATACAAATTTAGGTGCTAGTGTTTATTTTTACAAAATTGTAGTAAAAGAAAACAAAAAGGGGAGATAAAAAATAGAAAACAAAACAAAAAACAACAGAAGAAAAAAGGAACCCCCCCCCCCCACAGGGCTCTGGCCCAGCAGGCCACAGCCCTACTGGGCCAACCCACCGGCCCAACCGGCCACTACTCCCTCTCCTTATCCCCACCCCCGCAAACCCTAACCTTCACCCATGCCCCACTCGCCCCACTCGCTCCCCCCTCTCCCCCGATTTGGATCGGGATCGAGAGGAGGAGGCCGCCGCTCACTGCCTGAACCCCGACGCCGCCCGACCCCGCCTCGCCCTCGCCGCACGACTCTGACGCCGGAGCCGCCCCTCGCCGGACCGCTCCGCCATTGCCAACGCCGCCTCGACCTCGTCTCCTCCCCACGCGTGTCGTCCTCGTTCTCCTCCTCGCCGAACCGCCCGAGTCGCCACCGCCCCGTCCTCCCGACCTCCGTCGAGCCCGCTGGCCTTGACCCTGCGAACCCGCAGTGAGGCCCCGGGCTCCTGCCCCTCTCCTCGCACTCCCTCCCCCCGCGACCGTCGCCGCGCCTCGCAAGGCCCGCCGCGCCGCGCTCACATGCGGCCGCGCGCCCGCCACGCGCTACACCGACCGGCCGTGCCCGTCATCCCTCGCCCGCTGGTCACCGCCCCTTCGCCTTGCTCGTCGCGAAGCCTCGCGCCACAGCCTTCCCCTGTTCGCCGTGTCCGCACCCGGTGCGTGGCGCGCCTGCGCCCGCTGCGGGCACGCCTGCTGCCTCCTTCTCGTCTTGCGCCCACCGTGGCGCGCCCTGATGGTCACCATGGACCGGCGTTGCCCGCCACCGCCTGCGGCTCCTGCTGCAGCCACCTCACCCGCGGTCATTCCCCCTCCGCTGCCTCCACTGGCTCCGGCCGGCGCCGGCGCCGGCGTGCGTCGGGCCTGCTCAGTGCCCCCTCGGGCACCCGTCCATTTGGGCGCCCGCACCACCGCCCGTTAACGCGGACCCGTGCCCGTTATGGCCCATGGGGCCTATGACAACTGGGGCCCAGCCCCTGAGAACGTTTCAAAATAATAATAATAGTAATTTTTTAATAAAATAAATAAATAAATAATAAGTGAATTAATTAAGTTAATTAATCCTGTTTAATTAATCTAATTAACTAGTTAGGTTAATTAAATAGTAATTAGTTTAACTAAGACCTAATTAACCTAAACAGAGTATGACAGGTGGGTCCCACTGGACCCACATGTCAGTTAGACTTAGTCAATCCCTGTTGACTGCTGATGTCAACATGACATCATGCTGATGTCATTAATCCAATTTCGAATTAAATTAAATGATTAATTAAATTCCAGAAATTAGTAAATCTTTAGAAAATCATATCTTTTAATTCGTAACTCGGATTAAATTATTTTCAACATGAAAGTTGCTCAGAATGGCGAGGCGAATCCGGATACGCAGCCCGTTCGTCCGCCACACACCACTAACATATCAAACTCGCAAGTTTCCCCCGGTTCATCTCGTCTCAAAACGCTAAACACCGGGATACTTTCCGGATGTTCTCCCCCTTCGACGGTATCTCCTACTACCGCGATTGGGCACACCTAGCATCACGCCTTGTCATGCCATGCATCGTCATGCATTTGTTTGCATTGTATTTATTGTTTCTTCCCCCTCTTCTCTCGCTAGACACCGAGACCGACGCCGCTGCTACCCAGTACGACTACGGTGTTGACGACCCCTCCTTCTCGGCTGAGCTTCCAGGCAAGCCCCCCCTTGATCTCCAGATATCGCCTATTCCGTTCTACTACTTGCATTAGAGTAGCGTAGCATGTTACTGCTTTCGGTTAATCCTATTCTGATGCATAGCCTGTCATTGTTGCTACAGTTGTTACCCTTACCTGCTATCCTACTGCTTAGTATAGGATGCTAGTGTTCCATCAGTGGCCCTACACTCTTGTCCGTCTCGCCATGCTATACTATCGGGCCGTGATCACGGGAGGTGATCACGGGCATATGCTATATACTTTATACTGTTACATTACTTATGATATTGTTCGGAGATTGGGGCTGAAGGGGCAGGTGGCTCCATCCCGGTAGAAGCGGGCCTGGGTTCCCGACGGCCCCCGACTGTTACTTTGTGGCGAAGCGACAAGGCAGGTTGTGACCACCTAGGAGAGAGGTGGGCCTGACCCTGGTCGGTGTCCGCGGTTACAACATTAACACGCTTAACGAGATCTTGGTATTTGATCTGAGTCTGGCCATTTGGTCTATACGCACTAACCAACTACGTGGAAACAGTTATGGGCACTCGGCGTCGTGGTATCAGCCGAAGCCTTCGTGACGTCAGCGACTGAGCGGAGCGTGCCGGATTGGACTGGAACGCCTTCTAGGCTAGGTCTGCTTCCGGCCGCGTTCGCAGCGTGCAGGTGTACTAAGGGCGATGGGCCCAGAACCCTGTGCGCTTAGGTTTGGATTGGCGTGCTGACCTCTCTGTTGTGCCTAGGTGGGGCTGCGACGTGTTGATCTTCCGAGGCCGGGCATGACCAAGGAAAGTGTGTCCGGCCAAATGGGATCAAGCGTGTTGGGTTATGTGGTGCACCCCTGCAGGGAAGTTAATCTATTCAAATAGCCGTGAACTTCGGTAACAGGACGACTTGGAGTTGTACCTTGACCTTATGACAACTAGAACCGGATACTTAATAAAACACACCCTTCCAAGTGCCAGATACAACCCGGCGATCGCTCTCTAACAGGGCGACTAGGAGGGGATCGCCGGGTAGGATTATGCTATGTGATGCTACTTGGAGGACATCAGTCTACTCTCTTCTACATGCTGCAAGACGAAGGCTGCCAGAAGCGTAGTCTTCGACAGGAGTAGCTATCCCCCTCTTATTATGGCATTCTACAGTTCAGTCCACCGATATGGCCCTTTACACATATACCCATGCATATGTAGTGTAGATCCTTGCTTGCGAGTACTTTGGATGAGTACTCACGGTTGCCTTGTTCCCCCTTTCCCCCTTCCCTTCTACCTGGTTGTCGCAACCAGATGATGGAGTCCAGGAGCCAGACGCCACAGTCGACGACGACTCCTACTACACTGGAGGTGCCTACTACTACGTGCAGCCCGCTGACGACGACCAGGAGTAGTTAGGAGGATCCCAGGCAGGAGGCCCGCGCCTCTTTCGATCTGTATCCCAGTTTTGCTAGCCATCTTATGGCAACTTGTTTAACTTATGTCTGTACTTAGATATTGTTGCTTCCGCTGACTCATCTATGATCGAGCACTTGTATTCGAGCCCTCGAGGTCCCTGGCTTGTATTATGATGCTTGTATGACTTATTTATGTTTTAGAGTTGTGTTGTGATATCTTCCCGTGAGTCCCTGATCTTGATCGTACACATGTGCGTGCATGATTAGTGTATGATTGAATCGGGGGCGTCACAAACTCCTCCATAGCTAAGATCTTGCCTCTACATACCTACCCCCCATTCTACTGTCAGACTTAGACCCACGACAATCGGTGCAGTGCTCTTGCAAGATTCCCACCCATAGCTTACCTGAGTAGAGCATTGTCGCCATGGAATTTGGGCCTCTCAGCGTATGAGAAGGAGTGACTCGCCTTGCTAATGGCAATGGACAAATGGAGATCGTATTTGCAGCATTTAGAGTTCCTCATCAGGACTGACCAGCGTAGTTTGCTTAGTCTCACAAATCAATGACTCAACACTCATATTCAATAGAGGGCATTCACAAAGTTAGTTGGGCTTCAGTTCAAGATTCAGTACAAACCAGGGATTGCTAATAGGGTAGCAGATGCACTCTCCAGATGGGTGCCAGATCCGCATGGGGAACTGGCAGCCCTCTCGGTCTATAAACCAGCTTGGCTAGAAGCTATATGCAATAGCTACAACTAGGATCCAGCAACACAGCAATTATTGACAGGTTTTGCCCTGGAACCAGCCGGCGTCGATGGATACATACTAAAGGATGGGGTCATTTGCTTCCAGGATCGCATTTGGATTGGAGACGACAAGGAAATACAGATCTCTCTGATTCGAGCTCTGCACGACCGCGTCAAGCGTTTGTTCATCTGGAAAGGGATGAAAGAATGGCACAACAATGTATGCTGAGTGCAGTACCTGTCAACAAAGCGAAAACTGAAAGAACACCCCTAGCAGGACTGCTCCGCCTCTGCATATCCCTAAGCGACCTTGGGTTGTGGTATCCTTATACTTCATCAAGGGATTACCTAAGTCAGGAGGGTGTGATGTTATATAGGTGGTGGTGAATAAAATTTCCAAGCACGCTCACTTCCTAGCAATGAAGCACCCGCTCACAGCTCGACCATGGCAACCATCTTCATCCAACAGATCTTTTGTCTTCATGGACTCACTTTGGCTATTATCTCTGACCGTGATTGGATCTTCATAGGTGCACTGTGAAGGAAGATGTTCAACTTGTCCAAAACACAACTTCGGGTGAGCTCTTGGTATCACCCCCTGATCGACAGGCAAAGGAATGGGTAAACCAATGCCTGGAGACTTGTCTTCAATCTGCGGTACACTCTTGCCCAACAAATTGGATCAAATGGTTGTTTCTGGCGGAGTACTGGTACAATACATCCTTCCACTCAGCTCTGGGGAGGACGCCCTTTGAAGTGTTGTGCGGCGCTCTGCCACGTGAGTTTGGAGTAACACAAGTGGACAAATGCTCGGTACCACTACTGGCCGCGTGGCTTCACAAGCGCGAAGTGATGATGGAGATGTTGCAGTAGCAATTGAAGCGTGCGTAGGACCGTATGAAGCTTCAGGATGACAAACACCGCACAGACAAATAGTTTGCTATGGGCGACATGGTTTACCTCTGCTTGCAACCCTTCATCCAGACTTTATTGGCGTAGCGACCCTCCCAGAAGCTGGCTTTTCGCTACTACTGGCCCTACAAAATTGAAGCTCGCGTGAGGGTCGTAGCATACAGGCTCGCGTTGCACCCACAAGCAAAATCCACAACGTGGTCCATGTCTCTCAGCTCAAGAAGGCGATGTGCGACGGAGTGGAGGCTGACCCGGCATTACCGCTGTCCAACGACGTGCTGCATGCCATACACCAACCGCTCCAGGTAACTGCACTCGTGTGGTGCAGGTCCAGCGCAAGGCCGTTGAGCGTGTTCGAGTTCAGTGACAAGGGCTGCCACCGTCGCTCTGGGAGGACCTGGAGCTACTCTGCCGTCGATTCCCTGCTTCACCGGCTTTGGGGCAAGCCGGTCTTCAAAGAGGGGAGAATCTCACGCCTGATAGTAGGCCCGGGCTACACGTAGATGCCAAGGTGACACGGGGCCCAGACAACAGCGAACCAGGATGGTGAACTCGGGGTGAAGCACCAAGTGGCTGTGACGGATCGGGCGCCGAGTCAGTTGCGTGGCTTGTTGGGTTTGGCCAGTGGGCTATATGTGTGACGGTGCGTGTGTGTGGAAGGGTATCAAATTGTAACCAAACCAGACTAGCGAGATGAGCCGCTCTCTCTCGAATACTATCTCCTCCTTCCCGTTGATGTAGGTGAAGCTGCGAGCCGACGCCTCAGCTAGTAGTAAAGGCATGTACAACAAATCTAATCATCTGTCTGTAACATGGGCTATGTAGGATTTTAGATGACGTGGGAGAGAGAAGATGAAAAACGACTTAGTCTGTCGTTAAATTATTGACGGCCTATTTACCGTTATACGCGCAGCCGTCTATATGATGGCTGTTTGTTAGCAGATCGGCTCGACGCTGCACAAGTGCTAAACCGGCTGAGCACTACCAGTGGTTGTTAGTAGCGTGCATGTAGGTAGGGATTAGCCTGGTTAGTTAGTGCATGGCGTCAGTGGCCGATAGAGGCGGCTGGGCTGTGCGTCAGGGGAAAGAGAGAGAAAGCAAGCAAGAAAGAAAGAAACAAGGGGGTGTCTATAGAGACGGATTAACGGCTTGCCCGGAGTAACTTCGAGACACTTTCGGCGTCAGTTGCCTGGCTATATGTCACTTCTGTTTTCCCCTTATTCATTTTTGGGAACAACTTATGTTTTCCTCGTACATGTGCTGCTCAAGTACATTTTTTTTAGGGGAGCTGCTCAAGTACATAAAAACATCAACCCAACACCAGGGCCTGCTGCCCTGAGCTGATTGAAAGGCCCGTGACCCATTCATTGAAACAAAGCCATGTGACTGACCCACCACTTGGCAGAACCCATGCATCCACGCTAGCATGCATGCTCGGTGATTACATGCGTGTACAAGCCTACACTCATTTTGCCATTGGTTTCATAATTGTACTGCTTGACAAAAATTGCAAAAGTGATAGATATTTATAAATATTGACACTCTTTTTTTTGCAGGAAAAAAATATTGACACTCGCTTAGTACAAATCTCTGTCTCTCTTTTCTACATAACATTAAAAATATTATAGTATTTTCTGTTCTCGACTAGAAAATAACATATGTTTTATAACTATAATATAACTCACCTGGAAAATATGTAAGCGCATAATATATTTGGTCATATCCGAGGTGAACTTGTCTGCATCGTAAGAAACTGGAAAAGGAGTTTCTTTCTAAGGAATCTATATTTAAAATATCATATACAAAATGGTTTAGAAGTTTGACAAAAATGTTGTGTTACAAAACAACAAAAACAAAGAAAGAATTTCATTCTTAGGTAGAATGAATTATGAGAATGGTTTACCCTTCAAGAAAACATGAAATACTATTTTTAAATATTGTACAACTATACTAAAATGAACAAATCATAAGGACCTATTTCAAAGTCTTCTCTTCTATTCCCCATAAAGAAAAGTCTTCTCTTCTATGCGGAATTAGAATATATTGCAAACTTCCCCAAAAAGAATATATTGCAAACTTGCACACAAAATATACAGAACTTGCACTCTTCAGTACTATGAAAAAAATAATAGTTACGTGCTACAACTTCATTAATAGTTATTATACCAAAATGAATTCAATTTAAAGTCTCAAACATCAATTAATAGTGTCACGCGATTGCAGCATCAAACTGATGCCACATGCACAAATATAAGGAGGAAATACAATGACCGGAAAATTAACTTAGTAACAACTAAAAAACAAGAGCCAAAACATCAGCACAAAAAATAATTATAAGTAAATAAAGATATATACAAAAAGAAAACAAAAATAAAAGCATTGTTATTCTATGGTAGAATGAATCAAGGTCGTAGGTACTGCCGTCAAAGAAGAACGAAAATGAAAATCAATAAAATTATGTTATTCAACGGTAGAATTAATTATGGGCATTGGTATTACCCCAAAAGAAGAAAGAAAATGAAAAATACAAAAACTAAGAAGTAACTTCTCCTAAGGAATAATGAATCATGTGACTTGTTTAACCTTAAAAAACAACAAAAAAAGGAAGTTTATATTATAAAACTAAGCATAACATGACAATATCATGAAGAGTTAGTGTCGAAGTCATTGCTTCCATGCATGAATTAACATATATAAGAAACCTGCACGTAGATTACATAAAACTAGCACTCTTCCCTATTGCGCAACACGAAATTTAGACTAGTGCGACTTCAGCAATATCTAATGATTTAAGTAGGTTAAAAATAAATAATAATGAAAAAAAAGGAAACCTTTCTTTCTAAGGAAGAACAAATTGAATTATGAGGTTTTACCCCTGAAATAAACAACAAGAAACTATTTTTAAAAATACTATGCAACTATACCTAACATGAATACGTCATAAAGACTTATTTTGAAGTATTTTCTTTTATGCGGGAATCAGAATATATTGCAAACGTTCACACACAAAAATCTAAAACTTGCACTCTTCAGTACCGTGAAGTGTTGCAACTTCAGTAATAATTATTCTACAAATGAATTCGATTTAAAAGTTCAAGCACCAAATTTAATAGTGTCACATGATTGCAGAATCAAACCGATGCCGATTGCAAAATATAATGAGAAAATCCAATGAGCAAAATTGACTAAGCAACGGCTGAAAAAAGAGGCAAAAACATTAGCGCAAAAAATAAAATTTCTTCTTATTATATATTAAAAATAAAACAAAAGAATATGTTATTCTAAGGTAGAATGAACTAAAGTGTTGTTATTACCCTATAAGAAGAAAGAAAATGAAAACAATATTAAAACATACTCCCTCCATCCCAAAATAAGTGACTCAACTTTGTACTAGCTTTACTACAAAGGTAGTACAGAGTTGAGTCACTTATTTTGGGAAAGAAGGAGTATGTTATTCTGAGGTAGAATGAATTAAGGGCATTGGTACTAGTCAAAGAGAATGTAAAATGAAAAAAAAAACTAAGAAGCAATTTATGAAGAATGAATTATTTGACTTGTTTAACCTTAAAAAAACAACAAAAATGGAAATTGGTAATATACAACTATGCCTAGTATGAAAATATCGGGAAAGAGTTATTGTCAAACTCTTTCCTCCCATGCATGGATTAGAATATATTGCAAACTTGCACATAGATTATTATAAACTAGCACTCTGCCCAATTGTGCAATACGAAATTTAAACTTGTGCTACTTTAGAAATATATATTTTTAATTAAGTAGTTTAAAAAAATTATATTTTAAGAAAGAATTTTTATTTTCCATTTTACCTGAACAAATGAACAATGATAAAAACAAATGAAAACTTCCTTTCCAAGGAAGAACTAATAGAATTATGTGAACGGTTTACCTCTGAAAGAAATAACAAGAAACTATTTTTAAAATGTTGTAAAATTATACCTATCATGAAAAGATCAAAATGACTTAATTCAGAGTCTTTTATTTTATGCGGAATTAGAATATACTGCAAACATAAAATGAATTCAATTGCAAGCTAGTGTAACTTCAATTATAGTTACTATACAAAATGAACTTAATTTAAAGTTCCTTAGAATGAATTATAGGAGTGGTTTAACCTTAAAAAGATAAAGGTAAATTAATATTAATCAAATATGCTTAGCATGGAAAAAAGTCACAGAGAGTTATTGCCAAACTCATTCCTGCCATGCATGAATTAGAATATATTGAGAACTTGCACATACATTACACAAAGCTAGCACTCTTTCGTGTATTGATTTGATTAGTTACAAAATAAATCCTATTATTTTTTTAAAAAATTAAGTGGTTTCACATGATTGAGAATCAAACCACTGACACCTAAACTTGAAAACACTATGCAAAAAAAAAAAAACCATTGGCACAAGCAAAAATTAAACATTTTCCCGTGTCGGTCACTTTTTATCAGTAAACGAGACATATTAAAACAAATAGATAAATTCCACTTTGAATTCCTAACACAAGTACCACATATTCTAAATGCAGGAGAAAATACAGTGACCAAGGAAATCAACCATGTACAAGTTATACTAACAAAACCTTGTCAAAATTATTTGCTTATCATACAACGCCTGGGAACCTAGGTGCATGTGCAACTTTATTGGTCCAACCCGTAGTGCATTTGTTTAAAAGTAACCAACCTTGCATTTGATTTGTGTCCAATGTTACTTGCATGCAAGACATACCATGTAAGAGATAACATCAACAGATTGAAATTGCCTAATCAAGTGTGTGTCTTCTTTATTTTTTTTTCTTCTCCCAAAACTTTCCAAATAGAATGCAAAAGTTTATACCCACATACTTTATATGACATACTCGCATAAATCTCCTAATATACCCAATGAACATAAAAATAAAATAGTATACCTAAAAATAACCCACTAACACGTAAACTTGAAAAATGATATACCAAGTCCCAATGTACTTGATATGAGATTAGAACATATGGAAATATACCCAATATGTTTGCACATGTATATACCCAGCTATGTGAAAAAGGTTAGGAAAATGTTGTAGGTATCCAATCAATGTATATGAAGTAAAATATGGCTACTATACACCTAGCTGCGTGAGATATACCCAATGAACTCCTAGTATACCCACATACTTTTTACGACATACCCACATAAGTGTCCTAGTATATACCCAATGAACTTAAAATAAAACAGTATATCTAAAAAATAACCCACTAACACGTAAACTTGAAAAATAATATACGCAAGTTCCAAGTACTTAGTATCAGATTAGAACATATAGAATTTCAATAAATGATATACCTCAAGTGAACCAGGAAGAAAGAAGAACAAAATCTCTCTCTCTCTCTCTCTCTCTCTCTCTCTCTCTCTCTCCCCCCTCTCTCTGTGTTGCGCGCGCGCGTGCGTGTGTGTGTGTGTGTGTGTGTGTGTGTGTGTGTGTGTGTGTGTGGCTAGAAGAGGACAATCACACATGAGAAAGAGCACCGGTGGCAACTCGAATAATTATTTTCCAGCTAATATTTCTCATGCAATTGCGATTGATTCTAGCAAACTTGATCACTTGTAAAATATGAGCAAAAAGGTTGCATTATCTAAGCAATACTGATAAGCTCAGCCATGAGGACACGAGTTTACATGTTTACATGTTTCTACTATGTTAAAAGGGCCATCCTAAACCATGCTACTATAATGTAATCATGTCCACAAGCCAAACAAACTAATGTTATCATGTTCATCAGCCCCAAAAAAACTAATATAAAGCGTAATGCATGCCTCCTCTCTACCCCACAAAAAATGCACCTTGGAGATGTGCAAAGTCTGAACAAGAATAATAATTCGCTTGCTTTCCTTTTGCTCCCTGGATTGACATTTGAGGAAGCAAAATGAAATGGGAAGGCGTCGTCATCATTCATTTAGAGATTATCAGATTTTTACATTCACTTCTGCTAGCAAGGGATATTTCTCTAAGCTTGAGACCAAGATAGCCCTCTGGTCATTCATTCAAAACAAGGGTCATACAACATTACTTGAAATTAATCAAAGCAACATCAGCAACAAGCACCTGAGATGATTCAATTGAACAAAGATTCTACAAGAACTTTTTGTACTCCCTCTATTTATTGAAACAAGGCCATTGTGAAATACTCCCTCCGTCCGGAAATACTTGTCGGAGGAATGAATGTATCTAGACGTATTTTAGTTCTAGATACATTCATTTTATGCATTTGTGCGACAAGTATTTCGGACGGAGGAGTATAATTTTACATCTATACAAGGCCACCAACAGTAACCAAGAAAAAATAATGATGTTTCCTTGTACTAGCAACTTGTTTAATACTTGCATGCATGCAGTCATACTGACACTTAGCTACTTCTTTCATTCAATTTCCTTGCATGCATACGGTGTATTAGTGATCCCAGTAAACATGAAAAAAAGTTAGGTTACACACCATATATTAAATTTTATCTTGGTATCTGTAATTTGAGTTTGTGGCCTTGTATGTTTTTATGGCATGAACTATGGTGGTAGCAGCCAGTGGGCTCCACCACAACGAAAAGGATGAAGCGTCTTGTTCAATTTTTAATCCCCCATCGCTAGCCTCAGTTTGATGCTGGTCGATCGGGCTGGCCATAGTGGCGGTATCTTAGCTAGTATATCATGCACTTGGGAATAGAACACACGCTGATGTGATAAAGAATTAAAAAAGAAAGAGAGGGTTAAAGTAACATATAGATAGATAACGTATCATATTAAATGTTATGCTACTTTGTATCATGCATGACAATAAATATGATCATTTATGATAGTTCTCTATAATACTATGCAATATGAAGGTAGTTGTACACTAATATCATATGCATGATACTAGTATATGATACTCCCTATTATGAGTAGCCTCATGGCTGTGCACCTGGACCACCTCCTCTCTCTCTTCTTCCCTCTTTCTCTCTTGCTTTTGCGCTACTCCTCTGCAGGTTACAGGTTACACTGACACACATGAGGCACTAGGTTTTGCTCCAAGCCTACCTGACCAGCCCTTGTAGAAAGCGGAAGGTTTCAGAATCCGTAAAGAGGCCTCACTCATTTGATTCCATGGTGGACCAGTGCCGTCGGCTCAACCGACAAGCCGACGACAGTCGACGGTGACATCGTGGGGCAGAGTGTAGGGTTTGATCCACATGCATGGCTGTGCATCGCGACGTCATGCATGTTCTTTCCTCGCTCATGCGTCCTATGAGCAGCTAACTAATAACATGAACTAACAACAGTACTTCATACGTACATTTCACAGCTAATCACATACGGATTCATCAAGAAGCACATCACAACATCTTTACTGGATGTGTTACGTGTCGCAGTCATCTTGGACCTGCCGCTGCTGGGGGCCTGACGAGTCCTCACAGCGGCCGACTCCTCCTCCGAGCTCGTCGTCACCGCCGCGCGCGACAGCTCACGCTCTCGCTGCCGGATCGATTGATGTCGCAGTCACCCGCGACAAAGTTGCCGTCACCGTAGTCCCTCGCTACCCCGTGCCGTCGACGCGTTTCCCGGCTCTCTTCCGAAACCGCGCGCTGCGCTGGCTGTCCGCGAGGCGCCGCCTCCAAGGAAAAAGCCTCGTTCCCCTGGTGTCCGCCGGGTCTTCGTCCGGGCGGCGCGAACGCTCCACTCGTGGGTGCGGGACAAGCTTGACCTCATGGTAACATTCCCGTACTCTCTCTCATGAGCGGCGACGGTACAATCTACCGCGTCGTGGTAAACCGGCGAGGGAAGGTAACTTTGCAGTTGATAAAACCCAGACGCTGTAGCGGGAGGGCGCACGAGGAAGTGCAAACCATTACGACGGCAGACTAGACAGAGAGATGCGCAGCCGCCGCAATGGAAGGCGATGTACCAGTATGTGGCGATACGGGCGCACGACGGCTGCGCCAGCGTGGAGGAAAGTGTCGCCGCCGCGCGTAGGAAGCTGGCGTCCCCGCCGGTGCTGGACACCCGCAACACCGCGGGGCGGCACACCTTGTTGCATTGCGGACGCGGATTTTTAGAGCTCAGGTTTCTTGACACCCCTTATCCTTTTCTTCCAACATTGTTTTGAGATCCGTACTAGGCAACTAAACTTTATACATCAGATTTTCTCTTTTTTGTTTCTTCAAAATAAAACAACATATGAACTTCAAACTTTGCAAGACACCAAAACGTTCTAACTAGAATGTGAGAAAAAACTTTCAGATTTTTTTGTCAAACATAAATATACGAAATTAGATTTTTTATTAAAAAATATACTTTTTAGTATTTATATTGCATGAAAAATTCTGAATTTTTTTCCCCACAGTTTAGTAAAAATGTTTTGTTGAGCTGCCAAGTTTGAAATTCATATGTTGTTCTATATGGAAGAAACAACAAAACAAATTTACTCGCATGAATTGGGATGCAAAAATGAGTGACTAAATAAAGGGGTGTCCCAAAACCTATGCTCTACAGAATATTTTCCGTTGCATTCCGCGATGACCCACGTCGAGCACGCATCCGGCTGCCTCTCCGGTGTCATATTCAGCATGGTGGTGGCCGAGCTCCTGGCGCTACATGGCTGCAGGGCCGTCCCTTCGAGGCCGGTAGCTGGCATCGGTGACCTCCGCCGCAACCGCGACGAGTGGCTCGCTCTGAGCAGGCTCGAGGCCGCCAGGGAGCACGCCCAGGACGCGCTCCGGGGGGTGGAGGGGGCCTTCACCCTCCTGGCCTCCGTCCGTTCCTGCTTCACAGCCGGACCCCCGACGCCAGCGGGCGCCAGCAAGCCATGGAATAGCAGCTCCACGCCGCCGCCGTCGAACTCCAGGCCGTGGTGGGCAGCGTGGCCAACATGTCTGCGCTGGCCCTCTTGGCCATCCGCAACCGCATCCAGTGAGAGGTCTCTTGTCTTGATTAGCTCTGCACGACTCTGACTGCTTGATATCCATCGTTGGCGTTGGCTAGGGCTATTTTGTTCCCTTGATCTTTGTGAAACCATATGGATGATCTATGTGTCCATAGATGGACTGATGATGCAGTAGCGATTCACACCAGTTACTTTGCTGTTTGTCGATCTGAAATTCCGGAGTAATTTGTTGGTAACTTGGTTATATTAATCACTTAATTACCACTCCCTTCAACTCATAATGTAAGGCACTTTTTGACATTACATCTTATATTATGAAACGGAGGGAGTATTGTGATATCATGATATTTTTTCGAGGGAAAAGCAATCATGTTCCTGGCTAGCTTTGTTAAAATTAAAAATGCTTATATTGTCCGCTAAAACTTCACAAATAAAACCTAAAGGTGAGTCCAATCATAAGTTTGGTGGATCAACACTTTCATTCTGCGCTAGCACATGAGCCACCATTGTAGCAAATAATCAAACATCTTATCACACTTAAAAACATCAAATGTATATTTCATTTCTTCCTTATGCGATACCGGCAGAGCAAATAAATGGTTTAGGCTTAGAAGCCCAATCCCATTTAGCCACAGATATGTCTGTACCTTCCTCATCTGATGACTGCGAATCAAATCCGCCATGTTCATGATAGGCCGATCATTTTACTAGTTCTATCTCTATATCTCTGAAAATTTCTAGATTCTTTTGCCTGGCTTTCTTGAGCCAGAGCTTTTTGCAAAACTTGATTAACATCCAAGAAATCATGCCCTTCTAGCTTCTCTTTAAGATGTACTCCCTCCATTCCTAAATATAACTCATTTTAAATATTCCAATATGGACGCAAAATGAGTGAATCTATACTCTAAGATATGTCTATATACATCCGTATGTAGTTCCCAATGAAATCTCTAAAAAGATTTATATTTAGGAACTGAGGGAGTAGAAGCGAACCTAAATAAGTTAGATCAGCGAGGTCCCTATCGAAAATTGCCAAGTTAGACATCGGTTTCGCATATCTCTAAACCTTCTAATATATTCGGCAACAGACTCAACATGCTTCTGTTCACTAGTAGAAAACAGAGCATCAGTCCTAGTTTCAGAGGGCCTTTAGTCCTGATTCTGCAAACGGGACTAAAGAATCAGGACAAAAGGAGCTCCACGTGGCCTCTGTGGGGCGCCCTGTCAGGAGGATCTTTAGCCCCGGTTGGTAACACCGAGCAGGACTAAAAGGCAGCCACGCATCAGCAGCTGCCAGGCGCTGGGGTTTTTTTTGAAAGGAGTGGTTTAGGGGTTTCATATTGTGTTTTCCCCTTTTATTTTTGTGTTTACCCTTTAATTCTTTTACATTTAGGGTTTCATTTTTATTTTATATTTTCCATTCAACTCGACGCTAGCTACTACATATGGCAATGAAGGAACCATTAATTACACAACAACAGATATAGAGAGAACTGACCTCTCTTTTTCCGTGCTTGGTCGAACAACAAGTTTTCGTATATCTATCCGAGCTACTACATATAGTACACGATCATGTATATATACAATATAACATCTCTTACGATCCCTAACATCTACCAAAATCGCATTGCAATTCCCGATGGTATTCTCCGTCTATAGGTATGACGTGCTCAAGAAAGAATTCCCCATTTCCTCTTGAATTCCTCGTATTCCGTCATTTGGTAGGAGTTGATCCCGCTTCTGCCAGATCTAATTTAAAGAAGGGGGTCAATACAATTGATGGTAATAAAATAATTTTGTGATTATTGTTTACGTACTTCTAATTGTTGTGAAGATAAGCCCCACTCAGAGGTCTTGTGGCGAATTATCTCGCAAATGTAGTATCCACATAAATTATTTCCGGGTGCCTGCCACAAGCACTTTACAAGAATAGAGTTCAATCAGAATGATAATCAAGCATGATAATGGTATTGAAACTAGAATCAATGAGAGATGCGCGGAACTAGCTAGTACTACTTACTTTGGGGGTGTGAAAATCGCAGCTCCTTTTTCCGTTCACCCGGTACCTTGCTGGTGAACTTTTTCCAAACCCTACCCGGCAAAGAAAATGATTACTTGATATCAGGAAATGAACGAAAGTTGCTGATATAGTGCGATAATGATTGAACTTACTTCTGGAGCATTTCACTCATGTCCGCCCACTCTTAGGCTCTTTACGTCTCGAGTCCAAAATAGTTACTAGTCCCGCGTCAAGCTGAATGGCTAGCAGAATAAAGTGGAAGCAGCCCATGCATAACTCATCAATTACACTTAACCTCAAGTAAGGGAATATAATATGCACAAGACAGTAACACTCAATTGAAGTTGTAAGGAAAGTGTATTTCCCTTTTGTTTTGTTGTCGAAGTAACGCGTTTAGCAAGTATTTCTTAGCATCCTTGGGGTTCTTTTGTACCGTATATTCATCTATGATATTTGGGTTAATGAACCCAATGTCATAGATTTGTCCTCTATTTCATTCGAGGATCTTCAATCTGCATAATATAGTGAGGATAATTATACATGCAATGAACGAGCTGAGCTAGAGACTTAATTATAGAAATAATACTTATAGACAATAGCAACTGACAATAGTTTTCTCGAGGGCGTCTTGATTGAATAACTGAAATAATTTTTCAAATTCAACGTACAACACCTCAACTCCATTGAACTAGTGTCCATCTTTAATTCCCACCAAGATACTGTCGATCCCATCCTTGCAGGTTCCCAAGTACCAGTCATGGAATCTTCGCATCATCGTTGATAGATGCGGGAGCTGCTCAAGTTTGACGAGCGACTTGCCGTGCTCGTATCTGAAGGTTACTACCTCAGCCATTTCGAACTATACATCATCGTCTAAGTAATCACCAAGAGTGAGACCAAGACCATCGACCACTACCCCTGGATCATTAGCGACATCGCTAAACAACTTGAGCGGGGGGCATGATTGCTTTCCTGTTCACCAAGTTGGGGAATTGTTTTCCCACTTTTTGCAGCACTGCTAGCTAGTACATCCCGACCGGTTCTCATATGTCTTTTCAATATAGTGGTCATAATGTGATAGCGGCGGAGGCGGTGGTGGTCACCTAAGGGAATCCAGACATCGCTTTGTTTTTACCGGATCTATTTTCTCCTTTGGAGGTGGACATTTCGGTGCAAGCTGGCGTTTCACATCGGCAGCCACCACGTCCTTATTTTCCTCGTCAGTCATCTCATATGGGAACTTGGCAGGAGTCTTCTTGACGCTTGTACCTGCTCTAGATTTATTCGTTGTTGTACTCCTAGCCGCCGGAGCAGCGGCGGCTCTCTTCCGCCGTTGCTGAGGCAGCGGAGTCAGCTGACGCGACGGAGGAGTTGGAGGAGGCGGAGTCCGCTGACGCGATGGAGGCACTAGTAGAAAATAGGGCTTTGGTTGAGTCCTGGGTAAGGGCATTAATCCCGGTTCACTCACGAACCGGGACCGAAGGGGGCATCAGTCCCGGTTCGTGAGGCCAGGGCGCCGGCCGGTCCTCGGGGGCCATTGGTCCCGGTTCGTCTAACCCCTTTGGTCCTGGTTCCAGACACGAACCGGAAACAATGGGCCTCGCTCCTGGCCCACAACCTTTAGTCCCGGTTCGTGGCTAGAACCGGGATCAAATGTGGTCCTTTAGTCCCGGTTTTAGCCGCCAACCGGGACTAAAGAAAGGCCTATATATACCCCGCCCCTGCCTACGAGCAGAGCCACTGCTTTGTTTTTTGGCCGGTCGTGGGAGAGCTTTGTGGTGCTCTAGGTCACCTCCTATGCACATGTTGTGTTTGATGAAATGCCCGAGCCACACTTAAGCTTTCTCCTCTCGAAGCTCCTTGTCCAAACTCCATTTTCCTCAAGATTTTTCTAGGTTTGGCGGTCCGTCCTGTCCCGTCCCCGTCCTTACCGCCATCGATCGCCCGCACCGATCTCGTCGCCGGCACCACTGTGGTGAGCCTCTTGTTCTTATCTTCTTTCTAAAAGAAAAAAGTTCTTACTTGTATGATTCAGATAGATACTTATATAATTTTCTTACTTTTATTATTGTTTGTTATTATATAGTGCGATGGTTTTGGTATTAGCCTCCGTTGGCCCTCGTCCTATCTATGATTTGGATGGGTTATATATTATCTTTTATAACTATTTGGTTCATTCGGTGTTTATGACAACTATGCCGACCAACGAGACATATATGTTTTTATCTAGGTGTTATGTGAACCGGAAATTCCAACCGACCCTATTGTCGAGAGGTTAAATTTAGTTGAAGAAGAAAACAATTACTTGAAGAGAAAAATTGAAAACAATTGAGGAGGGGAAGATGAGATTGGAGTTGCATGTTGTGGCTGTCGTCGATAATCACAAGATCAAGATGGATGCAATGCGCTTGAAGATTAGAAAGATTAGAAAATATACAATTCATACTGAGGCTTGGTATCATTATGCCCTTGGATCAATTGTTACCTTAATTACGATTATGATCACATTTATTGTTCCATTGAAATGTTTTACATAGTCTCCATGTATGGTTCAATTAGATGCTCTAGAGAGCTATATGTTGTTCAATGAGAACTATATATGTATGAACTTTATGTATTTATCTTTTCAGTAATAACATTTGATCACTACTGTACTTTGGTTTTAATGTGATGATGAACTTGTATTAATTTGGTCACTTCTCTATTCATGATGTTCTTTAATGGTTTTTGATACACTTAATTATATATAATGCATGCAGATAAACCGGCAATGGATGTACGGTGACAGACGCACCTCCGAGTACATTAAGGGCGTGCATAATTTTCTCGAAGTGGTTTAGGCAAACAAACAGAAAGGTTTTATGTGTTGCTGATACATCTCCAACGTATCTATAATTTTTGTTTGTTCCATGCTATTATATTATCTGTCTTGGAGGTTTAATGGGCTTTACTATGCACTTTTATATTATTTTTGGGACTAACCTATTGACTCAGAGCCCAGTTCCAGTTCCTGTTTTTCCCTTGTTTCAGTGTTTCGAAGAAAAGAAATATCAAACGGAGTCAAAACGGAATGAAACCTTCTGGAGAAGTTATTTTTGGAAGGAAAGCAACCCGGAGACTTGGAGTGCACGTCAGGAAAGCAATGAGGGAGGCACGAGGCAGGGGGGCGCGCCCACCCCCCTGGGCGCGCCCTCCACCCCCGTGGGCCCCTCATGGCTCCCCTGACGCATTTCTTTCTCCTATATATACCCATATACCCTAAAACCTTCAGGGAAAATAATAAATCTGGAGTTCCGCCACCGCAAGCCTCTGTAGCCACGAAAAACCAATCTGGACCCCGTTCCGGCACCCTGCCGGAGGGGGGAACCCTCACCGGTGGCCATCTTCATCATCCCGGCGCTCTCCATGACGAGGAGGGAGTAGTTCACCCTTGGGGCTGAGGGTATGTACCATTAGCTATGTGTTTGATCCCTCTCTCTCGTGTTCTTGATTTGGCACGATCTTGATGTATCGCGAGCTTTGCTATTATAGTTGGATCTTATGTTGCTTCTCCCCCTCTACTATCTTGTAATGGATTGAGTTTTCCCTTTGAAGTAATCTTATCGGACTGAGTCTTTAATGACTTGAGAACACTTGATGTATGTCTTGCCGTGCGTATCTGTGGTGACAATGGGATATCACGTGATTCACTTGATGTATGTTTTGGTGATCAACTTGCGGGTTCCGCCCATGAACCTATGCATAGGGGTTGGCACACGTTTTCTTCTTGATTCTCCGGTAGAAACTTTGGGGCACTCTTTGAGGTTCTATGTGTTGGTTGAATAGATGAATCTGAGATTGTGTGATGCATATCGTATAATCATACCCACGGATACTTGAGGTGACATTGGAGTAACTAGGTGACATTAGGGTTTTGGTTGATTTGTGCCTTAAGGTATTATTCTAGTACGAACTCTAGGGCTGTTTGTGACACTTATAGGAATAGCCCAACGGATTGATTGGAAAGAATAACTTTGAGGTGGTTTCGTACCCTACCATAATCTCTTCGTTTGTTCTCCGCTATTAGTGACTTTGGAGTGACTCTTTGTTGCATGTTGAGGGATAGTTATATGATCCAATTATGTTATTATTGGTGAGAGAACTTGCACTAGTGAAAGTATGAACCCTAGGCCTTGTTTCCTAGCATTGCAATACCGTTTACGCTCACTTTTATCATTAGTTACCTTGCTGTTTTTATATTTTCAGATTACAAAAACCTATATCTACCATCCATATTGCACTTGTATCACCATCTCGTCACCGAACTAGTGCACCTATACAATTTACCATTGTATTGGGTGTGTTGGGGACACAAGAGACTCTTTGTTATTTGGTTGCAGGGTTGTTTGAGAGACCATCTTCAACCTATGCCTCCCACGGATTGATAAACCTCAGGTCATCCACTTGAGGGAAATTTGCTACTGTCCTACAAACCTGTGCACTTGGAGGCCCAAGAACGTCTAAAATAAGAAGGTTGAGTAGTAGACATCAAGCTCTTTCCTGGCGCCGTTGCCGGGGAGGTGAGTGCTTGAAGGTACATCTTTAGATCTTGCAATCGAATCTTTTTGTTTCTTGTTTTATTACTAGTTATTCAATAAAAGAAAACTAAAAAAATGGAATTAATTTTACCTCATAAGCTTTATCTTTTTAATATCTTTCGTGAGTATGATGGGAAGGAAAATTGTGCCAAAGTGTTAGAAGAAGAACACATTAAAATGTTTGGCACTAAATCTTTGTATAATGAGCATGATTGCAATGTTGTTAGTATGAATTCCTTGAATATCCATGACGCTAATGATATGCAAAGCCACAAGCTTGGGGAAGCTATGTTTGATGAAGATGATATTTTTTGTCCCCCAAGCTTTGATGAGCAAATTTACTATGATGAAAGCATGCCTCCTATCTATGATAATTATTGTGATGACACGTATGCTTTAAAGAATAATGATAACCATGAAACTTGTCATCTTGATCTTAATTTTCAATCATATGCTTATAGATCATGAAAAGAATGCTTTAGGTGCTGGTTATATTGTTGAATTCATTCATGATGCTACTGAAAATTATTATGAGAGAGGATCATATGCTTCTACATGTTGCAATAATATCAAGTTTCCTCTCTATTTGCTTAAAGTTTTGAAGTTATGCTTGTTTTGCCTTCCTATGCTAGTTGATTATTGTTCCCATAAGTTGTTTGCTCACAAAATCCCTATGCATAGGAAGTGGGTTAGACTTAAATGTGCTAGTCATATTCTTCATGATGCTCTCTTTATGTTTCAATTCTTATCCTTTATGCGAGCATCATTGAAATCATCATGCCTAGCTAGGGGCGTTAAACGTTAGCGCTTGTTGGAAGGCAACCCAATTTTTATTTTAGTTTCTTGCTTTTTGGTTATGTTTAGTAATAAATTTTTGATCTAGCTTCTGTTTAGATGTGTTTTTATGTTTTAATTAGTGTTTGTGCCAAGTAAGACCTATAGGATCTTCTTGGATGATAGTTATTTGATCTTGCTGAAAATTGCAGAAACTTTCTGTTCACGAAAATAATTGTTTAAAATCACCCGAACGTGATAAAATACTGATTCCAATTTCAGCAGATCAATAATCAAATTATCTAGGTCTTCCTATTTAGTCAGATTTTTATGATTTCCAGAAGTTTTTGCTTGATACAGATTACTACAGACTGTTCTCTTTTTGACAGATTTTGTTTTCTATGTGTTGTTTGCTTATTTTGATGAATCTATGAGTAGTATCGGAGGGTATGAACCATAGATAAGTTGGAATACAGTAGATATTACACAAATATGAATTTAGAATGAGTTCACAACAGTACCTAAGTGGTGATTTATTTTCTTATACTAACGGAGCTTACGAGTTTTCTGTTAAGTTTTGTGTTGTGAAGTTTTCAAGTTTTGGGTAAAGATTAGATGGACTATGGAATAAGGAGTGGCAAGAGCCTAAGCTTGGGGATGCCCAAGGCACCCCAAGGTAATATTCAAGGACAACCAAGAGCCTAAGCTTGGGGATGCCCCGGATGGCATCCCCTCTTTCATCTTCATTCATCGGTAACTTTACTTGGAGCTATATTTTGATTCACCACATGATATGTATTTTGCTTGGAGCGTCATTTCATTTTATTTTGTTTTGCTTGCTGCTTGAATAAAATACCAAGATCTGAAATTCTTAAATGGGAGAGTCTTCACATAGTTGCATAATTATTCGACTACTCATTGATCTTCACTTATATCTTTTGAGCTATATAGTTTTTGCTCTAGTGCTTCACTTATATCTTTTAGAGCACGGTGGTGGTTTTGTTTTATAGAAACTATTATTCTCTCATGCTTCACTTATATTATTTTGAGAGTCTTAAGCAGCATGGTAATGTGCTTAATCCTAATATGCTAGGTATTCAAGACTAGTAAAAACTTTCTTATGAGTGTGTTGAACACTAAGAGAAGTTTGATGTTTGATTATTGTTTTGAGATATGGAGGTAGTGATATTAAAGTTGTGCTAGTTGAGTAGTTGTGAATTTGAGAAATACTTGTGTTGAAGTTTGCAAGTCCCGTAGCATGCACGTATGGTAAACCTTATGTAACAAATTTGAAACATTAGGTGTTCTTTGAGTGTCCTCCTTATGAGTGGCGGTCGGGACAAGCAATGGTCTTTTCCTACCAATCTATCCCCCTAGGAGCATGCGCATAGTGCTTGGTTTTTGATGACTTGTAGATTTTTGCAATAAGTATGTGAGTTCTTTATGACTAATGTTGAGTCCATGGATTATACGCACTCTCACCTTTCCATCACTGCTAGCCTTTTCGGTACCGTGCATTGCCCTTTCTCACATTGAGAGTTGGTGCAAACTTCGCCGGTGCATCCAAACCCCGTGATATGTGATGTTTACTATGCAACCTTCTTCTTGTAGACATTGTTGGGCCTGCAAGTGCACAGGTTTGTAGGACAGTAGCAAATTTCCCTCAAGTGGATGACCTAAGGTTTATCAATCCGTGGGAGGCGTAGGATGAAGATGGTCTCTCTCAAACAACCCTTCAACCAAAAAACAAAGAGTCTCTTGTGTCCCCAACACACCCAATACAATGGTAAATTGTATAGGTGCACTAGTTCGGTGAAGAGATGGTAATACAAGTGCAATATGGAAGGTAGATAAAGGTATTTTTAATCTGAAATTATAAAAACAGCAAGGTAGCGAGCGATAAAAGTGAACGTAAATAGTATTGCAATGGTAGGAAACAAGGCCTAGGGTTCATACTTTCACTAGTGCAAGTTCTCTCAACAATAATAACATAGATAGATCATATAACAAGTCCTCAACATGCAACAAAGAGTCACTCCAAAGCCACTAATAGCGGAGAACAAACGTAGAGATTATGGTAGGGTACGAAACCACCTCAAAGTTATTCTTTCGGATCAATCTATTCAAGAGTTCGTAGTAAAATAACACGAAGCTATTCTTTCCGCTCAATCTATCATAGAGTTCATACTAGAATAACACCTTAAGACACAAATCAACCAAAACCCTAATGTCACCTTGATACTCCATTGTCACCTCAAGTATCCGTGGGCATGATTATACGATATGCATCACACAATCTCAGATTCATCCAACAACCATAAAAGTACTTCAAAGAGTGCCCCAAAGTTTCTACCGGAGAGTCAAGAACGTGTGCCAACCCCTATGCATAGGTTCATGGGCGGAACCCGCAAGTTGGTCACCAAAACATACATCAAGAGGCACATGATATCCCATTGTCACCATAGATAAACACGGCAAGACCTACATCAAGTGTTCTCATAAAAGACTCAATCCGATAAGATAACTTCAAAGGGGAAACTCAATTCATCACAGGAGAATAGAGGGGGAGAAACATAATAAGATCCAACTATAATAGCAAAGCTCGGGATACATCAAGATCGTGCCATAGAGGGAGCACGAGAGAGAGAGAGAGAGATCAAACACATAGCTACTGGTCCATACCCTCAGCCCCGAGGGTGAACTACTCCCTCCTCGTCATGGAGAGCGCCGGGATGATGAAGATGGCCACCGGTGATGGATTCCCCCTCCGGCAGGGTGCCGGAACGGGCTCCCGAGAGGTTTTTGGTGGCTACAGAGGCTTGCGGCGGTGGAACTCCCGATCTATCTTCTGTTCTGGAAGTTTTACGATACGTAGGTATATATGGGTGCAAGGGGTACGTCGGTGGAGCTTCGGGGGCCCCACGAGGCAGGGGGCGCGCCCTAGGGGGGTGGGCGCGCCCGCACCCTCGTGAGCACCTCCCGAATCTTATGACGTGGGGTCCAAGTCCATCAGGTGGGTTTCCTTCCAAAAATAACTTCTCCAGTTGATTTCATTCCGTTTCGACTCCGTCTGATATTCCTTTTCTTCAAAACACTGAAATAGGCAAAAAACAGCAAATCTGGGCTGGGCCTCCGGTTAATAGGTTAGTCCCAAAAATAATATAAAAGTGGATAATAAAGCCCAATATTGTTTAAAACAGTAGATAATATAGCATGGAGCAAACAAAAATTATAGATACATTGGAGACGTATCAGGCATCCCCAAGCTTAATTCCTGCTCGTCCTCGAGTAGGTAAATGATAAAAAAGATAATTTTTGATGTGGAATGCTAGTTGGCATAATTTCAATGTAAATATTCTTACTTGTGATATGAATATTCAGATCCGAAAGATTCAAGACAGAAGTTCAATATTGACATAAAAATAATAATACTTCAAGCATACTAACTAAGCAATCATGCCTTCTCAAAATAACATGGCCAAAGAAAGTTATCCCTACAAAATCATATATTCTGGCTATACTCCATCTTCCCCACACAAAGTATTTAAATCATGCACAACCCTGATGACAAGCCAAGCAATTGTTTCATATATACTTTTGACATTCTCAAAAATTTTTCAATCTTCACGCAATACATGAGCATGAGCCATGGATATAGCACTATATGTGGAATAGAATGGTGGTTGTCGAGAAGACAAAAAGAGGGGAAGATAGTCTCACATCAACTAGGCGTATCAACGGGCTATGGAGATGCCCATCAATAGATATCAATGTGAGTGAGTAGGGATTGCCATGCAACGGATGCACTAGAGCTATAAGTATATGAAAGCTCTACAAAAGAAACTAAGTGGGCGTGCATCCAACTCGCTTGCTCACAAAGACCTAGGGAATTTCGAGGAAACCCATCATTGGAATATACAAGCCAAGTTCTATAATGAAAAATTCCCACTAGTATATGAAAGTGATATCATAGGAGACTCTCTATCATGAAGATCATGGTGCTACTTTGAAGCACAAGTGTGGTAAAAGGATAGTAGCATTGCCCCTTCTCTCTTTTTCTCTCATTTTTTTATTTTTTTATTTGCGCCTTTCTTCCTTTTTTTATGGCCTCTTTTTTTAATTTTTTTCGTCCGGAGTCTCATCCCGACTTGTGGGGGAATCATAGTCTCCATCATCCTTTCCTCACTTGGGACAATGCTCTAAAAATGATGATCATCACACTTTTATTTTTCTTACAACTCAACAATTACAACTCAATACTTAGAACAAAATATGACTCTATATGAATGCCTCCGGCGGTGTACCGGGATATGCAATGAATCAAGAGTGACATGTATGAAAGAATTATGAATGGTGGCTT
Source organism: Aegilops longissima (assembly GCA_021605205.1). Lineage (NCBI taxonomy): Eukaryota > Viridiplantae > Streptophyta > Magnoliopsida > Poales > Poaceae > Aegilops > Aegilops longissima. The sequence continues at coordinate 79,829,385 of CM038678.1, read as the reverse complement.
TGCCACGATTACGATGTCAACTACATGATCATGCTAGCAATATGACAATGATGGAGCGTGTCATAATAAACGGAACGGTGGAAAGTTGCATGGCAATATATCTCGGAATGACTATGGAAATGCCATGATAGGTAGGTATGGTGGCTGTTTTGAGGAAGATATATGGTGGGTGTATGATACCGGCGAAAAGTGCGCGGTATTAGAGAGGCTAGCAATGGTGGAAGGATGGCAAAAAGTGCGTATAATCCATTGACTCAACATTATTCATAAAGAACTCATATACTTATTGCAAAAATCTAGAAGTTATCAAAGCAAAGTATTACGCGCATGCTCCTAGGGGGACAGATTGGTAGGAAAAGACCATCGCTCGTCCCCGACCGCCACTCATAAGGGAGACAATAAATAAATAAATCATGCTCCGACTTCATCACATAACGGTTCACCATACGTGCATGCTACGGGAATCACAAACTTTAACACAAGTATTTCTCAAATTCACAACTACTCAACTAGCATGACTCTAATATCACCATCTCCATATCTCAAAACAATTGTCAAGCATCAAACTTTTCTTAGTATTCAACACACTCATAAGAAAGTTTACTATTTTTGAATACCTAGCATATTAAGATTATTTAAGCAAATTAACATGCTATTTAATACTTTCAAAATAATATAAGTGAAGCATGAAAGTTCATCTATTTCTTCAAAATAAAACCACCACCGTGCTCTAAAAGATATAAGTGAAGTACTAGAGCAAATGATAAACTACTCCGAAAGATATAAGTGAAGATCAAGGAGTAGTTGAATAATTATGCAACTATGTGAAGACTCTACCATTTAATAATTTCAGATCTTGATACTTTATTCAAACAGCAAGCAAAGCTAAATAAAACTACATTGCAAGGATAGCACAACTCATGTTAAGAAGCAAAAACTTAGGCTCAACCGATACTAACCGATAATTGTTGAAGAAGAAAGGTGGGATGCCTACCGGGGAATCCCCAAGCTTAGATGCTTGAGACTTCTTGATATATTATTTTGGGGTGCCTTGGGCATCCCCAAGCTTGAAATTTTGTGTCTCCTTAATTCCTCTCATATCATGGTTTCTCTTTTTTATCAAAAGCTTCATTCACAACAAACTCAACAAGAACTCGTGAGATAGGTTAGTATAAACCAATGCAAAACCTTATCATTTTCTACTTTAACAAATCACTAACATTATTATTAAACATTTCATACTAAATGCCTCTGCATATTTAATACTCCTATCCTTAAATATAATCATTAAACAAGCAACCATATGCAAACAATGCAACCATAACAGCAATCTGCCAAAACAGTACAGTCTGTAACGAATGCAAGAGTATCAATACTTCCCTAACTCCAAAAATTATTAAATAAAATTCCCACTGTAGTAAATTTATCTGAGCTCATTATGCAAAAAGTTTCAACATTATATTATTCTCTGACGTTTCTAGAGAATTTTTGCAACAGCGGTAAACTTTCTGTTTTCAAACAGCAACATGTATACTAGAAAAATAAGCATGGCAAAGGCTATCCTTGACATTTTTATTGGAACTAAAGATGCAAAACATTATTATAAATAACAGCAAGCAAAAAAGAACAAGATAAAATGACGCTCCAAGCAAAACACATATCATGTGGTGAATAAAAATATAGCTCCAAGTAAAATTACCGATGAACGAAGACGAAAGAGGGGATGCCTTCCGGGGCATCCCCAAGCTTAGACGCTTGGTTATCCTTGAATATTTCCTTGGGGTGCCTTGGGAATTCCCAATATTAGGCTCTTGCCACTCCTTATTCCATAGTCCATCGAATCTTCACCCAAAACTTGAAAACTTCACAACACAAAACTTAACAGAAAACTCGTAAGCTCCATTAGCGAAAGAAAACAAAACACCACTTCAAGTTACTGTAATGAACTCATTCTTTATTTATATTGGTGTTAAACCTACTTTATTCCAACTTCTCTATGGTTTTTAAACTATTTTACTAGCCATAGAGTCATCAAAATAAGCAAACAACACAATGAAAACAGAATCTGTCAAAAACAGAACAGTCTGTAGTAATCTGTAACTAACGCAAACTTTTGGAACTCCAAAAAATCTAAAATTAATTGCTGGACCTTAGGAATTTGACTAGTAATCATCTGCAAAAATAATAAACTAAATATAACTCTCCGGTAAAAAGTTCTAGCTAATCTCGTGAGCGCTAAAGTTTTTGTTTTTTACAGCATGATCATAAAGACTTAACCCAAGTCTTCCCAAAGGTTCTACTTGGCACAAACACTAATTAAAACATAAAACCACATCTAAACAGAAGCTATATGGATTTATTTATACCTAAACAGAACCAAAAAGCAAGAAACTAAAATAAAATTGGGTTGCCTCCCAACAAGCGCTATCGTTTAACGCCCCTAGCTAGGCATGATGATTTCAATGATGCTCACATAAGATATAAGAATTGAAACATAAAGAGAGCACCATGAAGAATATGACTAGCACATTTAAGTCTAACCCACTTCTTATGCATAGGGATTTTGTGAGCAAACAACTTATGGGAACAATAATCAACAAGCATAGGAAGACAAAACAAGCACAACTTCAAAAATTTAAGCACATAGAGAGGAAACTTGATATTATTGCAATTCCTACAAGCATATGTTCCTACCTCATAATAATTTTCAGTAGCATCATGAATGAATTAAACAATATAACAAGCACCTAAAGCATTCTTTTCACGATCTACAAGCATAGAAAATTTACTACTCTCCACATAAGCAAAATTCTTCTCATGAATCATAGTGGGAGTATCATAAGAGACTTGAACACTAAAAATTGTTTCCACATTAAAAGAGTAACGTTCAGAAAAAGGGTAATCATAATAATGACAAGATTTGTAAATATAATCATCACTACTTTTTATAGCATAAGTTTCATCACAATAATCATCATAAGTAGCAACTTCGTTCTCATCATAATCGATTAAAACCTCTCCCAAGATAGTGGAATCACTAAATAAAGTTGACACTCTTCCAAATCCACTTTCATATTCATCACAATAAAATTCAACATCCTCCAAAATAGTGGGATCACTAATTCCTAAAGTTGACACTCTTCCGAACCCACTTTCATCATCATACGTAGGAGGCATGCTATCATCACAACAACTTTGCATATCAAAACTTGGGATGCTAAAAATATCATCTTCACTAAACGTAGCATCCCCAAGCTTGGGACAAACATTAATTTCAGCAAATATGTTCTCAAATATGTCATTCTCATCAAACATAGCTTCCCCAAGCTTGGGCCTTTTCGTATCATAAGCATAATCGCTCTCATCATTAAAAATATGGATAGCACCAATAGTAAAGCAATTATCATCATCACAATGAGTAGTAGGAGCAACATCATTTGGGAGGGATACATTTTTACCTTTGTTGCTCCTTCTTTTCTTTTTCTTCTTCACATTATGTGTAGGTTCAACCTTCCTCTTTGAGCTCCTTATTGATGAGATTGGTTGAATAGAAAGCTCCTCCTCGTTACCTAATTCATCATAAGAAATAATAGGAGGAGATTGGGAAGTCTCTTCCCTTTCATTAGTATTCTCATAATCTTCCATTTGCTTTATTTTCTTTAGGTAATTGGCAATATAAGGATTTTCGATGCAATTCTCCGCACAAAACATATAAATCTTTTCTAGATCAATATCAAGGAATTTCTTATGGGCAAATTCTGGAAGGTCCTTAAGTAAACGTTTCAATTCTTCATAACCCAAAAGTAAACTAAGCTCATTGTAATGTGCAACGGAGATCAAATCATCACAATTTTTGGACAGGATTCGGTCATGAAACAATTTGCATTGGAGATGTAAATGACCACGTTCATTGCAAAGTTCACAAGTACGGCAAAGGAATTTTAAATTTTTAGCACTCACATCTAGCCTTTCTTGCAACCATTTAGTTTCTAAATGCTTATGCCTCTTGCAATATATATCTTCTCTATTTGGTGTGTTCATGCAAACTTGCACTCCACAAAATTTGACATACTCATAAGAGATATTTTCATCATGACTAGAGCAATCATCATTAGTACTATGGATATTCAAGGAGTTTATACTAACAACATTGCAATCATGCTCGTCATTCAAAGATTTAGTGCCAAACATTTTAATGCATTCTTCTTCTAACACTTTGGCACAATTTTCCTTTCCATCATACCCACGAAAGATATTAAAAATGTGAAGCGTATGAGACAAACTCAATTCCATTTTTTTGTAGTTTTCTTTTATAAACTAAACTAGTGCTAAAACAAGAAACAAAAAGACTCGATTGCAAGATATAAAGATATACCTTCACTTACCTAGCCTCCCCGGCAACGGCGCCAGAAAAGAGCTTGATGTCTACTACGCAGCCTTCTTCTTGTAGACATTGTTGGGCCCGCAAGTGCACAGGTTTGTAGGACAGTAGCAAATTTCCCTCAAGTGGATGACCTAAGGTTTATCAATCCGTGGGAGGCATAGGATGAAGATGGTCTCTCTCAAACAACCCTGCAACCAAATAACAAAGAGTCTCTTGTGTCCCCAACACACCCAATACAATGGTAAATTGTATAGGTGCACTAGTTCGGCGAAGAGATGGTGATATAAGTGCAATATGGATGGTATGCAAAGGTATTTTTAATCTGAAATTATAAAAACCGCAAGGTAGCGAGCGATAAAAGTGAACGTAAACGGTATTGCAATGGTAGGAAACAAGGCCTAGGGTTCATACTTTCACTCGTGCAAGTTCTCTCAACAATAATAACATAGATAGATCATATAACAAGCCCTCAACATGCAACAAAGAGTCACTCCAAAGCCACTAATAGCGTAGAACAAACGTAGAGATTATGGTAGGGTACGAAACCACCTCAATGTTATTCTTTCGGATCGATCTATTCAAGAGTTCGTAGTAAAATTCCGCTCAATATATCATAGAGTTCATACTAGAATAACACCTTAAGAAACAAATCAACCAAAACCCTAATGTCACCTAGATACTCCATTGTCACCTCAAGTATCCGTGGGCATGATTATACGATATGCATCACACAATCTCAGATTCATCCAACCAACATAAAAGTACTTCAAAGAGTGCCGCAAAGTTTCTACCGGAGAGTCAAGAACGTGTGCCAACCCCTATGCATACACTAGTAGAAAACAAGACAATGGTCCAGGCCCAGCCAGCCCATTAGTCCCGGTTCAATCCAGAACCGAGACCAATGGGGGCACTGGACCCGGTTCGTGAGCCCCGGGGGCCGGCCGGGCCACGTGGGCCATTGGTCCCGATTCGTCTGGACCTTTTGGTCCCGGTTGGTGGGACGAACTGGGACCAATGGGCCTCGCTCCTGGCCCACCACCATTGGTCCCGGTTGGTGGGACGAACCGGGACCAAAGGCTGCCCTTTAGTCCCGGTTCGAGTCACCAACCGGGACCAATTAGTTGCCTATATATACCCCTTGCCCGCGAGCAGAGCACTCCCAGTGCTCTGTTTTTCGTGGCAGGCGAGGGGAGAGCTTTGTTGTGCTCTAGCTCACCTCCTATGCACACGAGGTGTTCGATGGAATGCCCGAGCCACACTACTTAAGCTTTCTCCTCTCCAAGCTCGACCTCCAAGCTCCATTTTCCTTAATATTTGTCTAGGTTTAGCGGTCCGTCACGTCCCGTCCCCGTCTTCACCACCGTCGATCGCCCGCGCCGATCTCGTCACCGGCACCACCGTGGTGAGCCTCTTGTTCTTATCTTATCTTCTTTCTGAAAGGAAAAAAAAATCTTACTTATATGTTTATATAGCTACTTGTATAATTTTCTTACTTTTATTATTGCATCTTATATAGTGCGATGGTTTTGGTATCCGCCCCCGTCGGCCCTCGTCGTGTCTATGATTCGGATGTGGTATATATTATCTTTTCATAACTATTTGTTCATTTATTGTTTATGATAATTATGCCGACCAACGTGACATAGATTTTATTTATCTAGGAGGTTGTTGAACCGGAAATTCCAACCGACCCTATTGTCGAGAGGTTAAATTTAGTTGAAGAAGAAAACAATTTGTTGAACGAAAAAATTAGAAAAATTGAGGAGGAGAAGATGATATTGGAGTTGCATGTTGCGGATGTCGTCGATGATCACAAGATCAAGATGGATGCAATGCGCTTGAAGATTAGAAAAATTAGAAAATATGCCATTCATACCGAGGCTTGGTATCATTATGCCGTTGGATCAGTTGTTACATTGGTTGCGATTATGATCGCATTTGTTTTCGCATTGAAATGTTTTACATAGTTTCAGTGTATGGTTTAGTTAATTTAGATGCTCTGCAGAGCTTTATGTTGTTAGATGAGAACTATGTATGTACTTTGGTTTTAATGTGATGATGAACTTCTATTAATTTGGTCACTTAATTATCTATTCATGATGTTCTGTAATGATATTTGACACACTTAATTATATATAATGCACGCAGATGAACCGGGAATGGATGTACGGTTCAAGACACACCTCGAGTACATTAAGGCGTGCATGATTTTCTCAAGTGGCTGAGGCAAACAAGCAGAATGGTTTTATGTGTTGTCCATGCCCTATATGTGGGAATCTGAAGTCTTACTCGACCGGAAAATCCTCCACACCCACCTGCTTTACAAGGGTTTCATGCCACACTATAATGTTTGGACGAGGCACGGAGAAATAGGGGTTTTGATGGAATACGGCGAAGAAGAAGAGTACGATGACAACTATGTGCCCCCTGAATATGGTGATGCTACTGAACATCAAGAGCAAGTTCATTATGATGCCAGTTCTCATCCAAGGCCCTAAGCAACCCGGCAACGACATTGATGTGTACCTAAGGCCATTAGTTGAAGAACTTTTACAGCTGTGGAATGGAAACGGTGTACGTACGTGGGATGAGCACAAACAGGAGGAATTTAACCTAAAGGCGTTGCTGTTCGTGACCATCAACGATTGGCCCGGTCTCAAGCACACTACACAGTTCTACAGAACTCTACCTTGGTTACCTCTTATGTCGATGAACACAAGAACAGTCTGCGCTCCAAACACCCGGAGCAGTGCGACGACTGGATTACATGTGAACACATCAGGACTTTCAGTAGTTGGTTGGAAGCACGTATCAGAGGTGACAACACTGTTTGTGATGAGCTATACTTGTTGTCCTGGGGACCATCTTTGACTGTATTGATTTGGAATGGATACGAGATAAATGGGAATACATTTTACACGATTGACCAAGATCAAAAGAGCACCAACCAAAACAGCGGTGTCCGCTTTGATGCAACAACCGAGAGGGGAAAGGACACATATTATGGTTACATAGTGGACATATAGGAACTTGACTACGGACATGATTTTAAGGTCCCTTTGTGTAACTGCAAATGGGTCAATCTGTCGAGGAGGCGAAGTATGTGTAGACCCACGAGACGGAATGACAACAGTGGATCTGAAAAATCTTGGGTACATCGACGAACCGTTCATCCTAGCGAATGATGTGGCACAGGTTATCTATGTGAAGGACATGTCTACCGGACCGAGAAAGAGAAAAGATAAGGAAGCGAATACATCATACGATGAGCCAAAGCGCCACATAGTTCTTTCAGGAAAAGGGACATCATGGGAGTGGAGGACAAGACAGACATGTCTCGAAGATTATGAAAAGTTTCATGAAATTCCTCCTTCAAAGTCAAGGCTGACCTGACATCCCGATAAGCGATGAAAGATTATCCATGGTTACGACGCAATAAGGAAATGACAAAAGCGAAGAAAAAGTGAAGACTTTCTCCATAACTATTATGATGATACCATGCCAACTTTGTGGCCGAGCGAGTATGATACCATGCCAACTTTCAACTTTTTCAGAGTTCATTCGAAATTCTTTAATGTCTTATGGTTCGCCCTCGTAATAATTAAAATAGCAACAATAAGTTTTTTGTTGTAAGTAGAAACAAAATAAAATAAATAAAGCAAGAAAGAAAACAAAAAAACAAAAAAGTGTTTTCAAATTTGAAAACTAATGGCACTAACAAAAAGTTTATAATTTTCCTAAAACTAAAAGCAAAAAGAATTGAAAAATAAAGCAAAAACCAAAGAAAATAAATAATGCAGAAATCAAAACAAAAAACAACAATAAGTATTTTGTTGTAAGTAGAAACAAAATAAAATAAATAAAGCAAGAAAGAAAACAAAAAACAAAAAAGTGTTTTCAAATTTGAAAAGTAATGGCACTAACGAGAAAGTTTATAATTTTCCTAAAACTAAAAGCAAAAAGAATTAAAAATAAAGCAAAAACAAAAGAAAATAAATAATGCAGAAAACAAAACAAAAAACTGGAAAAAAATAAAATAGCAACAATAAGTAAAGAAAACAAAAAAACAAAAAATTGCCACCTCATTGGGCCACCACAGCTGAATACGACTAGAAACCCATCCATGGGCCAGATTCAGCCAGCAGCGAGGCCAGCAGGCCCATCGAGCATAGCAGTAACAAGTAGGCCCGTAAGCCTGCAATGGAGAGGAGGTTGAGAGGGTGCGGCGGTGGGCGTATAAACCACCGCGCGCCTCTCAACTAGCAAGGTGGGACTAAACTTTGGCCCCGACGCGTGCAGCACAGGGGCCTTTGGTCCCGGTTGGTGGCACCAACCGGGACTAAAGGGGGGGGGGCATTGGTACTGGTTCGTGGCACCAACCGGTACCAAAGACCGCCGCTTCCCGCCCTTTGGGCTGCCGAAAAAGAGGCCTTTGGTCCCGGTTGGTGGCACGAACCAGGACTAAAGAGGGGCATTAGTCCCGGTTGGTGCCACAAACCGGGACCAAAGGCTTTGCTATATAAGCAAACACTTCGCAAAAATTCAGAATCTCATCGCCAGATTGCCCCCGACGACGCCGACCCTCCTCGATGCCGCCAGGCTGCTCCACCTCGCCGCCGCTGCTGCCGCCGCCGCCGCCAAGGCCGTCACCCCCAACCAGCGCCGTCCTCGTCGCCCGGCCTCCCGAGCCAGCGCCGTCCTCGTCGCCGACCTCCCGAGCCCGCGCCCCATCCGCCCTGCACGCCCGAGCCCCCCCGCCGTCCCGCCCCTCGCCGGGCGCCTCGCCGCCCCCCGCCGCCATCATCATCTAGCGCGCCCATTGTGAGCCACCGCCACCGGCTCTGTTTTTTTCACTTTTATTAGTTTAATTTTTTGTTCATATATATATAATGTATATGTGTATGTATGTGGCTATGTGTATGTAGATGTTCAAAATTTATAAAAAAATTGTTCGAGCATGTTTTTCTTCGTATATGTATTTTTGTTCATATGTGTTTTAATGTTTTTTTGTTCATAGATTTTTTGGTGATATTAATTATTGTAGAAATATGCAAATGTTTGTATTCATATGAACAATGCATTAGGCAAAACCTTTGTTTTTTTTGAAATTTTCTATTTGAACTTTTTTAAAACAAGCAATACTAAAAGAATGAGAGGAAAAGGAAAATAAGAAGAGGAAGAAAGGAGAAGAAGAGGAGAGGAAGAAGAGGAGAAATAAATAAGAAGAGGAAATAAGAAGAAAAGAAGAGGATAAGAAGAAAGGAATAGAGAGAGAAGAAAAAAAATTTCTATTTTCTTCTTCTCTCTATTCCTTTCTTCTTCTCCTTTTTTTCTTCTTTTTTCTTCTTCTTCTTTTCTTCCTTTTCCTTATTTTCCTTTCTAGCGAGAAGAAGAAAGCAGAAGAGTAGAAGAAGAAGAAAGGAATAGAGGAGAAAGAAGAAACCTCAACACGGGGGGGGGTACCGATACCCCTCCCGATAACATTATTTTCCCATGTATATGTATGTCGCCGTTGTCGATATAACCCCTCAAGATAACCCGACATGAGGCGGTCGATAGATATACCCCCTCTCGACCGTGATAACTTATACAACGGCAGCACCCCCTCGGCCCTCTCGCTCGACCAAAACTCTCGAGGACACCCAAACCCTAGAGAGAAAACGATGTTGGCCTCCTACCCCCTCCCGCCGCGCCACTAGCCGACAAATTAACTCTCTCAAGGCCACCCAAATTAACCCTTGAAGCATTGTGTCGAGGCGACCCCAAACCCTAGAGAGAAAACGATGTTGATCTCCTACCCCCTCCCGCCGCGCCCCTACCCGACAAATTAACTCTCTCGACGCCACCCAAACTAACATGATTCCTTATTGTGATTAGCTAGCTAGTTCTACGTTTGCCACTAATATATATATATATATATATATATATATATATATCCATCTGTACCATGTTTGAATAATAATTGACATGTAGTAAATATTTGCAGAAACTATGGAGCACTCCCGAGACGAAGAAACAGAAGCGATGTTGGGGCACATAATCGCACAAGGAAGTGATGAAGTTGTGTCATTTCTCAACGACACCGGACTGGGTGAAGAAGAGGGCTATGTTCATGATGGCTTCGACCCAGTAATGCCGGTACAAGAAGAGGACTATGTTCATGATGGCTCCGGTGACACAATGGAGGTACAAGTAGAAGGAGACCGTGCTGACTGCTCCGGTGACCGAACCGAGTCCGGCCAGGTATATATATATTAGTTAAGCCCTTGCTGACTAGTTAATTGATGCATCCATTGTTTTGGTATATGTACACATATTAATTACTCTCGTCTTTCTTCCTTATAATTTCTAGCCCTCCGGATCGAGCACAACTTCGGTAAGGAGACGAGGCCCGAAGAAAAACTTGAGCTCGGATGAAAAGTTTGAGATCATAGAAATCGCGCCCGACGGCGAACCGATTGAACCCATGCGGACAAGGAAGGCATTTTCTGCTCAGTGCGGGGTTCTTGTTAGGGACAAGATCTCGATCAGCATCCATCAATGGTATAAGCCTAAGAAGGAAGACCCTGAGGTGTCTTATGTCAATGATATGCAGAAAGAAGATCTTTGGACTGAGCTGAAGGCAAATTTCACTCTACCGCCATAGGAGGATCCGGAGAAGCCAGTTAAAGAGCAATTAATCAAGTCTTGTGCTCTTAAGAAGATGGCAACCCTAATGAGGAGGTGGAGGAAAGAGCTGAACCAGTTTGTCGAGAAAGATAAGACATCAGAATTCATCGGCAAATATGAGGAGATCAAAGATCACTGGCCTGCATTTGTGGCCCACAAGACATCGGAAAAGAGTAAGAAGATGTCGGCGACAAACAAGCAAAATGCTGCGAAGAAGAAGCTTCACCATCGCACGGGTCGGTGGCTACCTCAAAACCCGCCTAAGTGGTCCAAGGCTGAGCATGATCTGCTTGAAAAAGGATGGAACCGAGACAATGTATGGCTGGACCGTTGCGGACTTAGTTCTTCGGGCTGGCGGAACCTTGGACCCTATAATGAGGAAGTGCCGTGGACGGACGAGCAAGCGCAAATACCAGTCAGAAGCTTCGACACTATATCGATGCAGCGCAGCGAGGGCGTTCCTTCCAAACAGGGAGAATGACGAGCTCACAATGGCCCTTGGGAATCCTGAGCACCACGGACGGACACGAGGCACGCCAGCTCCCTTTCATGGAAGGTTGGTTTTCCGGACGAGGGGTTACAAAACCCACGAGAGGAGGAAGAAACTGGAGCAAGACCAAGCTGTAGGCGCTGCACGAAAGGGTAATGGGGCTAGAGGAATGAGAAGAGGAGCGAGAAGCAGCAGATCGCAGCAAGCGACTGCGAAGCTTCCCCAAGCTACCCCGCCATCTCGGCGGAGAAGCAGCGTGGCTTCCACCGAGCTGCTTCAGCGAGCATGTTTGGCGGCTCTGCCGCTATCCCGTGGATGGTATCACGGAGTCTCAAAGTTGCCACATTATGGCGCGATGGATGACTTTGAAGGTCAAGGCGGTTGTTGGCCAAGTTTATCCTAGTGGACCCGCACAACTTATCACTACCAGCCGATTCCAGAAGGATATGTTAAGGTGATGGTGGATGAAATAACAGAGGGATTTGAGGACCTCCCGCTTGACCACCCTACCGGTGAAGGGGAGACTAGGCTCGGTTCTGCTCTGAAGACTCCATGTCTATGGCGGAAGGAGCTCATCAACCTTCCGAACTGGACGCCTCCTCCTCCTCCTCCGGCGAGTCAGGGCACTCTGCCTCCTCCACCGCCTCCTCCTCCGGCGAGTGACGATCAGGGCACGCGTGGCGGCACTCCGCCTCCTTCTCCGGCGCGTGGCGGCACTCCGCCTCCTTCTCCGCCTGCACCGGCGCGCCCGAGCAGCCAGCCTCCTCCTTCTCCGCCTCGTCAGCAAGGGCGGAAGAGAACCGCCGCCGCTCTGGCTGCTCCGGTGCGTCGTAGTCCTTCTCCTCCGCCTCGTAAGCAAGCAAAAAAGAAGACATCCGCTCCGTCTGCTCTGCCGGCATCTAGCAGTACAGCCAAAGGCGGGAGGAAATACAGATACGGTCCTTCTCTGAAGACTCCAGAGAAGTTACCGTACGAGAGGACCGAGGAGGAAAACGCAAAGATCGCGCAGACTGAAGTGGATGACTGGTTTGCAGGGTCGAAAGCAAAGAGACGTCCACCTCCGGAGGAGAAGGTAGATCCGGCGAAAGCGAAGCGCACTCTGGCTGCCCTGAGGAAACCACCCAAGTCTCCGCCTAAAGGCAACTATGAGCGCATTATTGGAAAGGCATTTGCCGAAGCGGAGAGGTCGGGACGTACTAAAAGTGATCAAAGAATGAAAGAACGACGAGCTGGGAAACAAATTGCCCAGCTCAGCGAACAAGCGAAGCAATCGTGCCCCCCGCTCAAGGTGCCTGCTAGTGACATCGTCGATCCGAGGATGGTGCCCGGTTATGGCAATCCTGAAGATTACCTGCCCGACGATGTACATTATGATTTCTTGGAGGTGCAGATACAAAGATACGAGTACGGGAAGCCTCTCGTCAAAGATGAAAGCTCTCTATCAATGATGATGCGAAGATTGCATGATTGGTACATGAAAACTTGCAGAGAGTCTGAGGGGAGGAGTACTTTGTATGTGAGAGTTAAAAAGGAGCATGACCTCGTTGGAATTGAACTGATGCCTATTCCATTTGAGGAGTTCTATCAGTTTTTCAATCAATTGGCCCTCGATAAAGCAACGGTCACCTCCTACTGTCGTAAGTAGTACTACTTCATCATTAAGTCTCTATATAACTCAGCTCTTTCATTGCATGTATTTATAATTATCCTCACTATATTATGCAGATTGAAGATCGCCGAATTGAAGAAAAGACAAGTGGGTTCCATTGGGTTCATTAACACATATCTCATAGATGCAACTGAGGTTGAATTTCATGCCGAAAATACCGAGGCCAACTTGCTACAATCGTTGGTAATAAATGAACACAAGGATATAATACTCTTTCCTTACAACTTCAAGTGAGTGTTACTTGTCTTGTGGCATATTCGGTTTCCTTATTAGTCCAGGTTATAGTAATGTAATATTGATGAGTTATGCATGCATGCGCAGGTACCACTATATTCTCCTAGAGATTAAGCTTGAGCAGGGAGTAGTAACTGTCTTAGACTCCAAACGAAAAGATCCCAAGGAGTATGCGGACATGACTGAAATGCTCGAGAAGTAAGTTAAATCGATCATTATCCACCATATCAGCAACTTTGTTCATTTCTGATATCAAGTAATTGTTTTCTTTGTATGGTAGGGTTTGGAGAAAATTCACCAAAAAAGCTCCGGGATTGCCGAAGAAGCTGCAATTTAGACACCCGAAAGTAAGTACTATAGTAGCATATTCCACGCATCTCCTAGTGATTCAAGCGCTAGTTTCATCAATACCATTTAACATGCTTTCTAATTATCAGTTTGATTGACCTCTATTTCTTGTAAAGTGGTTGTGGCAGGAACAAGGGAATGCTTTCTGTGGATACTACATTTGCGAGTCCATCCGCCACACGACCTGTGAGCGGGGCTACTCTGACAAACAATATGAAGTGCGTAAATAACAATATTCACAATTTTATTTTATTACCATCATTTGTGTTGAGTTTCATTCATTCATATATATATATATATTTATATATATATATATATATATATATATATATATATATATATATATATATATATATATATATGTATGTATGTATTGACCCCTTCTTAAAATTAGATGTTTGGATCTTTGGATGAACTACTAGCACCAGACGCTGCGAGCAATTCAAGAGGAATTGGCGGCATTCTTTCTTGACCTCGTGATCGCTGAAGACGGAGAATACTATGTGGACCACGCGTCCGTATGTTAGGAGATTATTTTTGTAAAAGATAATTATTGTATATATGTAGCCGGTAGTGTCGGATAGATATACGAGAACTTGTTGTTTGACCAATCTCTCGGAGAAGGAGAGGTGGTTGATATCACTTCCCTCTGTATGCATATATGTTCATGACGATCTTCTGTTTCCTTCGTTTGCTTACTAGCTAGCTAGCGTGTCTAGCTAGTCCTCTCTATACGTATGTATAGTATGTAGCGTCGACCAAGCACGGACAAAAGAGAGGACACTTCTCTCTATTAATTAGCTAGCTAACACAATATATGAAACACCTAAATTAACCCCCCAAAACCCCCCAACCCCCCCCCCCCTTTTTAAAAAAACAAAAACCCCAGCCACTGGAATGCTGACGCGTGGATGCCTTTTGGTCCCGATTGGTGCTACCAACCGGGACCAAAGGCCCCCCTGCCTGGGGTCGGCGCACCGGCCACATGGAGGACCATCTGTCCTGGTTCGTGTAAGAACCGGGACTAAAGGGGGGAGGTATTAGTAACGACCCATTAGTCCCGGTTCACGAACCGGGACTAAAGACCCTTACGAACCGGGACTAATAGGTTTTTTTCTACTAGTGATAGGTTCATGGGCAGAACCCGCAAGTTGGTCACCAAAACATACATCAAGCGGCACATGATATCCCATTGTCACCACAGATAAACACGGCAAGACATACATCAAGTGTTCTCATAAAAGACTCAATCCGATAAGATAACTTCAAAGGGGAAACTCAATTCATCACAAGAGAGTAGAGGGGGAGAAACATCATAAGATCCAACTACAATAGCAAAGCTCAGGATACTTCAAGATCGTGCCATAGAGGGAACACGAGAGAGAACACGAGAGAGAGATCAAACACATAGCTATTGGTACATACCCTCAGCCCCGAGGGTGAACTACTCCCTCCACGTCATGGAGAGCGCCGGGATTATGAAGATGGCCACCGGTGATGGATTCCCCCTCCGGCATGGTGACGGAACGGGCTCCCGAGAGGTTTTTGGTGGCTACAGAGGCTTGCGGCGGCGGAACTCCCGATCTATCTTCTGTTCTGGAAGTTTTACGATATGTAGGTATATATGGGTGCAAGGGGTACGTCAGTGGAGCTTCGGGGGCCCCACAAGGCAGGGGGCGCGCCCTAGGGTGGTGGGCCCCCCCCCCACCCTCGTGAGCACCTCCCGTATCTTCTGACGTGGGGTCCAAGTCCATCAGGTGGGTTTCCTTCCAAAAATAACTTCTCCAGTTGATTTCGTTCCGTTTCGACTCCGTCTGATATTCCTTTTCTTCAAAACACTGAAATAGGAAAAAAAACAGCAAATCTGGGCTGGGCCTCCGGTTAATAGGTTAGTCCCAAAAATAATATAAAACTGGATAATAAAGCCCAATATCGGTTAAAACAGTAGATAATATAGCATGGAGCAATAAAAAATTATAGATACGTTGGAGACGTATCAATATGATACGCTCTTTCACACATAAACCTCCTTATATCTTCCTCAAAACAGCCACCATACCTACCTATTATGGCATTTCCATAGCCATTCCGAGATATATTGCCATGCAACTTTCCACCATTCTGTTTATCATGACACGTTCATCATTGTCATATTGCTTAGCATGATCATGTAGTTGACATCGTATTTGTGGCAAAGGCCACCGTTCATAATTCTTTCATACATGTCACTCATGAGTCATTGCATATCCCGGTACACCGCTGGAGGCATTCATATAGAGTTATACTTTGTTCTAGTATCGAGCTGTAATCATTGAGTTGTAAATAAATATAAGTGTGATGATCATCATTTTCTAGAGCATTATCCCAAGTGAGAAATAAAAAATAAAAAAGAGAGAAAGTCCAAAAAAAAGAAGGCCCAAAAAGGCCATAAAAAAAGAGAAGGCCCAAAAAAATGAGAGAAAAAGAGAGAAGGGACAATGCTACTATCCTTTGCCACACTTGTGCTTCAAAGTAGCACCATAGTCTTCATGATAGAGAGTCTCTTGTTTTGTCACTTTCATATACTAGTGGGAATTTTTCATTATAGAACTTGGCTTGTATATTCCAACAATGGGCCTCCTCAAGTGCCCTAGGTCTTCGTGAGCAAGCAAGTTGGATGCACACCCACATAGTTTCTTTTGTTGAGCTTTCATACATTTATAGCTCTAGTGCATCCGTTGCATGGCAATCCCTACTCCTTGCATTAGCATCAATCGATGGGCATCTCCATAGATCATTGATTAGCCTCGTTGATGTGAGACTTTCTCCTTTTTTGTCTTCTCCACATAACCCCCATCATTATACTCTATTCCACCCATAGTGCTATGTCCATGGCTCGCGCTCATGTATTGCGTGAAGGTTTATAAGTTTGAGATTACTAAAGTATGAAACAATTGCTTGTCTTGTCATCGGGGTTATGCATGATGAGCGCATTCTTGTGTGACGAAAATGGAGCATGACTAAACTATATGATTTTGTAGGAATGAACTTTCTTTGGCCATGTTATTTTGAGAGGAAATAATTGCTTAGTTAGTATGCTTGAAATATTATTATTTCTATGCCAATATGAACTTTTATCTTGAATCTTTCGGATCTGAATATTCATACCACAATTAAGAAGAATTACATTGAAATTATGCCAAGTAGCATTCCACATCAAAAATTCTGTTTATATCATTTACCTACTCGAGGACGAGCATGAATTAAGCTTGGGGATGCTGACACGTCTCCAATGTATCTATAATTTTTGATTGTTCCAAGCTATTATATTACCTGTCTTGGATGTTTAATGGGCTTTACTATGCACTTTTATATTATTTTTGGGACTAAACTATTGACCCAGAGCCCAGTGCCAGTTCTTGTTTTTTCCCTTGTTTCAATGTTTCAAAGAAAAGGAATATCAAACGGAGTCAAAACGGAATGAAACCTTCTGGAGAAGTTACTTTTGGAAGGAAAGCAACCCGGGAGACTTGGAGTGCATGTCACGAAAGCAACGAGGGAGGCACGAGGCAGGGGGGCGCGCCCACCCCCTGGGCGCGCCCTCCACCCTCGTGGGCCCCTCATGGCTCCCCTACGTATTTCTTTCTCCTATATATACCCATATACCCTAAAACCTTCGGGGAGCAGAATAGATCTGGAGTTCCGCCGCCGCAAGCCTCTGTAGCCACGAAAAACCAATCGGGACCCCGTTTCGGCACCCTGCCGGAGGGGGGAACCCTCACCGGTGGCCATCTTCATCATCCCGGCGCTCTCCATGATGAGGAGGGAGTAGTTCACCCTCGGGGCTGAGGGTATGTACCAGTAGTTATGTGTTTGATCCCTCTCTCTCGTGTTCTTGATTTGGCATGATCTTGATGTATCGCGAGCTTTGCTATTATAGTTGGATCTTATGTTGCTTCTCCCCCTCTACTCTCTTGTAATGGATTGAGTTTTCCCTTTGAAGTAATCTTATCGTATTGAGGCTCTAATGACTTGAGAACACTTGATGTATGTCTTGCCATGCGTATCTGTGGTGACAATGGGATATCACGTGATTCACTTGATGTATGTTTTGTTGATCAACTTGCGGGTTCCGCCCATGAACCTATGCATAGGGGTTGGCACACATTTTCGTCTTGATTCACCGATAGAAACTTTGGGGCACTCTTTGAGGTTCTATGTGTTGGTTGAATAGATGAATCTGAGATTGTGTGATACATATCGTATAATCATACCCACGGATACTTGAGGTGACATTGGAGTATCTAGGTGACATTAGGGTTTTGGTTGATTTGTGTCTTAAGGTGTTATTCTAGTACGAACTCTAGGGATGTTTGTGACACTTATAGGAATAGCCCAACGGATTGATTGGAAAGAATAACTTTGAGGTGGTTTCGTACCCTACCATAATCTCTTCGTTTGTTCTCCGCTATTAGTGACTTTGGGGTGACTCTTTTTGCATGTTGAGGGATAGTATATGATCCAGTTATGTTATTATTGTTGAGAGAACTTGCACTAGTGAAAGTATGAACCCTAGGCCTTGTTTCCTAGCATTGCAATACTGTTTACGCTCACTTTTTCATTAGTTACCTTGCTGTTTTTATATTTTCAGACTACAAAAACCTATATCTACCATCCATATTGCACTTGTATCACCATCTCTTCGCTGAACTAGTGCACCTATACAATTTACTATTGTATTGGGTGTATTGGGGACACAAGAGACTCTTTGTTATTTGGTTGCAGGGTTGTCTGAGAGAGACCATGTTCAACCTACGCCTCCTACGGATTGATAAACCTTAGGTCATCCACTTGAGGGAAATTTGCTACTGTCCTACAAACCTGTGCACTTGGAGGCCCAACAACGTCTACAAGAAGAAGGTTGCGTAGTAGACATCAGTTGCCCATGCCCTAGATGTGGGAATACGAAGTCTTACTCTAACCGGAAAACCCTTCATGCCCACCTGCTTGAGAAGGGTTTCATGCCACACTATAATGTTTGGACCAAGCACGGAGTAAGAGGGGTTATAATGGAAGACAACAAAGAAGAGGATGTTGACAACTATGTGCCCCCTGAATACGGTGATGCTGCAACGGGGGAAGCTGAAGATAAAGAGGAACCAGACGATGTGCCCAATGATGATCTTTGCCGGGTCATTGTTGATGCAAAGAGACAATGCGAAAGTGAAAAGGAGAAGTTGAAGTTCGATCGCATGTTAGAGGATCACAAAAAAAGGCTTGTACCCAAATTGCAAAGATGGCAACGCAAAGCTCAGTACCACACTAGAATTGCTACAGTGGAAGGCATAAAATGGTGTATCTGACAACGGATTTGAGAAGCTACTAAAAATATTGAAGAAGAAGCTTCCAAAGGATAACGAATTGCCCGACAGTACGTACGGAGCAAAGAAGGTTCTATGCCCTCTTGGATTGGAGGTGCATAAGATACATGCATGCCCTAATGATTGCATCCTCTGCCATGGTGCGTACGATGATTTGAACGCATGCCCGGTGTGCGGTGCATTGCGGTATAAGATCAGACGAGATGACCCTGGTGATGTTGAGGGCGAGCGGCCCAGGAAGAGGGTTCCTGCCAAGGTGATGTGGTATGCTCCTATAATACCAGGGTTGAAACGTCTGTTCAGAAACAAAGAGCATGCCAAGTTGATGTGATGGCACAAAGAGGACAGTAAGAAAGATCGGAAGTTGAGAGCACCCGCTGACGGGTCGCAGTGGAGAAATATCGAGAGAAAGTGGGGTGACTTTGCAAGTGACGCAAGGAACGTATGGTTTGGTTTAGGCGCGGATGGCATTAATCCTTTTGGGGAGCAGAGCAGCAATCATAGCACCTGGCCCGTGACTCTATGTATCTATAACCTTCCTCCTTGGCTGTGCATGAAGCGGAAGTTCATTATGATGCCGGTTCTCATACAAGGCCCTAAGCAACCCGACAACGACATTGATGTGTACCTAAGGCCATTAGTTCAAGAACTTTTACAGTTGTGGAATGGAAAAGGTGTACGTGTGTGGGATGAGCAAGACCAGCAGGAATTTGACGTACATGCATGTGTTGTTGTTTGTAACCATCAATGATTGGCCTACTCTCAGTAACCTTTTAGGACAGAAAAACAAGGGATACCACACGTGCACACACTATTTAGATGACACTGAAAGTATATATTTGGACAAATACAGGAAGAATGTGTACCTGGGGCATCATCGATTTCTTCCGACCAACCATCAATGTCGAAAGAAAGGCAAGCATTTCATGAAGGAAATATGCCCTAGAGGCAATAATAAAGTTATTATTTATTTCCTTATTTCATGATAAATGTTTATTATTCATGCTAGAATTGTATTAACCGGAAACTTAGTACATGTGTGAATACATAGACAAAACATAAGTGTCCCTAGTATGCCTCTACTTGACTAGCTCGTTTATCAAAGATGGTTATGTTTCCTAACCATAGACATGTGTTGTAATTTGATGAATGCGATAACATCACTAGGAGAATGATGTGATGGACAAGACCGATTCGTTAGCTTAGCATTATGATCGTTATAGTTTCATTGCTACTGCTTTCTTCATGACTTATACATGTTCCTAGTGACCGGAGATATTGACCGGAGATGTGTCTCGGTCATGTCTACATAGTTCTCGAACCCGTAGGGTCTGCATGCTTAACATGTGATGACGATTTGTATTATGAGTTATGTGATTTGATGAACCGAAGTTTGTTTGGAGTCACGAATGAGATCGCGGACATGATGAGGAGTTTCTAAATGGTCGAGACATAAATATTGATATATTGGAAGGCTATATTTGGACATCGGAATGGTTCCAGAGAAGTTCAGGTATTTTCCGGAGTACCGGGAGGTTACCGGAACCCCCAGGGAGAAGTTATGGGCCTTATGGGCCGTAAGAGGGAAGCACACCAGCCGACAAGGGGCTGGTGCGCCCCCTTGGGCAGGAGGCCAATTAGGACTAGGAGAAGGGGGCCAGCCCCCCCTTTCCTTCTCCTTCTCCCTTCCCACTTTCCTACTACATTTGGGAGGTGTAATACTACTAGGACTAGGGAGTCCTAATAGGACTCCACACCTTGGCATGCCCCCAAGGGCCGGCTGCCTCTCCCTCACCCTCCTTTATATACGGGGGCAGGGGGCACCCTAGGACACACAAGTTGATCTTTTAGCCATGTGCGGTGCCCCCCTCCACAGTACACACCTCGATCATATCGTCGTAGTGCTTAGGCAAAGCCCTGCGCGGGTAACATCATCATCACTGTCGCCATGACATCGTGCTGACGAAAATGTGGTGACCGGTTTTTCCGGGTATTAATTTCCAGAAAAATGGCCCTTGTGCTCACCAGCCCCAGGATTACTATTAGCTGATGAGGCACCAACTTGATACAGAAATTCCAAGAAAAATACAAAATATGTAGTACAAGACCATTCTGGCCTGTGAGTACAACAAATGGTTTCTAGAGGTTGATGGCGGAAGCGGTTTGTGGTACATCAGTGTTTATGGGACTCCATTTCCCGCAGGAACAGCTGACCAGGATAACTCCTATCTTCGCCGGACTGCTATCACCATTGCTTAGGTTCCGGGGCTGTCATCACGGTCGCTCCTCTCCGTTCAAGAAATCTGGCCAAGACAATAGCCAGGGACAAGCCAGTGAGTACTTTTGAATGTACTCGCAAACATTATGAACACGAGTATAATATAACCACGATAATTTTGCTCTGAGAATATTATAAGATCATGATGCCAGTCACGAAGGTAAAATCTCTGATGCATGCAAGCAGGTTATTTATGGATATGCAATAATTTAGTAGTAATAAAATGCACCGATCGGGTGACCGTAGCGACGCCTCGAAAGGTTAGTAAGCAAAGAGAAATGCCTCAGTCGGGCGTCTGAGCGACACCACATAAAGGGCTTATACAGAAAATAAATACAAGCATGCCACAGTCAGGCGTCTCAGCGACGCCCCATAAAGGGCTTATAAAGAAAATAAATACAAGCATGCCACAGTCGGGTGTCTCAGCGACACAACATAAAGGGCTTATAAATAAAATAAATACAAGCATGCCACAGTCGGGCATCTCAGCGACGCCACATAAAGGGCTTATAAAGAAAACAAATACAAGCATGCCACAGTCGGGCGTCTCAGCGACGCCACTTAAAGGGCTTATAAAGAAAACACAGTGAATATCCAGGAGGTAGAACCGTCCCAGGGATATTCGATAATTCGAATAATATAACGGGTTAGTCCACAACAAAATAATAATCATAATCATCACCAGTCTCAAGTAGTGATCCCAGTTCTTGGTTTAACAGTTTCTCCTCCGGAGACCGACACTAAGACCGACACTCGACCCATCCCAGACTGTAATCCTTAACCATGTACACGGCTATTCGAATAGGCTTAATCTCTGCAGAGGGTGTACTCTTTACCCACGAACAACGGATTCCTTTAGTCCATCGGGGCTAATTCCGTCTACGGCCTTTTAATTGAAAACACACCTATGCGCACACTCCAGCCTAACATACCGGTGTCTGGAATCACCCATGACACCCGTTGAGCGCAACTTTAAGTGGGGAGGCTACAACCTCGACGTAACATGGGATCAAGAATTTATACCGCGCGCAAACTAGGGGAGCTACCCCTTCGGCTACAACCGAAACACCCATGCTCCCGGACCAGGTGGCATGCCTACCGGATGCCTCCGGTATCTTCCTCCAAGGCCTCCCTGTACGGTGTGTGCTAGAAAAGGGGTTGACAACTTACTGAACCGTACCCTACCTATGGCAGGGGCAAGTGGCAGCACGAAACAAGTATGGGGGTTACCGGGACAAGACTCGATCTACGGTCGACTCAGGAGGTTAAATATTCCCTGCATAATTAGCATAACAATATATATACATCAACCAACAGACAGAATCGTCTCGCGACGTACCCCCTCATGCCATACCGGACACGACAGTCTCGACAGAAGGCTAGGGACAAAACCGTGTCTACCCAAGACAGAGGCTTTCCCGGTTTCTCTTCCGGTATGCATGAAAGGCACATAAAAAGTTATAGCTAGTCAAAGTTTTGGTAAGAATATGTTTTTAATAAAAACAGAAAAAGAAAACGTTTCAAACGAGATTACGTTTTCGGTCAGAGGAGGCGTACTTGGGGTTTTACGCCTCCACTTATCCAGCGTGGACCGCGCGGGGAGTCGCTAACAGTGGGTCCAGGGGGCACACTAGTCATGTTTGACTGGTCTCCCCTCCCTCTTCTTCTTCTGCCCGAGCAGAGGCGGGACTCCGGCGACCGTCGCCGGCGAACAGTGGTTCCTTGCGGGGAGCTAAGGGCGGGGATGGATCCACAGATCAGGGGCGATCCTTCCGGTGGTCGTAGGGTCGTCGGAGGTGGAGGAAATCGCTGACGGTGAGATCTGCGGTGGAGGAAAGCTTCAGTGGATTTGGGGACTCGGGCTATGGTGATGCTCCATCGTCGTTTGGGGTCTGGGCGGCTCCGCAAGACGATGTGGAGCAGAGTGGTGGTGATGAAAGGGTGGGGGAGGCTCTGGTGGCGCCGGGGTGAACCGGAACGAGGCGGCGGCCGAGCTGGCCGGAGAGGTTGAAGACGGCCTTCTCCTCTACAATTGATGGCAACGGGGGCACCTGGGGGACGGTGAGAGGCTTCTTGAGTGATCGGGGAGGCTTGTGGGCTCCCTAATATAGCGCTTCCAAGTCGGTTCGCGGCGGCCGTGGATGAGCTCGTCGGCGGACCGCCCTACTGTGCTGCAGGGCGACGTGGCGGTGGCTGGCTAGCTCCAGGGGCTAACGACGACCACTCCATTGTCGAAGGAGGCGAGCTGGCGCGCTGAGGTGGTTTGGGCGGTGCTGCCCATGGCGGTGGCGGATGCGGCCGCGGGCGTGCCGCCAAGCGGCTTGCTGGCGACGCTGCAGGGGGCGAGGAGGCGGTCGGGGCTTCTAGCGTGATGTGGCAAGAGGGAGAGCATTTGGATGAGCTCGGGGAAACTTATCCAGGGGAGGGTGCTGGCTCGGGCGCGAGCACGTGCAAAACGCGTGCTCTTCTCGCGCTCTGGGCGTGCACGGCACACGTTCGACGAAATGCCAGGGTGACCAAAGATGCTAGAGAGCCGCTGCAAATCCACAGGCCTAGGTTAGAGACATATAGAAGGCTACTAGACAACTTGGTTTGGGGCAAGGGGAAAGTTCACCATACAAAACCTTCAACCATGCCAAAACTGTCTATGCACACAGGGTGTTTGACAAAATGCCAGAGGCATCTAAGCATCACTTGGGGTGGTCAAATCTCCCAGAGTGGGGTCTCTTTAGATGCAAGAGAGGGTGGTGAGGTTAGTTTGCCAATTGAAGAAACTTGTTAGCGCAAGTTTTGCAAAACTCCAATTCTGGCCAGGTGGTAAATGGCATCATTACATGAACCAAAAATGTCCCAAAGGGTGCATGCTCCTCGACTTAGGGGTTTTGTAGGGTTGACTACAAGCAGGAGAAAGCACAAGGGCATTAGAGCAAGAATAAATAGGGTTGCAGTAGAAATCACAAGGCTGGACCAGAATGAAAAAGAGGTTGATTCACTCAATTTTTCCAAAGAACAACACTAGGTTTTTGCATAATGTTGGATGGCATGCTACCACTGACATCCCATAATTTTGGTGGAGGCTTTAAAGAAATATTTAATTAGGCTATAGTGCAAAACTGCCCACTGGACCAGATTTGAAAATTAGGTGTAGAACTCAAAATATTCAATGAATGAAATATATATTTGCATAAAAGTGATTTAGAAACATCACATGACATCTCCAAATTTTGGTTGGAATTTTGGTTAAATTTATCAAACGGTTGTAGTTCAAAAAGAGCTCCAAAACTAAATGGAAGTCATTTTTAAGGAATAAAGCTCAGAGTGAAATTTTTAAATAAATAAATCTACTGATTCAGAAATGTTATATTGAGAGAGCATAGAAGTCCAATACATTTTGGAAAGTTTTCACTTGGGTAAAACTCCTCAATATTAAAAAGAAGGGTTCTGAAATCAATAGAAAATCCAGAAAGAAAAAATTTTAAACTCCTGGAAATTTTTTAATAATTAAAACCTGGTTAAAATTTTGGGGTGTTACAATACTACCCCCCTTAAGAAAAAATCTCGTCCTCGAGATTTGCTAAGAATTGCTTTTATTTTGAAAATAAAACTCCTACCAAATCAAAACAATTACTTTACTTAAACGGTAAAATGCGGCTACAGAGAGAGGGCAATAAGTAGGGTGAAACACCGTGTGGGACACTGGTGCTGTGTGAAGGAAACCATGTGTTAGGAAAAAACGAGCGATCTCTATGATGGATGTAGTGAATTTAGAATAATTTCTAAATTCAAAAATACGCTGGTCGTACCCGAGAGCACAGTGCTTCCTCTGGCTGACAGGTGGACCCAGGGCCCACTGTCAGTCTCTCCTTCTTCCTCTGGCTCTCTCTTCTTCCTCTCTCCCGCGCGCTTTCCCACGCTTTTCTCCACCGGCGATGTCTAGCTCGTCGGGCATCTAGGCCGTACTGCGGTAGTGCGCGGCGTGCTTGCTGCCGATGCAGCGTGAACTCACCTCGCGGGCCAGTGCGCTGTCGGCACTTCTCGTGGATCGCCTCCGAACACCAGCGATCGGGAGACGAGCGGCGCTGGTGGACTTCGCCCACCGTACACCGATCTCAAGCTATAAAACGACCGCGGTGCTCTTTCTTCTTCCTCACACCTGGCTTCGCTCCTCCTCCTCCTTCTCCATTTCTGCTCACCGGAGCTCGGGACGAGGCCCTAATGGCGGAGGCGGTGCCGGACTGGTACGTGATCCTGGTGTGTGGAGGGCTGGCAGTGGTGCTGGGGCTCTCCGTGCTCCTGTGCGCGATGATCCTCGATGATCGCCGTGATGCTGCCGCTCGGGTGCTGGCTCTCCGTGGTGGCGGTGATCACGAGGACTAGGTGTCATGCCGGGTGTTAACTGTTGTCGGTGTGCCGGGGTTGATTAGTATCCGGATGATTATCCGCTAATCTCTCCTTTGGATGCTGTGGTGTGCTTAGGGAGGTGGCGGTGAGACGCAACATGGTTACGTGTCTTTGCAAGCAGTGTGTGAGTCCGAGTGGTCGGGGGTCTGCTGACGTGGTGTTGCATGAACAAAATAATCCATGTCGTGAGAAAATACATGGTGCAGCAACTCAAGGAAAAGAAATCTCACTCCAGGATTTTTTTTGCGGGGACAAAGGTTAACTTGAAGAAAATAAATCACAAACAAAAACTACTCATATTAGTAGAAACCAAATAATTGACTCGTCGCACAAACTTAGGGTACCATACATAAGTTACAATGCAATAATAAATGTTGCAATAATAAACACAACATTGACGTCTAAAAAGATGACGGTAACTGGACGGGGTCTCGCGAAAATGTCTCCAGTACTGGGACACACTCCTCTTCTATCGGAGGGAGTGGATTGACTAGCCGATGTATGTGTCTCTCCTGGTCGGGCCTCAGTGGTCTTCCGATGGCAATACGAGGATTCAAATCAGCGAGACTCTGGAGATATACCATTACTCGCTGGTTCAAACGTTCTTGAGCGATGACGTACTGAACAAGGTTGGCCAGCACTGGGTCTCTCTCAAATCGTCCACCTGGAAAAGATATTACTTCTCCGGGTGCTGCACGGCTCGGAAAATAATAATACCCTCGTTCGCTGGCATAGGGTACCGCGAATCGAAGACGAGCAATTGCTTCGTACGCAACAGCTTCTATGGCCATATGTGGGGTTGGCATAGATTTCCCCACGAAAGAAACCTCCGTAGGGTCTTGGTTGGAGTCTACGGGAGGGATGTGTACTGCTGCCCAATATTTCGAGGTGGAAGGGGTGATTCTCGATTTGAACAGCTTGTACTGGGGTGGCTGGGTAGAACCCATGGTACTGCAGGTAAAGTCCCACAATATTTTGACAAAACTACCCGGGGTTGCATCTGGGGTTCTCAGATAGATACTAGGGCTCGGCATGGCAAGAAATGGTTGTGAGAGTGGTGCACGAGGTGAGGGTTGCTGGGCAAGGTCACGAGGTGGCCTTCTTATATAGTAACCGGGCTGGTTATTTACCGTGGTGAAAGGTAATAAATTTGCCAGATCAGCTCCAAGGGTCGGGGTCAGAGTCACAGATACACATATCTCACAAAAGGGACATGTTACTGTGGGTGTCGTCGGGTTTGGTTTTGGTAGCTGTGCCTGAAAAAGAAAACAACTGCAGGCTGACACACATATGCAAGGTTACTATTAAAACAGAGGCACAACAATAGGCTGCGTTTATTTACAAGGTCACACGATTACAAATCAAGGATACACTAGAATTCGGCACTACTCCAGTGACTTAGTCCACCTCATTTATATCCAAACAGGCGTGCCTTGTGGATGTCGAGGCTTCTCCACGGGTCTCCTCGTCGGGGTTAGCCGGAGGTGGTTGAGGGGCTTCAGGGTCGGGGTGGTGATGATGACCATCGCGGGGATTGTTGGCCACAATCCCATTGTAGTGTGCTCCCAAAAGGCGACGAAGCACTTCTGGGGTCATCAAAGTACCTTGGCTGATGGCTGGGGCTGACCTCAGGGTCTCGATCGGGTGTCCGGACAGCACGACTGGGTTGTCGGTGTCGGGCTCGGCTTCCCTGCTTGCCAGGGGTCGGCGAACCAGCTCTCCACGAGTTGCGATCAGATCAATGGTGATTTGATCGAACAGTGCCTCTAGGCCACCTACATAGCGTACTAGGGGCAACAACGCAGGGTCCGTCTCGTGATCTCCGTTGGCAACTTGGGGTGGTCTACCATACCCTTCACGCCTGGGGTAGTAGTAGAACGAGCGACAGTTAACTCTGGGCGACAACTGCCGGAGTTTAACTATAGCCTCTCGAGCAGCTAGCTGGATGGCTTGTGGCTCGAAGGAAGGTGTCCTTCGGTGAACACAGTAAGGCGTTACATGCAGACCCCTATCGTAGATGTGCACAGTGGCCCAGAATTGACGGCTCTCACCGCTCATGGTTCCTTGGTACACAACATATTCTGGGGGCTCTTCTAACGCAAAGGCACGACGGGTGAGGTTTGCGAGTATGGTCACAAAACCTCCAAGGTTGGTTGCTGTGGTCTCATTGTGCACTACGGGGCTAGGCATTATGGCTAGGTTCGGGGAAGAGGTTGTGCTATGCTGGGTTGAGACTAGCGTGCCCTTTTTATAGAAAGGGGACGGAGTCTTCCTTCGCACGCTTGCGGATGGGACAATATGGGCGTCGGTCACTGGCGCGTGATCGACAGGCTAAGATGACAGGTTGGGCACCGACTACCAAAAGGTGTCGGGGTCACTGTGTGGCTATCTTGCACGAGAAGCTTGGCCGGGGGTTGGTTAAGGTCTGAAGGGTTGGTTTACCTAGGTTTATCGACCTGGATAAGATAGGATTAGCCAATGGTCAGCCTGGCTCTGATACCAAGTTTGTGGCGACCGGTTTTTCCGGGTATTAATTTCCAGAAAAATGGCCCTTATGCTCACCAGCCCCAGGATTACTGTTAGCTGATGAGGCACCAACTTGATACAGAAATTCCAAGAAAAATACAAAATATGTAGTACAAGACCATTCTGGCCTGTGAGTACAACAAATGGTTTCTAGATGTTGATGGCGGAAGCGGTTTGTGGTACATCAGTGTTTATGGGACTCCATTTCCCGCAGGAACAGCTGACCAGGATAACTCCTATCTTCGCGGGACTGCTATCACCATTGCTTAGGTTTCGGGGCTGTCATCATGGTCGCTCCTCTCCGCGCAAGAAATCTGGCCAAGACAATAGCCAAGGACAAGCTAGTGAGTACTTTCGAATGTACTCGCAAACTTTATGGAAACGGGTACAATATAACCACGATAATTTTGCTCCGAGAATATTATAAGATCATGATGCCAGTCATGAAGGTAAATCTCCGATGCATGCAAGCAGGTTATTTATGGATATGCAATAATGTAGTAGAAATAAAATGCACCGATCGGGTGTCCGTAGCGACGCCTCGAAAGGTTAGTAAGCAAAGAGAAATGCCTCAGTCGGGCGTCTGAGCGACGCCACATAAAGGGCATATACAGAAAATAAATACAAGCATGCCACAGTCGGGCGTCTCAGCGACGCCACATGAAGGGCTTATAAAGAAAATAAATACAAGCATGCCACAGTCGGGCGTCTCAGCGACGCCACATAAAGGGATTATAAAGAAAATATATACATGCATGCCACAGTCGGGCGTCTCAACGACGCCACATAAAGGGATTATAAAGAAAACAAATAGAAGCATGCCACAGTCGGGCGTCTCAGCGACGCCACATAAAGGGCTTATAAAGAAAACACAGTGAATATCCAGGAGGTAGAACCATCCCAGGGATATTCGATAATTCCAATAAAATAACGGGTTAGTCCACAACAAAATAATAATCATAATCATCACCAGTCTTAAGTAGTGATCCCAGTTCTTGGTTTAACAGTTTCTCCTCCGAAGACTGACACTAAGACCGACACTCGAGTATCTTTCTCCAAGGCCTCTCTGTACGGTGTGTGCTAGAAAAGGGGTTGACAACTTACTGAACCGTACCCTACCTATGACAGGGGCAAGTGGCAGCACGAAACAAGTATGGGGGTTACCGGGACAAGACTCGATCTACGGTCGACTCAGGAGGTTAAATATTGCCTGCATGATTAGCTTAACAATATATATACATCAACCAACAGACAGAATCGTCTCGCGACGTACCCCCTCATGCCATACCGAACACGACCGTCTCGACGGAAGGCTAGGGACAAGACCGTGTCTACCCAAGACAGAGGCTTTCCCGGTTTCTCTTCCGGTATGCATGAAAGGCACATAACGGTGATTACCATCACAACCATATCGAACTCCCATAGCATGAAAACATTAATATGCACTCATGAGTAGGAACATATCATCACATAAAATGACGTATACCCCGTGTCGAGGTGGTGTTGTCATCGCGTTAATTAACACACACAAAAATATGCCAGGGTTCAGAATGCTTGCCTTCAAGTTGTGGGGAGGCTGGGTGCATTCCAAAACTCTTGAAAGTTTTCTCCTCTCTCCACAAATCCTATTTAAAATATTTTTGAATCAATATATAGTTCAAAAACAGTACCAAAAAGTTATCTGAAAATCTTTGAAATTAATCTTAAAATAAACTAGACAATATTTGAAAGAGGTAGGAAAAAGAATCAACTCATTTGGAGTTATATTTAAAAAGTTATAGCTAGTCAAAGTTTTAGTAAGAATCTGTTTTTAATAAAAACAGAAAAAGAAAACGTTTCAAACGAGATTACGTTTTCGGTCAGAGTAGGCGTACTTGGGGTTTTACGCCTCCACTTATCCAGCGTGGACCGCGCGGGGAGTCGCTGACAGTGGGTCCAGGGGCCCACTAGTCATGCTTGACTAGTCTCCCCTCCCTCTTCTTCTTCTGCCCGAGCAGTGGCAGGACTCCGGCGACCGTCGCCGGCGAACGGCGGTTCCTCGCGGGGAGCTGAGGGCAGGGATGGATCCGCGGATCAGGGGCGGTCCTTCCGGTGGTCGTAGGGTCGTCGGAGGTGGAGGAAATCGCCGGCGGTGAGCTCTTCGGCGGAGGAAAGTTTCGGTGGATTTGGGGACTCGGGCTACGGTGATGCTTCGTCGTAGTTTGGGGTCTAGGCGGCTCCGCAAGACGATGTGGAGCAGAGTGGTGGTGATGAAAGGGTGGGGGAGGCTCTGGTGGCGCCGGGGTGAACCGGAACGAGGCGGCGGCCAAGCTGGCCGGAGAGGTTGAAGACGGCCTTCTCCTCTACAATTGATGGCAACGGGGGCACCTGGGGGACGGTGAGAGGCTGCTTGAGTGACCGGGGAGGCTTGGGGGCTCCCTAATATAGCGCTTCCAAGTCAGTTCGCGACGGCCGTGGATGAGCTCGTCGGCGGACCGCCCTCTTCATCAGGTGAGGCGACGTGGCGGTGGCTGGCTAGCTCGAGGGCTAACGACGACCACTCCATTGTCGAAGGAGGCGAGCTGGCGCGCTGAGGTGGTTTGGGCGATGCTGCCCATGGCGGTGGAGGATCTGACGCAGGCGTGCCTGGCGGCTTCTTGGCGACGCTGCAGGGGGCGAGGTGGAGGTCGGGGCTTCTAGCATGACGTGGCGAGAGGGAGAGGATTTGGATGAGCTCGGGGAAACTTATCCAGGGGGGGTGCTGGCTCGGGCGCGAGCACATGCAAAACGCGTGCTCTGCTCGTGCTCTGGGCGTGCACGACACTCGTTCGACGAAATGCCAGGGTGACCAAAGATGCTAGAGAGCCGCTGCAAATCCACAGGCCTAGGTTAGAGACATATAGAAGGCTACTAGACAACTTGGTTTGGGGCAAGGGGAAAGTTCACCATACAAAACCTTCAACCATGCCAAAACTGTCTATGCACAGAGGGTGTTTGACAAAATGCCAGAGGCATCTAGGCATCACTTGGGGTGGTCAAATCTCCCAGAGTGGGGTCTCTTTAGATGCAAGAGAGGGTGGTGAGGTTAGTTTGCCAAATGAAGAAACTTGTTAGCGCAAGTTTTGCAAAACTCCAATTCTGGCCAAGTGGTAAATGGCATCATTACATGAACCAAAAATGTCCCAAAGGGTGCATGCTCCTGGACTTAGGGGTTTTGCAGGGTTTACTACAAGCAGGAGAAAGCACAAGGGCATTAGAGCAAGAATAAATAGGGTTGCAGTAGAAATCACAAGGCTGGACCAGAATGAAAAAGAGGTTGATTCACTCTATTTTCTGAAAGAACGACACTAGGTTTTTGCATAAAGTTGGATGGCATGCTACCACTGACATCCCATAATTTTGGTGGAGGCTTTAAAGAAATATTTAATTAGGCTGTAGTGCAAAACTGCCCACTGGACCAGATTTGAAAATTAGGTGTAGAACTCAAAATATTCAATGAATGAAATATATTTTTGCATAAAAGTGATTTAGAAACATCACATGACATCTCCAAATTTTGGTTGGAATTTTGGTTAAATTTATCAAATGGTTGTAGTTCAAAAAGAGCTCCAAAACTAAATGGAAGTCATTTTTAAGGAATAAAGCTCAGAGAGAAATTTTTAAATAAATAAATCTACTGATTCAGAAATGTTATATTGAGAGAGCATAGAAGTCCAATACATTTTGGAAAGTTTTCACTTGGGTAAAACTCCTCAATATTAAAAAGAAGGGTTCTGAAATCAACAGAAAATCCAGAAAGAAATTTTTTTAAACTGCTGGAAAATTTTTCATAATTAAAACCTGGTTAAATTTTTGGGGTGTTACACGAAAATCACCCTCGTCCTCAACAGGATCAAGAGCACAAGGGATGTCATCGAGCTGAACGTGTGGTGAACACGGAGGCGACGTGCGTTCGCTACTTGGATCGGTTGGATCGCGAAGAAGTTCGATTACATCAACCACATTACAAAACACTTCCGCTTTTGCTCTACGAGGGTACGTGAACACACTCTCCCCTCTCGTTGTTATGCATCTCCTAGATAGATCTTGCGTGAACGTAGGATTTTTTTTAAATTACCGCGTTCCCCAACAGTGGCATCGATCCGAGCCTGGTCTATGCGTAGATGTTATATGCACGAGTAGAACACAAAGAGTTGTGGGCGACAATAGTCATACTGCTTACCAGCAACGTTTTACTTTGATTCGGCGGTATTGTTGGATGAAGCGGCCTGGACCGACATTACATGACCGCGTTCATGAGACTGGTTCTACCGATGTGCTTCGCACACAGGTGGCTAGCGGGTGTATGTTTCTCCAACTTTAGTTGAATCGCGTTTGACTACGCCCGGTCCTTGTTGAAGGTTAAAACAACACACTTGATGAAAAATTGTTGTGGTTTTGATGCGTAGGGAAGAACGGTTCTGGCTAGAAGCCCGTAGCAGTCACGTAAAACTTGCAAGAACAAAGTAGAGGACATCTAACTTGTTTTTGCAAGGCTTGCTGTGATGTGATATTGTCAAGACATGATTTGATATAAATTGTTGTATGAGATGATCATGTTTTGTAACATAGTTATTGGCAACTGGACCATATGGTTGTCGCTTTACTGTATGCAATGCAACCGCCATGTAATTGTTTTACTTTATCACTAAGCGGTAGCGATAGTCGTAGAAGGAATAGTTGGCAAGACGACAACGATGCTACGATGGAGATCAAGGTGTCGCGCCGGTGACGATGGAGATCATGACGATGCTTCGATGATGGAGATCATGAGCACACGATGATGATGGCCATATCATGTCACATATTTTGATTGCATGTGATGTTTATCTTTTATGCATCTTATTTTGCTTAGTACAGTGGTAGCATTATAAGATGGTCCCTTACTAAATTTCATGGTATAAGTGTTCTCCCTGAGTATGCACTATTGCTACAGTTCGTCGTGCCGAGACACCACGTGATGATTGGGTGTGATAAGCTCTACGTTCACATACAACGGGTGCAAGCCAGTTTTGCACACGCAGAATACTCGGGTTAAACTTGACGAGCCTAGCATATGCAGATATGGCCTCGGAACACGAAGACCAAAAGGTCGAACGTGAATCATATAGTAGATATGATCAACATAATGATGTTCACCATTGAAAACTACTCCATCTCACGTGATGATCGGACATGGTTTAGTTGATATGGATCACGTGATCATTTAGATGACTAGGGGGATTTCTATCTAAGTGGGAGTTCTTAAGTAATATGATTAATTGAACTTTAGTTTATCATGAACTTAGTCCTGATAGTATTTGCATATCTATGTTGTAGATCAATAGCTCGCGTATAGCTCCCCTGTTTTAGTTTTTTGATATGTTCCTATAGAAAACTAAGTTGAAAGTTGATAGTAGCAATGATGTGGACTAGGTCCGTGATATGAGGATTATCCTGATTGCTGCAGAGAAGAATTATGTCCTTGATGCACTACTAGGTGACAGAAACTATTGCAGGAGCAGATGCAGACGTTATGAACGTTTGACAAGCTCAGTATGATGATTAATTTATATTTAGTGCACCATGCTTTACGGCTTAGAACCAGGACTTCAATGTTTTGAAATGTCACAGAGCATATGAGATGTTCCAAGAGCTGAAATTGGTATTTCAGACTCATGCCCGAGTCGAGAGGTATGAGACCTCTTACAAGTACTTTGCCTACAATATGGAGGAGAATAGCTCAACCAGTGAGCATGTGCGTAGAATGTCTGAGTACTACAATCGTTTGAATCAAGTGGGAGTTAACCTTCCAGATAAGATAGTGATTGACAGAGTTCTCTAGTCACTATCCCCAAGTTACTGGAACTTCGTGATGAACTATAATATGCAAGGGATGATGAAAACGATTCCCCGAGCTCTTCGCGATGCTGAAATCGGCGAAGGTAGAAATCAAGAAAAGCATCAAGTATTGATGGTTGACAAGACCACTAGTTTCAAGTAAAAGGGCAAGGGAAAGAAAGGGAACTTCAAGAAGAATGGCAAGCAAGTTGCCACTCCCATGAAGAAGCCCAAAGCTACACCCAAGCTTGAAACTGAGTGCTTCTACTGCAAAGTAAAGGGTCACTGGAAGCGGAACTGCCCCAAATACTTGGCGGATAAGAAGGATGGCAAAGTGAACAAAAGTACATATGATATACATGTTATTGTTGTGTACTTTACTAGTGTTCATAGTAGCCCCTAGGTATTTGATACTCGTTCAGTTGCTATGATTAGTAAGTCGAATTAGGAGTTACAAAATGAACAAAGACTAGTTGAGGACGAGGTGGCGATGTGTGTTGGAAATGATTCCAAAGGTTGATAAGATCACCATCGCACACTCCCTTTACCTTCAGGATTACTGTTGAACCTAAAATAAATGTTATTTGGTGTTTGCGTTGAGCATAATATGATTGGATCATGTTTATTGCAATACGGTTATTCATTTAAGTCAAAGAATAATTGTTATTCTGTTTACACGAATAAAACCTTCTGTGGTCGTACACCCAAGGTGAATGGTTTATTGAATCTCGATCATAGTGATACACATATTCATGATATTGATGCCAAAAGATGCAAAGTTGATAGTGATAGTACAACATACTAGTAGCACTACCATTTAGGTCATATTGTTGTAAAGCGCATGAAGAAACTCAATGCGGATGGACATTTGGAATCACTTGATTATGAATCATTTGATGCTTGCGAAACATGCCTCATGGGCAAGATGACTAAGACTTCGTTCTCCGGAACAATGGAGCGAGCCACTGACTTATTGGAAATAATACGTACCGATGTATGCGGTCCGATGAGTGTTGAGGCTCACGGCGGGTATCATTGTTTTCTGACCTTCACAGATGATTTGAGCAGATATGGGTATATCTACTTGGTGAAACACAAGTCTAAAACATTTGAGAAGTTCAAAGAATTTCAGAGTGAAGTGGAGAATCATCGTAACAAGAAAATAAGTTTCTACGATCTGATCGTAGAAGCGAATATTTGAGTTACGAGTTTGGCCTTCAATTAAAACAATGTGGA
This sequence comes from Aegilops longissima, assembly GCA_021605205.1. Lineage (NCBI taxonomy): Eukaryota > Viridiplantae > Streptophyta > Magnoliopsida > Poales > Poaceae > Aegilops > Aegilops longissima. The sequence continues at coordinate 79,793,952 of CM038678.1, read as the reverse complement.
ATAGTTTCACAAACTCATGCCACCTGGAACACCACAGCATAATGGTGTGTAACCGTACTTTATTAGATATGGTGCGATCTATGATGTCTCTTACCGATTTACCACTATCATTTTGGGGGTATGCCTTAGAGACAGCTGCATTCACGTTAAATAGGGCAGCGTCTAAAAATCCGTTGAGATGACACCGTATGAACTATGGTTTACCAAGAAACCTAAGCTGTCGTTTCTTAAAGTTTGGGGTTGCGATGCTTATGCGAAAAAGTTTCAGCCTGATAAGCTCAAACCCAAATCAGAGAAGTGCGTCTTCCTAGGATACCCAAAAAGAAATTGTTGGGTACACCTTCTATCACAGATCCGAAGGCAAGATCTTTGTTGCTAAGAGTGGATCCTTTCTAGAGAAGAAGTTTCTCTCGAAAGAAGTGAGTGGGAGGAAAGTAGAACTTGATGAGGTAATTGTACCTTCTCTCGAATTGGAAAGTAGCTCGTCACTGAAATCAGTTCCAGTGATGCCTACACCAATTAGTGAGGAAGTTAATGATGATGATCATGAAACTTTAGATCAAGTTACTACCAAACCTTGTAGGTTAACCAGAGTACGATCCGCACCAGAGTGGTACGGTAATCCTGTTCTAGAAGTCATGATTAATAGACCTTGATGAACCTATGAACTATGAGGAAGCGATGATGAGCCCAGATTCCGACAGATGGCTTGAGGCCATGAAAATCTGAGATAGAATCCATGTATGAGAACAAAGTGTGGGCTTTGGTGGACTTGCCCGATGATCGGCAAGCCATTGAGAATAAATGGATCCTCAAGAGGAATACAGATGCTAATAGTAGTGTTACTATATACAAAGCTCTACTTGTCGAAAAGGGTTTTTGACAAGTTCAAGATGTTGACCACTGTCGGGGGTGAAGAGCTGATCGTGCCCCACGAGCACCTACGGGACCTGGGTCCCTTTGTGGTTCGGAGGGGGGGCGGAGAATGCACAAAGAGCGGGTCGAGGCGATGCGCACGAGAGGGTTTTTACCCAGCTTCGGAGCTCTTCGGAGAGATAATACTCCTACTGCTGCTTTGTGGATTATCTGGTGTTCTTGCTAGGAAGCAATGCGGGCTACAAAACCTAGCTTGAGTGTGATGAACTAAGCTGGGGCTAGACTAGAAACCCAGCCGAATCGAACCCCCTCTACGTTGCCCCCGGCCCCCCTTTTATAGGCTCAAGGGGTTACTACATATGGCAAGTAGACAAGGTTATAATGGTAATAACCTAGGTTGGTACACCGCTATGTACAGTGTACAGTAACCTATACCTAACTCTGACGGCAAGGGACAAGAGTCATCAATGCCCGTCTCAGTCGCCCGAACAGTGTAACAGGGACCGTTAAGTGCGCCTCCGTCCGCCACGATGGTGGCTTGTCAGCGCTGCTTGTCGCTACTCTCCGCTGGCTGCGCAGCCCGTCGACACGCGTCCTTGGGAGAGCCCCGTGGTGACACGTTGGCGGGTGAGCTGGAGCGGAGATGAAGAGAGGTCGCCCGCCCCGGCAAGCGCCTTGCCGCGGCGGGAACCTTGTCGCGCTTGGGGGTTCAGCGCCCGCCAAGCCTTCCCGGCAAGCTCCTCTTGCCGGGGCCTTGTTTCCTTTGTGCCCTGAGTGGCCTTCCCGGCAAGCTCCTCTTGCCGGGGTCTTGACTGCTTTGTTCTTGAATGGCTCCAAGGGAGCTGCTGAGGATCTTGGCGGCCATCAAGCCGCCCGGCCGTATGCAGTAACTGCTGCAGACGAAGTTCGGGTACTAGGGTACCCCTACTCTAGTACACCGACAACCACGATGAGATTTTCTCACTCGTATCGATGCTTAAAGTTTGTCTGAATCATGTTAGAAATTGCCACGTTTTATGAAATCTGACAAATGGATATCAAAACTACATTCCTTAATGGATTTATTAAAGAAGAGTTGTATATGATACAACCTGAAGGTTTTGTCAATCCTAAAGGTGCTAACAAAATGTGCAAGCTCTAGCGGTCCATCTATGGACTGGTGCAAGCATCTCGGAGTTGGAATATACGCTTTGATAAGTTGATCAAAGCATATAGTTTTATACAGCCTTGTAGTGAAGCCTGTATTTACAAGAAAGTGAGTGGGAGCACTACAACCTTTCTAATAAGTATATGTGAATGACATATTGTTGATAAAAAATGATGTAGAATTTTCTGGAAAGCACAAAGGAGTTGAAAGGAGTTTTTCAAAGAAAGACCTCGGTGAAGCTGCTTACATATTGGGCATCAAGATGTATAGAGATAGATCAAGACGCTTGATAAGATTTTCCAATGAGTACATACCTTGACAAGATTTTTGAAGTAGTTCAAAATGGAACAGTCAAAGAAGGAGTTCTTACATGTATTGCAAGGTGTAAAGTTGAGTAAGACTCAAAACAAGACCACGACATAAAATATAAAGAGAATGAAAGTCATTCCCGATGCCTCAGCCATAGGTTATGTAAAGTATCCTATGCTGTGTACCAAACCTATTGTGTACCTTGCCATGAGTTTGACAAGGGGCTACGATATTGATCCAGGAGTGGATCACTTTACAGCGGTGAAAATAATCCTTAGAAGACTAAGGAGATATTTCTCGGTTATGGAGGTGATAAAGAGTTCGTCGTAAATAGTTATGCCGATGCAAGATTTTACATCGATCTGTATGACTCCGAGTCTCAATCTGGATACATATTGAAAGTGGGAGCAATTAGCTAGAGTAGCTCCATGCAGAGCATTGTAGACATAGAAAATTTGCAAAATACATACGGCTGTTAATGTGGTAGACCCATTGACTAAGCTTCTCTCACAAGCAAAAACATGATCACACATTAGTACTCTTTGGGTGTTAATCACATAGCGATGTGAACTAGATTATTGACTCTAGTAAAACCCTTTGGGTATTAGTCACATGGCGATGTGAACTATCACATGGTGATGTGAACTATTGGTGTTAAATCACATGGCGATGTGAACTAGATTATTGACTCTAGTGCAAGTGGGAGACTGAAGGAAATATGCCCTGGAGGCAATAATAAAGTTATTATTTATTTCCTTATTTCATGATAAATATTTATTATTCATGCTAGAATTGTATTAACCTGTAGCGACCCGACCCGAATGGATCAAGTCTCTGTGCTTAAGTGTCATCCCTGGATCGGTATGCTGACACACACAGTACTCGAGGATTTATAACAGAGGTAAATCACATGTATAAACAACATAAGTACTATTACCTCTATCCAAATAGCGGAAGTAACAAGGTTGTGGATTCCCATCAACACCAACGGCAAAGTTGAGTGTAGAAATCGTAACCCTAACGTATCACTTACTCGTCGTCTGAAAAGTCTGCAACATGAAAAGTTGCAGCGCAAAAACGGGTCAGCACATGGAATATGCTGGCAATGTAACACATAGAGAGTAATGAAAGAATAAGCTATACTACATGCATATATGGCTGGTGGAAAGCTCTATGGTTACGGTTTTTGCGAAAATCCAATTTTTCCCTACTGCAAAGGAATAAATTTGTTTAACTATCATGGTGGTTGTTAAACATTGAGAATGGTTGACAGCATTCTCAATCCCAATTAAAAGTACTCACTAAAAACCCAACAATATTAATTAGAAGTAACATGATGAGATTCACATGATATCCAAGTACTAGATACTCAAAATGTCCATAACCGGGGACACGACTAACCATGATTAGTTTATACACTCTGCAGAGGTTTGTGCACTTTTCCCCACAAGACTCGATCGCCTCCGTTGGATTTCTCGCACTACATGATGTTTTGAGAAACGGATAACCGAGACACAGTCTTTCGGAAGCGCTAGCACCTTACACGTGGGTAGACCGGTACACCTACTTTCCCCTACATCTGCTAGTCTACCCGTAAGAGTTCGCACAACTTAATCAACTATGCCTGAGCCCATAATGGCTTGTGGCTGCACATGGAAGTTTCTAGTTTGAATAATCTCATGATCCCTTTGGGCCTGGGTGGCGGTCCGAAGAAATACAGGCAAGTCCTGATAGAAACCAGGTGCCTCAATCCACCCAGATGTGTGTTTAAGTTGCCACCTTAAATAAACCATTAATTTAACAATCTCACATCTGTCATGGAATTCACTCACCCAATCCATGTCTACTAGCATAGCATGGCATAATAAGCAAACGTAGAAGTAACTCCCAAGGGTTTGGTAATAAAACAGGTAATAGGTACTACCTCATCTACTTCCCATCCCACAATTTAATTAGATCCTAATCATGCAATGTTTAAGGATAGATCTAATGCATAAAAAACTGGGTATGAAAAGTATATGATCAAAGTGTTACTTGCCTGCAATGTTGATGAAGATGATTCACACTCAAAACTCTTGATAGTTCTACTCATCACACTCCGGTCAATCTATCGTAAGCAAGCAATAGTAACCACACATAAGCAATCACGGAAGTTTCTAGTTTGAATAATCTCATGATCCCTTTGGGCCTGGGTGGCGGTCCGAAGAAATACAGGAAAGTCCTGATAGAAACCAGGTGCCTCAATCCACCCAGATGTGTGTTTAAGTTGCCACCTTAAATAAACCATTAATTTAACAATCTCACATCTGTCATGGAATTCACTCACCCAATCCACGTCTACTAGCATAGCATGGCATAATAAGCAAACGTAGAAGTAACTCCCAAGGGTTTGGTAATAAAACAGGTAATAGGTACTACCTCATCTACTTCCCATCCCACAATTTAATTAGATCCTAATCATGCAATGTTTGAGGATAGATCTAATGCATAAAAAACTGGGTATGAAAAGTATATGATCAAAGTGTTACTTGCCTGCAATGTTGATGAAGATGATTCACACTCAAAACTCTTGATAGTTCTACTCATCACACTCTGGTCAATCTATCGTAAGCAAGCAATAGTAACCACACATAAGCAATCACTCAAAACATCGGACCGAACGAAGAAAACGATTCGGAAAACATCAAAACCAAGCAAATAACTCTTGCAACATAAAACAATTTCTAACAGTACCAAAATTATATGAATTTGGCCTTATCAGAAAGTTTAGGTCAAGAGCTTCGATTTGCAAAAAGAATCAACCCAAACGGAGTTATAAAACTCAAGTTATGATCAAACGAAGTTCAAATTCAAATCTGATCTAATTCAAAATTTAAACTTTCAAAAACATGTTTGAGTTGGATTACTGGATAGAGTAACATAACGAAGAAGTGGGCGTTGGTTTCGTTGGATTTGGATAAGCGAGTAATAAGTTATGGCCGTTTGAAGTCCAGGGGCTAAACTGTAAATAAAACATCTACAAAGAAGTCCCTGACAAAAAAACAGAAAAGGAAAAAGCCTATCAAGCGAACGCTTGCTAACAGTAAATAAATAACGAAATCATTCACTGTGAAGACCTAACCAGCGAATGTTTTCTAAATAGATCTAACTAAAAGAAAAACTGACTTAAGCTGAAAAAACCGAAGAAAACCGGTTCGGGTTTTGCGCGGGTTTTACCGGTTCACGAAGAAAAACCCACGGCGGCGGATCGACTGGCTCCGACAGATCGGGTAACGATGGCTCCGACGTTCTTGGGGGCGGTGGCCCCGGGGTCGGCGGCGAAGGGCGGAGACGGCGGCGAGGGGCGGAGGTGGCGGAGTGCTTGTGAGCAGCGGCCTCGGCGCGAAGTTCGGCGGCGGCGTTGGCGTTAGCGGCAGAGGGCGGCGGCTTGCGGCGATGCGCGAGGCGAGGAGGCGACGAGATGCGGCGCGGGAGAAGAGGGAGGCGGGGCCGGGCCGAGGCTTTTATAGGGGAGGGGCGGCGAACCTCGGGAAGCGGAGTGCCGAGCGCTCACGGCAGCGCGGCGGCTCTCCGAGTGGAGTCCCTTGCGGGACGCGTTAGGCGGCATGAGCTGGGCTGCTGGCTGGCAAGGCAGGCCGGCCCGGTCTGGGGACGAGGTTTTTTTTATATAAACCTTTTCTAGACAAACAAAATAATAAAATGAAATAAGTAAAAAAACATATTATATAGGCATATAATATATCAAAATTTTCAGAAAAAGATTTTCTACGACATGAACATTTTTATAGCATTAAATAAAATACACACAAATTCAAATAAAACAAAGAGTGCTTCTGCTCTAGAAAAATCCAGTAAAAACCATTTTTAAAATACCAAAATTAATTCAAATTTATTTCTCTCCAATTTTCTGATGTAGGGAATCATGTTACCCTATTTTCCATATATTTTATTTTTGGAGAAAAATAATTTGAATAAAACTCAAATAACTCCAAATTGAAAATAAATTCAAAAGAACTTTGAATTTAATTCTTTGAAACTCCCAACTCATATTTCATATGTTTTGAAGAAGTCATTTTATCTTCGCTCGTGAAAATCATTGAGTTGCATAAAGTTCCTGGGTTGGAAATATTTTCCAAATGAAATTCAAATATTTTCAACACCCCTTGTCATTTAAATAAATGGAAGAAGTCAAGTCATCTTCTCTCCAGGGTTTTGTGGTGAAAAAGAATTTGAATTCATCAAGATCAGAAAAGAAAATGAAAGTTTGGGAAAGTCCTTTTATTCCCTCTCATTTAACTTCCAAAAAGTTTCAAATTCACTCACTTTCAGTCAATCAATCAAACAATCAATCAAAACTATCTATTTATTATAACATTCCAAAATTTAGAATTTTGGGATGTTACAAAACTACCACCCTTAAAAGGAATCTCGTCCTCGAGATTCGGAGAGGCTAGCAAGAAATAGGTTAGGGTTTGGGGGTCTTCTCAAAAATCCTTCGATCATCAGGGGGTCTCGGGTGCTACCACCCTTTGAAGCATGGTTACGATTCCATCAAAACTCATATACTCCATCCTTATTACTGACAGTGTCGGTCTTCTCAGATCTTCAGTATAATTCCTTCTCTGGCTCTTTCGGTAACGACATAACCTTTTTCCTCAATTCTTCGGTCCTTTCATCTTGGTAAGGTTATTCCGATATTGGGTCTTCTTAGCTGACGGGTCTGGCGCCAATTCTAAACAACTATCGATATCTCATGGTGGTCATCAATTTATGGTTTGTCCTGCAGGAAATGGGTCTGGGTTGATCCTCACCGTATATCCTACGATTGGCAACAGCTGCCTTGTACAAGGGAAAATACTTATACCATTCTAAGATTTAAACAAGGTTTTGATCGTCGTCTCTCTACTATAGGTAAGTCACTCAGATTTACCATCCCATATAGCAAGGCGAATAATAAGAGTAAGTCGGTATGGTGATCAATCCATCCCGCACCCAAATCATTACCTTGTACATGGTTTAGCGACTCTCGCATTCTAACACTCGGTCATCCTCACAAGCATTGCAGAATTTCTCTTGTCGACGAACCAAGTTCTGAAAATCCATTGATTCTGCAAGCCAAACAAACATCTATCGTTTCTTCCCAACTCTCAGGTTTTGCGTAAACTCCTATAAGATCGTCTGTTTATAAAATTGTAACTTCTTCCAGGGTTTTTCCTTCAGCAAGAATGTGCTTGCTTCTTAGCAAGTCCTGGGGCCTGTGGGTTATGGCCCATCTCATCACTTGTAGTCCTTGAACTTATCCTCGGGCTTCTTATCATTATTCCAACTTCCAACTTCCTAGTATTCTTAAATCCATCCAATTGTACTGTCTTCCTTCCTTCTATTAGCACCAAACTAGGAAATGATTACTCAGACTCATCATGGAATTTACCTTGATCCATATTTCCAAAATCATACCTCCTTTATATCCAATAGTAATTCATCTCTTCATCCTCGTGGGATGTCCCACATACCGTGATAAAAACTTATACTTATGAAGTCCATACTCCACTTCGTGGAACATCATTATCCTTTCCAGGGTCAAGCGTCCTTACAGGAGGATATTGGTCATCTCTGCATGGCACTTCTTCAACTGGGAAACGTGAAACACCTCATGAACTCCTGACAGTCCTTCGGGTGACTCCAACTTGTTGGCCACTTCTCCCATACGCTCCAAAACTCGGTATGGTCCTACAAATCCCGGGGCTAACTTTCCCTTAACTCGAAATTGTTTAAATCCTCGCAGAGGGGACACACGAAGACATGCTCTGTCTCCAATTTCATAGACTACATCCTTGCATTTTTGAGTCTGCATAACTCTTCTGCCTGGACTGAGCTTCCTTCAATCTATCTCGAATCCACTTAACATTCTCTTCTGACTCCTTGATCACATTTGGTCCAAACAACTGACGGTCTCCAACTTCATCCCATATCAATGGTGTCTGGCTCCTTCTCCCATACAAAGCTTAAAAAGGGGCCATCTTCAAACTGACTTGGTAGCTGTTGTTGTATGAGAACTCCGTGTAAGGTAGATTATCATCCCCACCGGATCCATAATCTAGTGCTCAAGCTCTCAACATGTCCTCCAGAATCTGATTTACTCTCTTGGTTTATCCATCTATTTGCGGATGAAAGGCTGTACTGAACTCTAGCCTAGTACCCAAAGTCTGGTGCAGCTGATTCCAAAACTTTGAGGTAAACTGTGTTCCTCTATCTGATATGATGGTCCTCGGAACTCCATGCCGACATACGATCCTAGTCAAATATATCTTGGCCAACTTCGCACTTTTATAGGTGGTTTTCACTGGTATAAAGTGAGCCACTTTGGTCAAGCGAATCAACTACTACCCAGATAGAATCATATCCCAATCGGGTTCTGGGAAATCCGGTAATGAAATCCATGCCAAGCTTATCCCCACTTCCATTCGGGTATCGGCATAGGCTGTAGTAATCCTGCTGGCTTCTGATGCTCTGCTTTTACTCTCTCTGGCATACATCACCTACGACTACATACTCTGCAATATCCTTCTTCATACCAGTCCACCAGAAACACTCCTTCAAATCCAAATGCATCTTGGTGTTTACAGGGCGAATCGAGTACGGTGAGTCACGAGCCTCCTGAAGTATTAACTTCCTGATCTTTGCATTATTGGGTACATGTACACGATCCTCGAACCATAAGGTGTCATGCTTATCCTTACAAAAACCTTTGCCTTTCCTTTGCTCATCTTCTCTTTTATCTCAGCAATCTCTTTGTCATCCTTCTAAGCTTCACGGATCTTTCCCAACAATGTAGACTGAACTTCCATTGTTGCAACAAAACCTTTGGGAACAATCTCCAACCGAAGTTCCCTGAGATCCTCGGCTAACTCCTTTGGTAATCCTCTGCTTATGAGGGTATTTGTCCTTGTTTTCTTTATGGTTGTGTCCTATTTCTCCACAAAGCTTGTATGCACAAGGTTTCTTCATATCCTTTCCATAAGGCCTCAATTTCTGGGACACAAACCAAGACTTTAACAAAGTCCACTTAAATTCTTTCCACGTGGTTATTCCTTGCCATCCATTGATGGTTCGGTACATCCTCCACCAAGTAGTGGCACCTCTTTCAAAGCACTCAAGAGCATGCTAGTCATATCCTTTCCAGCTATAGGGTTATTCTCCATGTGATCCTCCATGTTCTGAATCCATAGGTCCGTCTTCAAATGACTCATGGATCCAGAAAATATAAGCTTATCTCCATTTATCCTCTATTGGGTCCATGGGTTTTGGGGTGGGATAAGAGAGATCGAGAGGGATGCACACAGTACAAACAAAAGTTTTGAAAGACAGATTTTATTGTGGCTGTCGGAAAAACAACAAACAAATGACAGCTCACAATCGTCGCATCTAACGTAAGTATATAACAGGGGTTGGGGTCTTCTAATGGTCTATAGATCTCAACGTCATCAAACTCTTCAAGTCTTGTTCATGCCTCCAATGGCTTCTTCCGGTCATGCTTGTCCTTTTTGCCAGATCATCTTTGTTGACGTGAAATCTCTCATGACATCCTTTAATATTTCTGGGGTTGCATTCCAAACTTCTGGGTTTCAACATCCTTGGCATGAACCATGATCCTACTGCCCTTCAGTTCCTGACGAATCTTTGACGTATCAAGGTTTGGCTCCTCTAGCTTGGCTACTTTAATCTTCTGGGACCTGGGTTCTTCACGAACTTCCTCCTTGTCAATTATGACTTCCTGCAGATCCACCCTAAACTTCTTGATGTAATACTCCAGATCCTGGTGATGCACCAGCTATGTTAAAACTGCATCCTTCGCTGGCAGATGCTCCTTCAGCCTTCTACCATCCAATCCTTCCATGCATATGCATGCTTAACTCAGCATGGTGACATTAGCATAAGCGGGCGATAACATCATGGATAGCGTGTTTCTACTCTTGTCATTTCCATGAGCTATCTCTCCGTAGTTGATATCTCCTGCTTTAGGGTTTCTTGACAAAACTTTGAGTTTCTAACTCTCCATGTTCTGGTCTTACTCCAATACACCTTGATCTCGGGTATTGATAACTTCCATAGTCTACCAAATTCCATAAACGTAACCTTCCTAGGTCATAAAAATTTGGGAATTCTTCAGAGCCTTCAAATTCTCCTAGTCTTCAGAGTCTTCACCGTTGTAGTTTCCATCAGTGTAATGCACGGTAAAATCCTCTTTATTCCAAAGTGGTCTTAGTTGTCCGATATCTTGTACTTCTTGGAGTGGTCTCATCTGCCAAATCTTCATGTGGTCAAAAGGGGAAAGGGGTATAGTCTCACTAAAAGGAATTTTTTGAATAAGCTCAGAAGAGAAGAGAGGTAAAAGATCTTTTTGAAAATGAAGTTGTAGAGAAAAATCTTTCCTATGGGCTTGTCAGTTTCTAGGGTCACGTCCTACAGCCAACATGTGCTCTGATACCATCTTGTAGCGACCCGACCGAATGGATCAAGTCTCGTGGCTTAAGTGTCATCCTCGGATCGGTATCTTTGACACACAAGATACTCGAGGATTTATAACAGAGGTAAATCACATGTATAAACAACATAAATAATATAACCTCAATCCAAATAGCGGAAGTAACAAGGTTGTGGATTCCCATCAACACCAATGGCAAAGTTGAGTGTAGAAATCGTAACCCTAACGTATCACTTACTCGTCGTCTGAAAAGTCTGCAACATGAAAAGTTGCAGCCCGAAAACGGGTCAGCACATGGAATATGCTGGCAATGTAACACATAGAGAGTAATGAAAGAATAAGCTATACTACATGCATATATGCCTGGTGGAAAGCTCTATGGTTACAGTTTTTGCGAAAAGCCAATTTTTCCCTACTGCAAAGGAATAAATTTGTTTAACTATCATGGTGGTTGTTAAACATTGAGAATGGTTGACAACATTCTCAATCCCAATTAAAAGTACTCATTAAAAACCCAACAATATTAATTAGAAGTAACATGATGAGAATCACATGATATCCAAGTACTAGATACTCAAAATGTCCATAACCGGGGACACGGCTAACCATGATTAGTTTATACACTCTGCAGAGGTTTGCACACTTTTCCCCACAAGACTCGATCGCCTCCGTTGGATTTCTCGCACTACATAATGTTTAGAGAAACGGATGACCGAGACACAGTCTTTCGGAAGCGCTAGCACCTTACATGTGGGTAGACCGGTACACCTACTTTCCCCTACATCTGCTAGTCTACCCGTAAGAGTTCGCACAACTTAATCAACTATTCCAGAGCCCATAATGGCTTGTGGCTGCACACGAAAGTTTCTAGTTTGAATAATCTCATGATCCCTTTGGGCCTGGGTGGCGGTCCGAAGAAATACAGGCAAGTCCTGATATAAACCAGGTGCCTCAATCCACCCAGATGTGTGTTTAAGTTGGCACCTTAAATAAACCATTAATTTAACAATCTCACATCTGTCATGGAATTCACTCACCCAATCCACGCCTACTAGCATAGCATGGCATAATAAGCAAACGTAGAAGTAACTCCCAAGGGTTTGGTAATAAAAGAGGTAATAGCTAGGTACTACCTCATCTACTTCCCATCCCACAATGTAATTAGATCCTAATCATGCAATGTTTGAGGATAGATCTAATGCATAAAAAACTGGGTATGAAAAGTATATGATCAAAGTGTTACTTGCCTGCAATGTTGATGAAGATGATTCGCTCTCAAAACTCTTGATAGTTCTACTCGTCACACTCCGGTCAATCTATCGTAAGCAAGCAATAGTAACCACACATAAGCAATCACTCAAAACATCGGACCGAACGAAGAAAACGATTCGGAAAACGTGAAAACCAAGCAAATAACTCTTGCAACATAAAACAATTTCTAACAGTACCAAAATTATATGAACTTGGCCTTATCAGAAAGTTTAGGTCAAGAGCTTCGATTTGCAAAAAGAATCAACTCAAACGGAGTTATAAAACTCAAGTTATGATCAAACGAAGTTCAAATTCAAATCTGATCTAATTCAAATTTTAAACTTTCAAAAGCATTTTTGAGTTGGATTACTGGATAGAGGGAAACATAACGAAGAAGTGGGCGTTGGTTTCGTTGGATTTGGATAAGCGAGTAAAAAGTTATGGCCGTTTGAAGTCCATGGGCTAAACTGTAAATAAAACATCTACAAAGAAGTCCCTAACAAAAAAACAGAAAAGGAAAAAGCCTATCGAGTGAACGCTTGCTAACAGTAAATAAATAATGAAATCGTTCACAGTGAAGACCTAACCAGCGAACGTTTTCTAAATAGATCTAACTAAAAGAAAAACCGACTTAAGCTGAAAAAACCGAAGAAAACCGGTTCGGGTTTTGCGCTGGTTTTACGGGTTCGCGAAGAAAAACCCGCGGTGACGGATCGGCCGGCTTCGGCAGATCGGGCAGTGGCGGCTCCGGCGTTCTTGGGGGCAGTGGCCCCGGGGTCGGTGGCGAGGGGCGGAGACGGCGGCGAGGGGCGAGGTGGCGGTGGTGGCGGAGTGCGGCGGAGCAGCGTCTTCGGGCGGCGAGATTCGTCGGCGGCGGTTGGCGTTGTGTGGCAGAGGGCGGCGGCTTGCGGCGATGCGCGAGGCGAGGAGGCGGCGAGATGCGGCGCGGGAGAAGAGGGAGCGGGGCCGGGCCGATGCTTTTATAGGGGAGGGGCGGCGAACCTCGGGAAGCAGAGTCCCGAGCGCTCACGGCGGCGCGGCGGCTCTCCGAGCGGAGTCCCGGACGGGGACGATGGGCGAGGCGGAGCTGGGCCGCTGCTTTGTCAGGCTGGGCCGCCCGGTCGGGGGACGAGGTTTTTTATATAAACCTTTTCCAGACAAACAAAATAATAAAATGAAATATGTAAAAAACATATTATATAGGCATATAATATATCAAAATTTTCAGAAAAAGATTTTCTACGACATGAACATTTTTGTAGCATTAAATAAAATACACACAAATTCAAATAAGACAAGGAGTGCTTCGCTCTAGAAAAATCCAGTAAAAACCATTTTTAAAATACCAAAATTAATTCAAATTTATTTCTCTCCAATTTTCTGATGTAGTGATTCATGTTACCCTATTTTCCGTATATTTTATTTTTGGAGAAAAATAATTTGAATAAAACTCAAATAACTCCAAATTAAAAATAAATTCAAAAGAACTTTGAATTTAATTCTTTGAAACTCCCAACTAATATTTCATATGTTTTGAAGAAGTCATTTTATCTTCGCCGTGAAAATCATTGAGTTGCATAAAGTTCTGGGTTGGAAATATTTTCCAAATGAAATTCAAATATTTTCAACACCCCTTGTCATTTAAATAAATGGAAGAAGTCAAGTCATCTTCTCTCCAGGGTTTTGTGGTGAAAAAGAATTTGAATTCATCAAGATCAGAAAAGAAAATGAAAGTTTGGGAAAGTCCTTTTATTCCCTCTCATTTAACTTTCAAAAAGTTTCAAATTCACTCACTTTCAGTCAATCAATCAAACAATCAATCAAAACTATCTATTTATTATAACATTCCAAAATTTAGAATTTTGGGATGTTACATAACCGGAAACTTAGTACATGTGTGAATGCATAGACTGAACATAAGTGTCCCTAGTATGCCTCTACTTGACTAGCTCGTTTATCAAAGATGGTTATGTTTCCTAACCATAGACATGTGTTGTCATTTGATGAACGGGATCACATCATTAGGAGAATGTTGTGATGGACAAGACCCATTCGTTAGGTTAGCATTATGATCGTTACAGTTTCATTGCTACTGCTTTCTTCATGACTTATACATGTTCCTCAGACTATGAGATCATGCAACTCCCGAATACCGAAGGAACACTTTGTGTGCTATCAAAAGTCACAACATAAATGGGTGATTATAAAGATGCTCTACATGTGTCTCCGAAGGTATTTGTTGGGTTGGCATAGGTCAAGATTAGGATTTGTCACTCCGTGTTTCAGAGAGGTATCCCTGGGCCCTCTCGGTAATGCTCATCACTATAAGCCTTGCAAGCAATGTGACTAATGAGTTAGTTGCTGGGTGAAGTATTACGGAACGAGTAAAGAGACTTACCGTTAACGAGATTGAACTAGGTATGATTATACCGATGATCGAATCTCGGGCAAGTAACATACCGATGACAAAGTGAAGAACATATGTTGTTATGCGGTTTGACCGATAGAGATCTTCATAGAAAATGTAGGAGCCAATATGAGCATCCAGGTTCCACTATTGGTTATTGACCGGAGATGTGTCTCGGTAATGTCTACATAGTTTTCAAACACATAGGGTTCGCACGCTTAACGTTCGATGACGATTTGTATTATGAGTTATGTGATTTTATGAGCCGAAGTTTGTTTAGAGTCCTGGATGAGATCACAGACATGACAAGGAGTCTCGAAATGGTCAAGACATAAATATTGATATATTGGAAGGCTATATTCGGATCTCGGAATGGTTCCGGAGAAGTTCGGGTATTTTTCGGAGTATGGGGAGGTTACCAGAAACCCCCGTGAGAAGTTATGGGCCTTATGGGCCATAAGGGGCTAGTGCGCCCCCCTTTGGCAGGAGGCCGATTAGGACTAGGAGAAGGCCCCCCTTTCCTTCTCCTTCTCCCTTCCCCCTTTCCTACTCCGTGTGGGAGGTGGAATCCTACTAGGACTAGGGAGTCCTAGTAGGACTCCATACCTTGGCAAGCCCCCCTAGGGCCGGCTGCCTCTCCCTCTCATTCCTTTATATACGGGGGCAGGGGGCACCCTAGGACACACAAGTTGATCTTTTAGCCGTGTGCGGTGCCCCACTCCAAAGTTACACACCTCGATCATATCTCCATAGTGCTTAGGCGAAGCCCTGCGCCGGTAAGATCATCATAACCGTCGCCATGTCGTCGTGCCGACGGAACTCACCCTCGTCTTCAACTAGAGCAAGAGCACGAGGGATGTCATCGAGCTGAACATGTGCTGAACGCAAAGGTGCCGTACGTTTGGTACTTGGATCGGTTGGATCGCGAAGAAGTTCGGCTACACCAACCGTGTTACTAAACGCTTCAGCTTTCGGTCTACGAGGGTACGTGGACACAGTCTCCCCTCTCGTTTCTATGCATCTCCTAGATAGATCTTGCGTGATCGTAGGATTTTTTTTGAAATTACTGCGTTCCCCAACATTTCAAAGGCGAGGCAGATCACCGGAAGAAGCCCGCCATACGAACTGGTGATCACATACTTGCTATAGTCAATGATTTACAAGTAATCTTTGGAAAGGGTCCCGGCGGACTATCTGTTCTGAATGGTGCCGAGGGACGCGCACCCATGTGGAAGAAGAAATCTATATTTTGGGACCTACCCTATTGGAAAGACGTAGAGGTCCGCTTTGCAATCGACGTGATGCGCGTGATGAAGAATCTATGCATGAACCTGCTATGCTTCTTGGGCGTGTATGGGAAGACACTAGATACACCAGAGGCACATGAGGACCAGCAATGTGTGCACGAAAAAGACGGCATGCCTCCTGTGGCAGCCTGGATTTTGCCTTCTCTCTTTTTCCGAACATGATTTGCCCCTGCCTTGGATTTGTGTTTTTGGAATCAATTCAAAAGGACTTATCACTTGGGCATGCTCTTGACTTACAAACAAGTGACCCTTCTACCTCTCATTCAATCTCATTTCTCTATAAAACCCAAAAATGGCCAAATGAATATTTTTCATAAAAGAAAAATATTCAATTTCTCTTTTGAAACTCATTTCAGAAACTAGTGCTCCAAAGCAACCCTCATTTTTATTGCTCCAAAAATCTTGAGATAATTCCTGAATATTCTTTGAACCTTGGCCCACCTCCCCAAGCAAAAATATTGCATGACTTTTTGTAATATTTTTGCTAGAGAAAATCATTTATCTTCTGGCCCAAAAATGCACTTTGTACAGCAAGTGTATTTTTCCTTGATCCAGTGGAGCTGGTTTCTCTTGAGACTCATTCCCCTCCTTAGTAAACCTTAACCTTAGGATATCAGCCCTAATGGCCTTCTAGAAGCCCTCCAAACTTGGCGACCAAGTTTCTAAGCCTGGCAATGAGTTCTCAACCTCCCTAGACCTAACACTGCACGGACTACAGCCCAGACAAGGTCTGGCCGAGCGTGGGCGTCGTTTGGACCATGCTAGCTTGGTGACCGGGTGTGGACACAGGCTCTGGCATGCATTCGACGTGCTCTACGTCGCGCCAGTGCCGGCGCGTGCTCGAGCCAGAGCTAGCCAACGACTGCCGCGCCGCGCCACAAGCCTCGACTTTTCACCCTTGACGTCTCCCTGGCGCTCGCCGATGCCGAAGACACCACAGCAAGCACGGACACGTCGCGGCCAAATGCCACAGTGCGCCCGTGCCCCTGTCTTCTTCTCCCCCTACTTCCTGAGCTCGTCCGCGAGTGCGGACAGCTCCCATGTGATCGCTGAGCTCTTCCACCCTCTCACTGGCGCCTTTCGTCGTCGCTCGCTGGCTTCCAGAGAGCTCCAGCGGCACCACGTATTCCCCTCCTACTCCGGCTATATATAGAGCCCCTCCCTCCGCCTCGAAGCCTCACACCGCACCTCTCAACCACCACGATCACGTAGCATAGCCGCAGCTCGGCCGGGCAGGCCTCTGGCCGCCGTCCATGACCAGAGCTCGCCAGCGATCCCCGCAGCCCATCCACCATACTCCAGAGCCCCTCGAGCTCAACCAACCCCTCAAACGCATCACTGGAGGTCCACCGGTGTCGCCTGGAAGCAGTAGAGCCCCTGGAGTCGCCCCTCGCCGTCGCCTTCTTCCTCTCCGGCAAGTCCCGACCGCTACCGCCGCTTGCGAGCCCGATTACGAGCAGCTCCTGTCATCCCCCGACGAGCCAGGGGTACATGCAAGTGCGCCGTGACCCCCTCTCCATTTCTATCCCTCTGGTTTCGCCCAAGAACCACTCCTCGCCGGCATGAGCTCCGGTGGACCACCACCATGCTCTGTTTCCTCTCTCCCCCTCTCTCTCCTGACTGGTGCGGCCAATTGTCAGCCTCTCCGCTCGCATACGAAGCGGTACAAGTGGAGTCGTATTCTGCCTTTACGCCATCGACGTCACCCCCCAGGTTTTCTGTTTAATTTAAATAAATTCAAAAGTTTGACGAAAACTTTGACCAGTGCTAACTTTTAGCTTATAAGTCCAAATGAGTTGATTCTTTTTGTATTATGTTTGTTTCAGAGAGCTCTAGCAGCACACCAAAGTGTGGAATTTTCCTTGCTTTCTAGAATTTCTGGTGATTTTCAGCGTGGTTCTTGATATTTTGTTTTGTGGTTTCTAAATATTTTCAAAGGGAGAGACTTGTCTTGAAGATAACCAGGAGGAGTGTGAACCTCCTCTGCACGAAGGCAAGCCACACCAACATTTGGATGGTTTCATTTCAATATCTATGATTTTTCCTACTTAAATATGAGCTCTTTTTCATGCATTTAAAATTTGTTATATAAATATGGTTTAATGCTAGTTACTTTGTCATGCTTGAAATGCTTGCTTAAGTTACTGGCTGAATGCATGGACTACTTTGGTCAAGTAGAATAAAGTTTAACTTAATGATATTGCTATTATAAATAATGATAGTTCTTTTTGCTAAATGGGATATTCATATAAATTATGAGTTAATCAAGACAATGCAAGGAAAACCGGTTGGTCTGAACCGGGGTGCCACAACGCTTGGTATCAGAGCCGTGCTGATTGTAGGACATGCTAGACCGTTGGTGCGTTAGTGGAACGGTATATAGTTTCGTCTGCTTGACGGTAGTCATAGAAATTGATTGATGCATTGCATGCATGTTTATCTGTTGTTATTACTAACCGTCTAATGGTTGTGAGTGTAGATGGCTCCAGTTCCGATCTTGTACCATCCTGAGCCAGCTCCATACACATCGCCACACCTGCTTTAGAACGTGTGGAGACGACTTTACCCAGAGGGTGTTGATCTAGTGTATCAGGTGTATCGGGAGCATCAGGCCGGTTCGTTGTATGAGTACTATGCTGAGGTCACTCTACACCACAGGTCCCCTTCCGGCGCTTACACTCGTTCTTATAAGGGTGGTTTCGCTTCTACGGCATCTCAGGCGGTCCAGTTTGCTGCAATCGAGGCTCTTGTAGACTTGCACTACAACGAGGTTCGCATGCACATCCACCCAGGTTTCTATTTCTATCCATCGCTGCACGAGAATCGGTGTATCCTCTTTCCTCTTATTGATCCGGCGTGCGATCGTCCTTCTAGCCACCTTTCTTGCTATATCACTGCCAGTTATCTCCTGATTTACAAGTTAGCTCGGGAGCTAACTCGAGCCCAGATAGCCCTTGCCGCCGCTTGGAATAGGAACCCTCCACCTAATGTCGGTTTCACTCCATACGTTCCTCTAGCTTATGTTACCCCGGTGACCACTCAGGATACCACTAACCCTTTGGCAGTGACCCCTCACAGTGCTCCTGCACCATGGGCTTCCCTTGTCGCTATTCCTGCAGCTCCTATGCTTAGATCCCATCCCGCACCTGCCCCTGAGGGAGAGTCCTCGAGGAAGCGCCATCGTGTCTCTTTTAACCCGGAGGTCACCACTATCAGTTCAGGATCTGAGTCCGGCTCAAGAGAGGAGCCCGCAGCAGCGCCAGTCGAGTAGTAGATCGCTAGAGTAACACCTTCGTCATGAGTATGATGTATGGATGTAGTCGTACGTGTCATGATGCTTAGTTTCGTTTATGAGGGTAGTGAACCCGTCATGATGTTTACCTTTTATGTTGAGTCTATGTATAATTATGTTGGAACCTTTTTATTCGCCTTGGTTTCCTTTCACTGTTTTTTTCTGGGATTGTCACTGGCTTTCCTCCCATTCTTGGATATTTCTCATCGCGGTTGCTGTGTATTGGAAAAATAAATAATAGGATGACGCGGGGACGCAACAACACCAAGCTTGTGAGGATGTCCCTGTTCGTCACTCCACAAGACAAGAAGGACATTCACCCGAGCCGTACCAGCCACCACCGCCTCCACCGCCACATCCGCCTTCCACTGAGAAAATCATGCAAATGTTTGAAGAAAGAAGGAACAACGATCTGATGGAACTACTGAAAAGTGTGCAAGTTATGGTTGTCCAGAATGGAAATCAGAATGGTCATTACTCCAAGCTGTCAGATTTTCAAAGGACCAAGCCTCCCAGTTTCAGTCAAGTTATTGATCCATTGGAAGCCGATGATTGGTTCAGGACTATTGAGAATAAATTGGAAATTGCTCGCACTGAAGAAGGAGTCAAGGTTCCATTCACAACACATTATCTCGAAGGAGCTGCCGCTATATGGTGGGATAATGCTAAGGCTATGTGGCCCACGGACGAGGAAATTACTTGGACTAAATTCAAGGATCATTCCACAAGTATCATATTCTCGCCGGAATTACGAAAACCAAGCAGCGCGAATTCCTCACTCTCACTCATGGAATCATGCCAGTATGTGAGTACCTGAATAAGTTCAACTATTTGGCCCGCTATTCTCTCTATGATGTGGCCACAGAAGAAAGGAAGATCGACAGATTTCTTGGACGACTGAACCAGCATCTCAGGTGCACTCTCAGTATGTTTGATTTTCCGGACTTCCAAACTCTGGTCAACAAGGCCATCACCGCAGAAAGGGAACACAAGCTCATGCACGACAACAGGCCCGCTAATAATGACCAAAAACGCAAATTCAAGCCTAAGAAGGATATGCAACCAGTGCAGAAGGCTCGTACTTGGCAACAGACTCAAGTTGAGTACAAACCCAACTGGTAGCAAAATGTCAACAAGACCACCACTCAAGTCAAGAATGTCGTGACCAGTCCGGTACGTGAAGAATGTCAGCGCAACAATTCCTGCTTCAACTATGGACAAACCATACATTACGCAGACAGTGCCCCAAGAACAGCAAGCCAACAACTCCATTCCATCCGCAAGTCAACCACCTGGAGCTATATTCTGTCCCGAGGGCCATCCAAGGTCAAGTCCATCACATCTCCGCCGACAAAGCCCAAGAAGACCCAAAAGTCGTCTTTGGTATGTGTCTTGTTTATAGCTTACCTGCAATAATTTTATTTGACTCTGGGCTTCCCACTATTTTATTTCACAGAGTTTTGTTGCCCAAAACAAATTTCCTTGCTCGATTATGGGAAAGAGAATGATGGTACAATCCCCGGGATCGGTCCTCCGAAGCAATCTGGTCTGCCGTAATTTGGAAATTGATATCAATGGAGTCAAGTTTCCAACATCCCTGATAGTCATCGAATCTGACAAATTGGATATTATTCTGGGAATGAATTGGTTAACCCAATACCAAGTATGCATCCACTTTGCGACCAGAGAAGTTACCATGGCAAGTAAGGAAGGTCGCACCACAAGTTTTTATGCCCGCAGAAGTATACCCAAAAAGGATATGGTTTTCATAGTTGTGGCTGAAGTAGTGGAATTGATTCCGGTGGTAAATGAGTATCCAGATGTATTTCCTGAGGAATTACCAGGAATGCCGCTAGACAGAGAACTAGAGTTTGCAACTGACTTGGTGCCTGGAACCGCATAGATATGCAAGAAATACGATCATATGCCTTCATCATAATTGGTGGAATTAAAGAAACAACTCGATGAGAAGCTAGAGAAAGGATACATCTGTCCAAGCTCTTCACCATGGGGATCACCCGCTATATTCGTGGCTAAAAAGGATGGCAGTCCTCGGATGTGTGTGGACTACCGACAGGTGAATGACGTCACCATAAAAAACAAGTATCCACTACCAAGGATTGATGATTTGTTTGATCAACTCAGTGGGGCCAAAGTATTCTCCAAGATTGATTTGAGGACCGGATATCATCAACTCAAAATCAAGAAGGAAGATATTCCCAAGACCGCGATCACCACTCGGTACGTGTAACACCCTGGATTTTGGCCCTTTCCTTTTTCTTTTTGGTTTATTGGTTTTTGCTCTGTTTTTCTTTTTGGAGAGGTTCTGTGTCCTTGCCACCTGGGAAATTATCCTCATTTCCCCTCCCAAGTGGCTCATCATTCTCAAAACCTTGCCAATATCATGTCACTCCACTGCTTGACCAAACCCTAATTTCTTTTTCTCAGGAATATTCCTTTTTCTATTAAAGGAATAACCCTGTCTGCCCTAGGTTGTGAAGCAACCTTTATTTCCATCACTCCTAAAATTCCCAAATAATTCTCATAAATTGTTTGTGTCATATATTTATCAAATATGGAAAAATATTTCATTTGTCATGTTTATCATCTTGCTCAAATCATTCATTTCCTATTCTGCCCTAAATGGCATATTGTGAAGCAAGTGCTATGTTCCTTTTCCCAATTTACCTCAAACTCCTTGGACACCTTTTAATGTCCATATCATTGCCACATGCCAAAAGGCAACCTCATTTGCCTAGTAATTATTTAATTATGATTTTCCAAAGTTTCTATCCAGAAAGAAGCTTTGTGCAGGAGGTACAAGCTAGGAATATCCAAATGAGTTGCCATTTTGCATGATCCCTCATATCATCATATCATAGCCCTCCACCAAATTAGAGCTCATGTAATTCCTCCATGTGAGCTCATATTCAATTCTTTGATTCTGCCCAAAATTTCAGTTTGTGAAGCAAGTATATTTTATCTTGCTCCATTATGGCTCCATTTTTTATAGGCCTTATATTATCCATATAACGTACCTCCACCCTTTTGGGCATGGTTCATCAAGCCATTATTCCTCTAGAATTTTTGCAAGTTTCTGTCTAGAGGAGATGTTTGTGAAGCAAGTACCAGTTTGGCTTGGCCAATTGGTATGAGACTTTTTGAGCATCTTCATAGGACCAAATGACTCCGCCTTGCCCAATTTGAGCTCAATTGGACACTCCATGTGAGTACACCATCTTGATCAAGTTTCTGGACCATTTTGGTCAGTTGCAAAGAAACTATGATTTATCTTGGTCCAAACCTTCTCAAAGTTACCAGGATGAAAGTTCTTCTTACCCTAAACTCACAGACAAACTCTATGGCTCCAAAACCCTTCCTGTTGATCACTAGTGCTCACCCAAGTTTACTGCAGTAAACTTCAGGGACTGCTTACCGTTTAACCAGATCACTTCTAACCGAGCTACCACCATAGATGAGACCTACCCTGGAAGAAATTACCACTGGACAACATGTTCAAGCCCATCTCCCCCACTACATGCCAGTGCACGTGGTGACCGTGTTAATGGCATTGCTATGAACGCGCTCTGTGTGCAGTGGCCGTGTCCAGTGGCTGTTTGTGCTTCAGCCCCTCTTCCTCTCGTCGGTTTCGCATGTGTGAGCGTGTACAGCAGCTCGCCCACGTCATCGCCGATCACCTGGACCCCTCTCCCCCTCCGTCTGCTTCCTCACCGACGCTCACCGATGCTCGCCGCCGAACGCCCACGAGAGCACAGTGGCGTTTTGGCTCGGTTCGTCGCTGTCTTCTTTCTCCCTGCGCTGCCTTGGCTTTCTCCTCCCCGTGAGCTCTCCACTGTCTCTCCCTCGTTGCCTGCCTCCGAGTTCATGCGAGTGGGCACGCGTCCGCGGCGCCGGCCACGCGTCCGCGGTGACGCCAGCTTGGCCTCCTCGCCCCATGGCTATATAAGTCCACCCCGGGACCCCCCGAGCTCACCAGCCTCCTCTACTCCCTCCTAGCTACCTCCCCGACCAGTCAACCGAGCTCAAGAGTCCCTCATTCCTCCTCCATGGCCGCCATGTGCGCCTCGGGTTCAGCCTAAATTGGCTCAAGCCCGACCTTCTCCCTCCACTCTACCACCACCAGAGGATTCCCCGTAGTCCGGCGCCCCTCCCCCACCCCTCAGCTCGGCGCCGGAGTGCTCGTAGCCGCGAGTTCCCTATTCCGGCCGCCGCCATGGGTTCTCTGCCACCACGCGGTGGCATGGCCACACCCCTCCCCGGCGCCTGCTTCCACTCCAGGCGGGAGCAGCTCGTCTTCCCGATCTCGCCGGTGTGCCGGGCCTCGCCGGAGACGTCCTAGGTCGCCGGAACGGGCACCTGCAGCCGCGCTCGTCCTCTGCCTTCACGGGCGAGCGGGAGGTAGCGAAAGGAGACGAGGCCAGGCGGGCCCCCTCCTTTCCCCGACCCCACCTGGCAGTCACTCCGGCGCTGACCCCGCACTATCCACGTGGATAAGTGGCAGGCCCCGCCTTGAAGTCCCCGCGTTGACCTGAACTACTGAGGTGGATAAGTGACAACGTATTATGACGAATACGTTTTCCTCCACCGAAAGCGCATTATGTTTCTTCTTCAGCCCAGATTACGTTTTCACTTCAGTGAAACCGTATTTCCCTAATTTCGCTTTCTGTTTTTCTGTCCAGGCCCTGTTTGAAAATATTTTCAATACAGATAGGCCCCTGGCAGAAAAACCTTAATATCTTTTTTCCCACAACTCCAAATGAGGTGATTCCAAAGCCCACTTCTTCATTTCATCGAGCCCGTTCTGTTGGTATCATTTTCACCATGTTTTCACATTATGAAAATGACCATTTTGCCCTTGCGCTTAATCAGCCCCCTCCGAGAATGATCGTTTTTCGGTGATTCGTTCCGCGAGCTTCTCTCATTTTCTCCCGGTGATTTCTTCCACCCCAGGCAAGCCACACCCTCCATTTGCATGATTGCAATGCAGTGACATGGTTTCTTTATTAAAACTTGTTTAAAATATTGTGTTAGCTACGTATGATTTGTTCACGGCATTTCTCGGAGTATTGTTTGATCTTGATATTGCCATGATATTGCTTGGAGTTCTAGGATTAATATTTTGATGATTATGTGGATGACATGTGCCTTTGGATTCTTAATGTCTATTATGTTCATTTTTCATGATGGTATCTGGTATTATTTTGGAGTATTAGTGGTTGGTATTATGATTATTTCCATGATGGTATCTGTTATTATATTTTGGAGTATTACTTTGGATATCATGCTGCCTTTGGACTATTAGAGGTTAGTATGATTATTTTCATGATGCTAGTTGATGTTCTGTTGCTTGGAGTATTATTTTCGGAGATGATTTTTACATGTGGATCTTAGCCGAATAGTTTATTCTTGTTATTGGAGTAGTAGGATTATTGTTTTTGGATTCATCATGACAGTAGTGTTGTGCTACCCTTGGAGTATTTTGAGATGATGAAATCATGTTTGGATTATTTGTTGGATATTGTTATGACTTAGATTATAGGTTGATAGATGATATCAGAGTATCAGTCATAACTATTATATTTTGTGGTTAAATTCCGTCATTAAGTTGGTCAGGTGCCACCGAACCGGGCTTTTTCCAGTGCAACCACATTTGCCTTTTATGGGAAGGCCCTAATGCGGTCTATTGTCGTGCCTCCCGCCGGTGCCTCCAACTAGGGAAGGTTATGGGCATGCGTACCCTGGCACGGTAAGGAGACATAACCTAGTGTGCCCGTTGTTGTTGTTATGGATCCGGTCCCCGTGAGGGACGTTTTGGCCACGACATTGGTCGTTGTGTCTTTGCTAGACACGGGGCCACCCAGGACTAGACCAGTGGGGAGTGAGTCGGAGTGGCCGGGAGAGTGTCATGGCCGTATATCGGTTTTGTCGGAACGCCGTTGGTCCACCCGAATGGGAGTGCGAGGCCATGGGTTCCGTGGTGTGGGTAAAGTGCGCTACGTCTGCAGAGTGTGTGTGTTTAATCTATCGATAGCCGTGTCCTCGGTCATGCGCATGGGTTCGTACTAGGTCCCACCATTCGATCAACACTCACATGACGAAATGACTTATAGGTGATTTATATGATGATATATTGTGAGCAGTAACAGTTTGGCAGGATGTTGATGATGATGGTGGAGACCAAGTGTTGGTCATGGTTGTGATCGTCGGAAACAGCACCGTTTGGTTTGATCACGAGGTGATCGAGATGGTATATTGCTTGGCCAGTTAGACAAAAGAGATATGGTTATGAAGATCTGAGATGGGGATTTATTAGTATTGTAGTAGTTTCATACCATGCTTAGTAGTTGCTCCATCATGGTAGTTGTCAATTAATTAACCTGTTAAATGATATGTTATTGTCTTGCCTTGATGTTTTTGGTTGTTGTGAGCTTGCAAGTACATTCAATGTACTGACCTGGCGTGTCATGCCAGATTGGAGGTGATGCCGTGATTGCTTGTGGTTGTTTCCGTTCGTGCGAGCTAGATCGTGTCCCAACCAGAGTCCCTGCGAAGTGGAGTTCACCACCTTCATCGTTGTTCCGCTGCTAGAAGTTTTCCGCTGCTACGAGTTGTTCCGCTGCTAGCATAGAGCAAGTGTAGTATCGCAGGCGTAGTGTCGCCATGCTGATGTGATCATTGTAACATCATACCTGTGTAATTATTATTCTTGTAATAAGAGCTGATTTGTTCTTTGTCAAGTAGTGCCGTATTCCAGAGACTTCTCCTCGATCTCCGGGCTGGAACACGGGGCGTTCCGGTTTCTCTGAGCCGGGGTGCCACAATACGGCCTTTATGAATATACCGTTATGTCATTCAGTCTCACGAACGCCCCTACCTTCTTCATGCATATGATGAATAAGGTGTTTATGGATATCTTGGACAAATTTGTGGTGGTGTTCATCGATGACATCCTCATTTAGTCAAAAAGTGAAGAACATCACAAGGACCACCTCGGAGCAGTTTTGCAAAGGCTCCGCGACCATCAGCTTTATGCAAAAATCAGCAAATGTGAATTTTTGCTCAAGCAAGTTGGATTTTTAGGGCATGTTCTCTCAGCAAAAGGAATAGCCGTGGATCCAAGTAAGGTGAAAGATGTTCTTGATTGGGCTGCACCCACGACAGTCTCAGAAATCTGGAGTTTCCTTGGATTATATGGGTATTATCACCGTTTTATTGAAGGATTCACCAAGATTGCCAAGCCAATGACAGAGCTCCTAAACAAGGATAAGAAGTTTGAATGGACTGAGGACTGCGAAAAGAGTTTCAATGAGTTAAAGACCAGACTGACGTCAGCAGCAGCATTGACTCTTCCCGACATCTACCGCAGTTTTGATGTCTACTGCGACGCCTCGAGAAAAGGCCTTGGATGTGTACTTATGCAAGATGGCAAGGTTGTGGCCTATGCATCCCGACAACTACGACCACATGAAGGAAATTATCCAACTCATGATTTGGAATTGGCCGGGTGGTTCACGCCTTGAAGATTTGGAGACACTATCTTATTGGAAAGAGGTGCAAGATATTTATCGACCACAAGAGTCTCAAGTATATATTCACTTAACGAGATTTAAACCTTCACCAACAAAGATGGCTGATGCCCTCAGCCGCAAGCCTGCCAGCATGAATGCTTTAATGGATTCTTTGCCTCCTGAACTTTGCAAAGAAAATGCTTAGCTCATTTTGGTAATAGTGGATGCCGGTCTTGCCAGCATATTGGAAGTTGCTCCTACCGTCGAGGAAGAAATTTGCAGAGGTCAAGTAGATGACGAATCATTGCAATTATATGCCAAGCGTATGCAAGAAGGACAGGCACATGATTTCTCTAAAGATCAGCAAGGTACGCTAAGGTTTCGAGGAAGGATTTGCGTACCCAACCAAGAAAGTCTAAGAAAGAAGATATTGGCAGAAGCACACGAATCTTCATACTCAATTCGCCCAGGTGGCACCAAAATGTACGAAGACCTTCGTTAGGTATTCTGGTGGGATGGAATGAAGAAAGACATCGCTTACTTTGTGGCTTGTTGTGATATATGCAACTAGGTAAAGGCGGAACACCAAAAACCCGCCGGACTCCTTCAACCCTTACCCATATCGGAATGGAAATGGGACGATGTCTGCATGGATTTCATCACCGGTTTACCAAGGACTCACCGAGGAAATGACGCAATATGGGTCATAGTGGACACATTAACGAAGGTAGCCCACTTCCTTCCCATCCGGACCACCTACCGTGCCGATCAACTTGCACAGTTGTATGTGTCCAGGATCATCAATTTGCATGGAGTGCCAAGGACCATCACCTTAGATAGAGGATCTCTCTTCACTTCAGCCTTTTGGTCCCGTCTACATCAAGCGTTGGGGACTACCCTGAAATACAGCACATCTTATCATCCCCAGACTGATGGATAGACTGAGCGAGTAAATCAAATACTCGAAGATATGCTCTGAGCATGTGCGTTGGCCCAAGGATCCAAGTGGGAAGACTATCTGCCATACGCCAAGTTTTCCTACAACAACAGTTTCCGGACCAGCTTTAAGATGTCACCCTATGAAGCCTTATATGGTCGTAAGTGCCGCACTCCACTAAACTGGTCTCAAACCGGAGACAACAGTATTTTTGGGACTGATTTGATGAGGAAGCTGAGAAGCAAGTCAAGGAGATCCGAGACAAACTGTAGTTGTCCAAGTCACGACAGAAGAGTTACTATGATGCAAAACACCATCAGATCAGCTTCGAACCCGGAGAACACGTGTATCTCTGAGTCAACCCTATGAAAGGAGTTAAGAGATTTCAGACCCAAGGAAAATTGGCACCCAGATATATTGGTCCATTTCCAATCATGACCAGAGTCGGAACAGTTGCCTATCAGTTGGAATTGCCACCAAAACTGTCAGAGGTACACAATGTGTTTCATGTCTCACAGCTAAGGATATGTATCTCGCCACCGGAGAAAAGGACTGATATGGCACAGATAGAACTTGCTGTGGATTTAACATATGAGGAAAAACCGATCAGAATATTGGATGAAACAGAAAGAGTCACTCATAGCAAAGTGATAAGGTTTTACAAGGTTCAATGGGAGCATCACACCGAGGAAGAGGCAACCTGGGAAAAAGAGGAATTTTTAAGGACTGCCTACCCAGAACTGTTTTCCCAAGTAACCGAATCTCGAGGATGAGATTCATCCTAAGTGGGGGAGGTTTGTGACAGCCTGGATTCTGCCTTCTCTCTTTTTCCGGACTTGATTTGCCCTTGCCTTGGATTTGAGTTTTTGGAATCAATTCAAATGGATTTATCACTTGGGCATGCACTTGACTCTCACCCAAGTGACCCTTCTACCTCTCATTCAATCACATTTCTCTGTAAAACCCCAAAATGGCCCAATGAATATTTTTCATAAAAGAAAATTATTCAATTTCTCTTCTGAAACTCATTTCAGAAACTAGTGCTCCAAAGTAACCCTCATTTTTATTGCTCCAAAAATCATGAGATAATTCCTGAATATTCTTTGAACCTTGGCCCACCTCCCCGAGCAAAAATATTGCATGACTTTTTGTAATATTTTTGCTAGAGGAAATCATTTCTCTTCTGGCCCAAAAATGCACTTTGTACAACAAGTGTATTTATCCTTGATCAAATGGAGCTGGTTTTTCTTGAGCCTCATTACCCTCCTAAGCAAACCTTAACCCCAGGAGATCAGCCCTAATGGCCTTCTAGAAGCCCTCCAAACTTGGCGACCAAGTTTCTGACCAGAAACTTGCCAGCAAGCTTGAGTCTCATCTGGTTGGCCTAGCAGTGAGTTCTCAACCTCCCTCGACCTAACACTGCACGAACTACAGCCCATACAAGGTTTGGCCGAGCGTGGGCGTCGTTTTGACCATGCCAGTGTGGTGACCGCGTGTGGACATGGAATCTGGCATGCGTTCGACGCGCTCTGCGTCGCGCTAGTGCCTCTGTTCGGCGCGTGCTCGAGCCAGAGCTTGCCGACAACTGGCGCGCCATGCCACAAGCCTCGACTTTTCACCCTTGACCTCTCACTGGCGCTCGCCGACGCTGGAGACGCCGCAGCAAGCATGAGCACATCGCTGCGAAAAGCCACCGTGCGCCCATGCCCCTGTCTTCTTCTTCCCCTGCTTCCTGTGCTCTTCCGCGAGCGTGGACAACTCTTCCCCCCTCTCACTAGCGCCCTTCGTCGTTGCTCGCCGGCTTCCAGAGAGCTCCGACGGCGCCACGTATCCCCCTCCTACTCCGTCTATATATAGAGTCCATCCCTCCGCCCCGAAGCCTCACACTGCACCTCTCAACCACCACGACCATGTAGCATAGCCGCAGCTTGGCTGGGCAGGCCTCTGGCTGCCATCCACGACCAAAGCTTTCCAGCGGTCCCCATAGCCCATCCACCCTACTCTAGAGCCCCTCGAGCTCAACCAACCCCTCAGGCGCATCATTGGAGGTCCACCGGTGTCGCCTGGAAGTAGTAGAGCCCCTGGAGTCGCCCCTCGCCATCGCCTTCTTCCTCTTCGGCAAGTCCCGACCGCCACCGCCGCTTGCGAGCTAAATTACGAGCAGCTCCGTTCATCCCCCGACGAGGCACGGGTACAGGAAGGTGCGCCGTGACCCCCTCTCCATTTCTAACCCTCTGGTTTCTCCCAAGAACCACTCCTCGCTAGGGTGAGCTCCGGCAGAGAACCGCCGTCTCTCTCCTGACTGGTGGAGCCCATTGTCAGCCTCTCCACTCGCACCCTAAGCGGTACGAGTGGAGGCGTATTCTGCCTTTACGCCATCGACATCACCCCCATGTCGGGGGGATGAACCGCAGGAAGGCAACGGAACCCAGATCCTTTTCAACAACAACGGGGCCAGCAACGCCCCTCTATCCGGGCTCGCACCTGGCCGGGTTGCTCAACCCGACCAAGCCCTACGACCTGGCCAAGCTCTCCAACCTGGCCAGACTCCTCAACTCGGCCCCAACAACCAAGCTCAAGACTTCCCCAACAAGCCAGCACCACCCTTGGCGTGTTCTCCAAACCCGGCCAAGGTTCAGCGGCCGTCCCATTCCAGCCGTACGTTGGGACGAGTCTCCACCAATCACGACCAAAGCCACGGTGCCCGCCCATGCCTGCAGTCTCACGGACGAGGCAACACAGTGCCCCCACCTACCACGACCAGGGCTGGCGTGGCAACAGTGTGCCCGACGTCATCCACGACGCCAGCAAGCGGCGACCTGACGGAGCGCCACTGTAGCCGACTCGACGGCCACGCCCCGACGACCGACAAGACGGTGCAGAGTGCCCCCTAGGCGCATGAGGCCCGCGCCCAAGGAACCCGGCAAGCCCTGGTACCCGGCGGTTCCCAGCACCGGGTTCCTGGACGCTGACAACCCGACCCTATGGCCTTGTAACATTACCTTTGTACCCCTGGGGGTTGACCTATAAAACCCCCCAGGAGCCCTCATGCATACGAGCAAGTAGGCAAGCAAGCAATACCACACACCCATCCATCCACTCACAAGCAACACCCCAGGAGAGGGAGCCGCCTAAGCCTTGGCCTGACCTCCTTATTCATCCATACAGCTCTAGGAGCAACTCTGTACTGTTACATATAAACCCACTACAAAAAAGACACATCCGTGACATTTTGGGCCGAACGAAATTTTTTTCTGTCATACATATGACACTTCTATGACGATAATTGTGACAAAACCCGGTATCATCATAGATGTGGTGGGCTCCTACTTCTATGACAAAAAATCATGACAGAAAATGGGCTTTTCGTCCTGGGCGGGCCGGAGACGCAGCTGCGTGACATTCTTTGGGCCATCCATGACGGAAAAAAACCGTGGTAGAAGGGAGGGCGAGGAAAATTTCCGGGAGTTGCCGGTTACGGTGGGAGGTCGGGGGCCGAGCGATGCGCGTTTGTCTCGTACACGTACGCGCGTGTGTGCGAGGCGTTAGCTCTAATTGAACCCGAGCGAGGTGTTGGGCTCTAACTGAACCTGAGCGAGTGCACTGCAGGCTACGCGTTACTGAACCCGAGTGATCGATGGATGGCTGTTAACTGAACCCGATCGAGCGATTCCATCGCTACTGCTGCTAACTGAAGCCGATCGATGCTGCCTCTGGGATGAACAGTGAGCGTTACGGGGGTGGGGGTTTGATGAGCGATGGCGATGGCGTTTGCCTGCGGATGAACAGGACCCGTGGTGTGGAGTCTTTGGATGAGCGATGAGACGATGGAGGCGTGCCCGTAGAGGGGTGGTTGAACAGGACCCCATGGTGTGGAGGGTTGGATGAACAGTAGACGGCGGAGGAGAGCCCGTGGAGGGGTGGTTGAACAGGAGCCGGTGGAGTAGCGCGCGGTGGAGGCTGGATGAACAGG
Source organism: Aegilops longissima (assembly GCA_021605205.1). Classification (NCBI taxonomy): domain Eukaryota; kingdom Viridiplantae; phylum Streptophyta; class Magnoliopsida; order Poales; family Poaceae; genus Aegilops; species Aegilops longissima. Next base: position 79,762,439 of record CM038678.1, on the reverse strand, counting down.
AGCCCGTGGAGGCTGGAGGAGGTCGACGGTAGCCCATGGAGGCTGGAGGATGTCGACGGTGGAGATGAACAGTATCCCGTGGAGTCCCGTTTTGCGGTACGCCACACCCCTCCCGATGAACAGGACCCCCGTTTCGACCATAGGAGGTCCGTTTCGTCCGTTTTGCGGTACGCCACACCCCTCCCGATTAACAGGACCCCCGTTTCGACCGTTGAAGGTCCGTTTCGTCCGTTTTGCGGTACGCCAGACCCCTCCCGATCAACAGGACCCCCGTTTCGACCGTAGGAGGTCCGTTTCCTCCGTTTTGCGGTACGCCACACCCCTCCCGATCAACAGGACCCCGTTCCGGACGTAGGAGGTCCGTTTCCTTCGTTGTGCGGTACACCAGGCCTCGTTTCCATCGCCTGTTCCGTCCAAGCCCTCCCGATGACCACGACCACGCATTCCGTTCGGACCCAGCCGGTTGGCTCCCCATGAACATGACAACGACGTTGTTTCTCCGTTCCGACCCAGCCATGTACGTATGCGCGAGTAGGCGTTCGAGACCCCGCCCGTATGTACACATACGTGGCCGTATTTTCTTTCTTGCACCCTGGTCGTTGTACGTACGTGTACATGCTACGTGCGCGCCTCTACTACGACACGTGCGCGCCTCTACATCGACCAGTATGTACATACACATTCGCGACCAGGATGACAACGCTACGTACGCTTCGACCAGGTGGGTCCCGACTGTTAGGCACTTCCTTGCCTGCAAAGATGTAGCTGGTGGGTTCCAGCAGTCAGGGGGCGAATCGTTTTGATTTTTTTGCTCGGACGCACTTCCTTGCGTGCGAAGGTGTAGCCGGTGGGTCCCAGCAGTCAGGGGGGCGAATTATTTTTTTTGCCCGGACGCACTTCCTTGCATGCGAAGATGAAGTGGTGGGTCCAAGCGATCGGGAGGAAACATTTTTCCGTGAAATCTGATGGCCCGACCGTGGGTCCCAACTGTCGGTGGAGGAATCATTATTTTATGCGCACAGTCCACGGCCGATGGATGTCGTTCATTGACCATGTTGACTAGGCGCGCCGAGAGCACCATGGTGGTGGACTTGGCGAGGCCTAGGAAGGAACGACACGGAGCCGGGAAGACTCGGCAATGGTTGCCACGCGGTGGGGAGTCTGAGGTTTATTGGTCCGGCTGTCGTCGCCGAAAAATAACAGGAGGTGTGGGTGAGTAGAGGAATGGCCTGGCCAGCAATGAAGTAGGGTGGGGCGGTGCGGCCTATGCGGCAGCACAGCCGGCCACGGGAGGCGGGAGCAGGCAGTCCCACCGGAGCTGGTTTGGGCGGTTGGAGCAAGAAGATCAGATATTGAAGAAGCAGCATGGCCGTTGGATTAACATCCAATGGTCACTGCTGCTAGAATCGTTTGTGGACTAAGTTGACAAAGCCAAAGTACACGTCAACCTAGTAGACCCACAAGTCAGCCTCCAAATCTATCCCAAACAGCATACAGCCCAAAATTTCTAGCCAGATTCAAATTAATTTTAAATCTAAATATACCTTAATTTAAATTCAATGAAATTTTACCCGCACAAAAACAGTGAAATTTAAAATATCAAAATCTGAAAGAAAACAGTATTTTGGAACTAATTGCCTATTTGCTGTATTTTTTCATCTTAGAGCCCATTTATTATTACTTATAGCCCATTTCTTATTAATTATAGCCCATTTCTTATTACTTATAGCCCATTTTCTGGCAAAATGCATCCCTCCTCGTCTTGAAAGATTTCCGGCCCACCAGGGCATAGAAAAGCAAGTAGGCCTATGTTGGTTATTCCGCAAAAAACAAAATAGCTGGCTAGCAATTTTCAGAAAGGACAAAAAACAAACTGGGCTGGTCATGTGCTAAACATATGAAATAAAAGCCTGGGCTAGATGGGCCTTGGTCCAAGACAACCCAGTTGATACCCTTCCCGTCCGAAAAAACAAAATTACTGCTTGCAGCTCTTTGGGTCCCTCTTGTCATCCTCACAATGTACAGTCATCTCCTTATTCCTCTCGGTTGTTGACCATGTTGACAACACCGAGGGCGGTGCTGCGAACGAACCAAGGCGGAGGGCGATTGTGAGGCCTCGGACGGAGCGAGCAGGAGCCGGGAAGATCACAGCCAGCCATGGGAGGCGGGAGGCGGCGGTCCCTTGGCGCTGGTTTGGCTTTGGCGGCTCGAGGAAGAAGAGATCAAGAAAGCGACAGACGTTGAATGTCAATCCAACGGTCAAGGTTGGCACAATCGTTTTTTGACTAAGCGGACACCAAGTAGCATACTTTTTATATATAGGAAGAAAACTGCGAGGAAAATGAGTTCGTCTGCCATCCTCCTCACTGGGAACGTTCGCCACATAAGTGACTAGAACCCTTGGTTTTCAACCGAGAGGTCTTGGGTTCGAGTCCGAGGAACTCTCAATTTTGTCCTGCTTCCTTCCTCACAAAAAAGGGAAAGAAAATCAAAGACTTGGGAAGGCATACAGAACAAGCTAGTGTACCAGTAAAGAGATGTTGCTGAGTTTTAGAAACAAGAAAGATGTGCTCCTGTAGCTAGTTCGAATCCAAACCTAGACTATGACTATATATGGTGCTATGCTACTCTGCAAGTAATGAAACTGACATATCCAACATTCGCTTCTCCTCTTCTCTACTTACTCTGCCGAGCATCAGAAGCTCTAGCCGCAGCAACCATGTTCGCTGGCTGCTCGTCCACCTGCTCTTCAGCAGACAACAACCAGATATGCGCCAAGTCGCCACCCGTACCATCGCCTGTGGGTCTCATCACACCCCCGCCGGCACGCGCACCGCAGCCGATTGCTCATCGCAACCCGCTGCCGTTGGTGTGGTGCCACTGCTGCAAATCATGCAGAGTCATCCATCGCGTCTCAACCACAATCCGCAACCCTGGCCGAGTCTTCTACAACTGCCCGAATCATGGGGTAATAATATGTTTAAGTGTTGCTCTGCTGCTTTCAGTTGCTGATTTTTTTAATAGTTTGGTTGATGATCTTCCAATTTGATTCGTGCAGAAAAGGGAAGATTCATGTGATTTGTATTTCTGGGAAGTTGCTGATGTGGGGGAATGCAACTACGCTGATTATTTGGTTAGCCGAGGAATCCCAATACCAACAGGTTGGGGTGTTGGACAAGTAACTGAAGGAACGACAGAAGAGGAAGATGCAGAGCAGAATGTTAAAGATGTAGTTCCTCTGATCATGGCCAAGCAAAAGCTGCTGAACGGCCTTGACAGCAATGAGGAGATGAAAGAGCTTGTGAAGATAATGGGCAAAATCGATGTGCTCTATAGGATGATTGTCCCTTTATTTGCAGTGTATGTAGCACTCGTGATGTATTCAGTGGCTACGACATGAGCACTTTGCTGAAACTAGTAATGAATGAAACCTGTGTAGTAGGCTGGGCGCACTGTTGTGAACATCTAATCATTCCTATTAATGGAAATCAGGGGGTATCCCCTTTTGCTCATATAAATAAATAAATAGCAGAGGCCCTGTCGGGTCAGCTTTGTTCTCATTCGAAGACGTCGAGCAAATTGCAGTCCAACAGCAAACTATGTCATCAAATTCAAGTTTTACAGCCAAATATGAGTACAAGTAAACAACAATGTCATCATGTTTTATTTTTCATACAATCACCAAACACAAATCAGCATACATAACAAGTGATGTTCTCACAGCAAAATACTAAACAACATGTTCATAAGGTTTCAGTTGTCATAGCAAACACAATTTCACATAGTAGATAAAAAAACGTCTTCTAACAGGCAAATACGACAAAAGCAATGTAATCATCATCCGCAGCAGTAGCGTCAACATCTTCGCCATGTGTATCAGTCTGAATCGTAATTCCCCACAGTGTCACACTACTAGGGAAAACCCTAGCAGCAGCGCGGGTTTTGAGTGTAGCAGCAGCGCGGGTGGCCGCGCTACTAATAAGGCGCTACAGCTAACTTGTAGTAGTAGCGTGGTCCGTACCCGCGCTACTACTGACGATGATATCAGCAGCGCCTTTTTCCGAACGCGCTACTATTAGTTAGCTGTAGCGATTTCGCAGTCCCTTGCTACTGCTATATCTTTCATCATTTTCCCTTTCAGTTTCCCTTTCAGACAATAGATACTAGGTACTGCTACTAGATATCAAATTCATAAACCATTACTGGGTAGTACTTTTCGTTTCAAATTACTGCGTTGTGGTTTTAGTTAAAACCACGACGAGTAATTTGGAATGAAGGGAGTACTAGATAACAATTTCATGCATAGTCAATATGCATCCTCAAGCAGTACAAGGTCTTATCAACGACGATCATCATATGTAGTTCTAGATGATATCAACGACAATCATCATATGTAGTTCTATATGATATAGCCACACACACATATGTAGTTCTAGATGATATAGCCACACACACATATGTAGTTCTAGATGATATAGCCACACACACATATTTAGTTATAGATGATATCGAAGACAATCATAATCCTCAAGCCTGGGTGGTTGGTGTTCCTGATAGTAATTAGGATGGCCTGTCCAACACGAAGATTCATGCCATCGAGGAATTTCTTCCACCCAACCGAGTTTAAGTGTGTGCGACCGTCCGTGTCCACGCGGTAAGTACAGGTTGTGACGGAGCCCTTTGCAGTAAGGCGTAGTCCAGCTGAGCCTTCTTCATCAGGCTCGATACCATAACTCACAGATATGCTCTTTGCCAATTTCTGAATAAGAAAAACATATCAATAATAAATAGCCTCGCAAATAAGTACATATGGATTATCTACACTATTAATAGTTTCCTTAGATTCTACGCTAATAAGCATGTGATCGAACCATGGTATTTGCATTTGTAAGTATAACATACCATATCATGTCGATCAACCATGGTATTTGTCAGGCGGGTCACGAATGGCACCCCGACAAAGTCAGCACGTGGCGGAATTATGTCCCATAGGTTGGACACCTCCTCCTCGCTCAGCCTTGTTCTTTGAGCTACGATGGCTTCATGAAGTGGGTCTTCATCATCTTCATCGAGTGGGTCCTCATTATCTTCATCTTCGTCATCTTCATCATCTTCCACCAGGTTGAGATAAATGACAGCCAGCTTGGGTCTTTCTGCTCTGAAGGAGAAGCTGATCAACTCACCACCAGTAAGACGCATGTGAGCGACGAAATGGGCCCATCCATCTCCTCAAATCTGCGACATATTGCGTCCTTTCTCAACCTCCATAGTGTACGGCCCCCCAGGAGCCTCAAATGTCACAGTGTGTCCTGTCAGCTTGTTGAATTTCAACCTCACATTGCATGGGACGATTTGTGTAAAATAAGCAAAATGACACAATGCAGTAATGCCATCATTAAAAATACAATAGTTATTACATTTCATCTAATTTCTTACCGCCGCATGACGAAAACTCGGCTGGAAGTAGATGCCAAACAACTTGTCAGTTGCAAGGCTGCTGGCGCACCTTGACTTGCATAGTCGACATAGTGGTGATGGTGGTGGCGCCATTTTTCCTAAAGCAATATGAGCAAAGGATTTGTAAGTGCATCTAGTGCCCCTTAGTGATTTTGTTGTATTGAAGACTTATAGGTTAAGTAACTAATGCGTTTGTGAGTGTACACAGGTCTATAAGTCGATGAGGAGTTTGATATTTACAGTGAAAGTCGACCCCTAAAAATGAAGTTCTTCAAGTGAAGACTTTGATATTTTGAAGACTTTCTGAAGACTTTGAAAGTGAAGAAATTGGTGTGACCTTGAAGACTTGGTATTCATTTGAGGAACATGAAGCGTGAAGAATTTTGTTTTCGTAGTTTCATTTTCTCTTTCTTGAGTCATAGGAAACACCGTACTGTTAAAGGGGGTCGAGGAAATACTAAGGAAAAATTTCCATTTGATGCTCAACTCAAAATCCTACACCTACCAAACCCTTCGAGTGAAGCCTTTGGAAATCTCATACAGTTCAGTCAATTTCTTGATGATGAGACGAAGCTCTTCCGGTCGTTGAGGAATTTGTTCGACCGAGGAGTTAGGAATTCGCCAGCGGATTGCCTACGAAGGAGGAACATGATAGCCCCGAGGAATTTGATAGTCAAATTTCCGACCGTTCTTTGTCTTGCGCCACTGTCCCAAAATATCTTATCCACCTAACGGTCATATCATTGAAGGGCATTTATGTCTTATCATGTCGGGCTGCTCCCTAGGCTATAAATAGCCGCCCCCTACAACCACTAGCTGGTTGGCTGCTCCGAGAGAACTTGACACTTGTCATTTGAGAGCAACCCATCCTCTGAGGAATTTGAGAGAAAATCATCAAGTGAGGAAAAACCCAAACACCAAACCCCTACAAACCCAAAGTGATTGAGCATCACTGAAGAAATTGATCCTGCGTGGATCCGACGCTTGTTACCTTTGAAGACTGTGCTTCTTCCAGACGGTTAGGCGTCAAGGTCTAGAGCATCCAAGAGGAATTGTGGATCGCCGAGTGACCAAGTCTGTGAAGGTTTGCAAGTCGCTCAAGACTTACCACAGTGATTGGATGAGGTCTGTGTGACCTTAGTTCAAGGAGAATACGGTGAGGACTTGGTGTCTGAGCTGCGTGCTTTCGATGATCGGGTGTCCGGACTGTGTGTCCTCGAGTTTAAATACTCAGCCGCTCCAACCGGGACGTATAACCGAGACAGCAGTTGGAACTGGTCTACCAAATCATTGTCTTCACCAACCTAACTGGTTCTATTTCCTCAACCCTTTCATTTCCTCATTCTTGTGTTGAGTATTTGTTCATATCTGTGTTTGAAGACTTTGATGAAGACTTTCTCAATTTCCTCAGTTCAATTTCTTGATCTGTTTGTCTTCATCTTGTGTTATCCTGTGATTACGCTTTACGTACTCTGTGATTGTCTTCATTTCATCATGATGACAATGCTTGTAATCTGTTATGCTTACTTCGAGTACTTATTCGCTGCAAGTAGATCTTCTCTAAGGAATTTCCTCACCAGCAAATTCCTCGATGAAGAATTCATAAAATCGCCTATTCACCCCCCTCTATTCGATATAACGACTTTCAATTGGTATCGAGCAAGGTACTCCCTTGTTACGTGTGATTTTAGTTTAACCACCGGAGTTTTAGTTATGTCGACCACGGTATGAAGAAAGTGACATGCCCTATCTTTGGACGGTCACGATTATCCCAAGTGGAAGGCCATGATGAGGAAGCGCCTCATGGCAATGGACAGCGAGCTATGGACCGTCACTGAAATTGGCCTTACTGATCTATGCAAGATGGCGAACACCGATGATATTCGGAAGTTCACTCGACTTGACATCATGGCGAAGGATATAATCTGTTCCTGCCTATCTAGAGATGAATTCAAGCGCATTATGCATCTTTGCAATGCGAAGCATATCTGGGACCGAATCTCCGACGTTTATGAAGGTCATCGAACCCGTCATGATCCCTGGTTTGAGGACTTCAAGGAATCTCTCAAAACGATGACTTTCGAGCCAGAATCATCATCATCTACATCATGTCTCATGGCAAAGGGTGACGAGGTAACCGAATGTTCCTCATCTGAATTTAGTATTTGTGAATCGATGATGATGAATCGATGATGATATTGAACCTAGCTATACCAAACTTGTTTGCCTTGCCAGCAAACAACAACATGCCTTGGAAAAGGTTCAAAACATGTTAGGTAAAAGTGATGATATGTTACGTGAAGAAATGGATCGCACTAAAGCCCTGACTGAAAATCTTCAGAGATTTCAGTCTAGGCTTGATAGCCTTCAAGGTCATCATAACACTCTCTTATCTGATCATGAGAAACTTTCTTATTAATTTCTTCAAAGAAAGCAAGATCTTGAGAAGCTAAGAGCGAGTTATGAAGATCTTTAGAAGGAGCGCGATTCATTACTTGCTCAACAAATCAGCGCTTCTCAAGAAGAATTTGTTCCTCCATGCTTAAAGTGCATTGAACGTGAATCTGCTAATTCTTCACCTGAATGTTCAAATGCTTCAACTGTTACAAATTCTTCACCTGCCTCTGCTATCACTAATTCCTCACCTGAGGACATTGCTAGTATCACCGACGATGCAGGATGAAGGAATTGTACATGACAGCATGTACAAAAGCCTCAAAGGGCATCGACTCTTTGTGATGTGCTTAAAAGCAGATCCTCAACAGAACCCTAGGAAAGAGGGTATTGCCTTTGAGAGGAAACTCAATGCTGATGGAACGTCTTTGGAAGCCCGAGCAAGATCCCAAAACCTCATGGGTTGCTGCAAAGGGACCTCCAGATTGATCCATCTATCTTATCTGGCTTCACATGCGAATTTCCTCATTCTGCCGATGAGTCATTTGACTCCAACTATAAACTGTTCAAAAATCAGAATGGTGAAGTATTTGCTAGATATGTTGGTACTAAGCTGCAGAACGGTTCCCTATGAAGAAAATCTGGGTTCCCAAGAAGTGCCTTGAAAGTCTTGGTGAATGTCCTCATGACACCACCAGTGAAGAATAGGAACCTCAGATCAAATTCTTCATATGGACCAAATTCTTCATATGGATCCAAGTCCTCATATGGACCAAATTCCTCACGTGGATCAAATTCCTCAAAAGGATCAAAGTCCTCATATGATTATCATCGTGCTAACAACTCTGTTTTGCAGGGTAGAGCTAAGGGCTATGAATATGTGCATTATTCTTCAAACCAATATGTTCATAAGTCCTCAAGAATTTCTCCGCTTATTCATATGCTTACCCTAACCCCTCTTATGTGAAACGAAATGGTTTGGCCTCTATGCCACCATTCTCGTATGGTGCTTTCAGAATGATGAACTCTTTGCCACCCCTTCAGATGTGGGTGGTGAAGAAAAGAACTAATCTCTTCTGCAGGGTCAGGTCTCCGAGGCGTGCCTTAACGTCTGAAGAATTTTTTGGGGCCCGACAAAATTGCACGAAAGGACGAGGCTAATCATGATGAAATGAACTTTCATTTCACACGTCCTCATCTTGCTTATCTGAATCTTGGTGATGAAATTCATCGATGAAGTTGATATCATATTCTTCATCGATGAAGTATATGAGATCATAAGTTGTACTAATTCATCTGCAGGATGATCAACCCAAAGCCACCGAGTGAGTTCTCGATAGTGGATGTACAAATCACATGATTGGTGACAAGAATCTATTGATGGATGCTACCTTATCACCGTCACATCTGAAGCATATCATCTTTCTTGACAAAGGCAAAAGTCGTATTGGGACTTGGTAAGGTTGCTATCTCTAAGGACATGCACATGGACAAAGTCATGCTTGTTGAGTCTTTAGGATATAACCTCATGTCAGTCTCAATGCTTTGTGATCTTGATATGGTTGTTATCTTTGGCAAGTATCGTTGTGTTGTGATTATGGAAGCTGACAATTCCAAAGTCGTCGAAGGCTTTAGGAGAGGAGACTTGTATATTCTTGACTTCTCTACAGGTCCACAACCAGCCGTGTGCCTACTTGCAAAAGCTTCAGAAGGCTGGCTATGGCATCGATGACTTGGTCACGCAGGCATGAGGAATTTGCACACGCCATGCGAAGAAGAAGCATGTCATTGGCATTGAGAATGTCAAATTCCTCAAGGATCACCTATGCGAACTGTGAAGCTGGAAAAATGACCAAGGCCAAGCATCCAGTGAAGACTATCATGACCACTACTCGTCCTTGAATTGCTTCACATGGACCTCTTTGGTCCCAATCATTATTCAGCTGTCGTTAATGAAGCATCACTATATGGCTTTGTTATTGTTGATGATTACTCTCGTTACACATGGGTACACATTGTTACTTACAAGAATCAAGTGCAGGAAATCTTCAAACGATTTTCCTCGAGGGCTTCAACTAACTTTGGTGTGAAGATCAAGCACATCAGGAGTGACAATGGAACTGAGTTCAAGAATTCCGATCTTGATGACTATCTTGATGAACTTGGTATTACTCATGAGTTATCTGCTCCTTATACTCCTCAGCAAAATGGCATCATGGAGCGCAAAAACAGAACTCTTGTTGAGATGGCTCGCACTATGCTTGATGAATACAAAGCGCTAGTCGTTTCTGGATTGAAGCAATTGACACTGCATGCCACATCATCAACAGAGTATATCTTCACAAATTCTTCAAAAAGACTGCCTATGAGCTCCTCACAGACAAGAAACCTAATGTAAGTTATTTCAAAGTCTTCGGTGCTAAATGCTGGATTAGAGATCCTCACCACAACTCTAAATTTGCACGGAAAGCACATGAAGGTTTTATGCTTGGTTACGGAAAGGACTCGCACACCTACAGAGTCTTCAACATCGCACTTCACAAGATTGTTGACACTGTAGATGTGCGGTTCGATGAAACTAATGGCTCGCAAAGAGAGCACCTACCTTCTTTGTTAGACGAACCAGCACCTGAGGATTCTATCAGGTTCAAGGCAACTGAGGATGTTATTCCTACTGAAGAAACTGCTGAAGAATTCATTCCTGTACGCGAAGAACGTCGAGCTGATGCACCTGAAGATAATGCTGAAGAAAATGGTTCTGAGGAAAATGATCAAATTCCTCGACGACAACCAGCTCATCCTCGCGTTGCAAAAGAAGTGCAAGTGGAGAAGATCATCGATGACATTAAAGCGCCAGGTCCTCTCACTCGCTCAAAAGCTTCACATTTATCTAACTTTTGTGGGCACTATGCTTTTGTCTCTATCACAGAGCCCTCTAAGGTAGATGAAGCATTTACGGGCCGGAGTGGATTCAGGCCATGCAAGAAGAATTACATCGATTCGAGCTCAACAATGTGCAGGAACTGGTCAAACGTCCAGATCCTCGCAAGCATAATATCATTGGCACAAAGTGGATCTATCGCAACAAGCAAGACGAAAATGGTCTTGTGGTGAGGAATAAGGCACGACTAGTAGCTCAAGGCTACACGCAGGTTGAAGGATTGACTTGATGAAACTTTTGCACTGTCGCTAGACTTGAGTCTATTCGCATATTACTCGCCTATGCTAACCATCACAATATCACTTTATATCAAATGGATGTGAAAAGTGCATTCCTCAATGGTAAGCTTGAGGAAGAAGTATATGTTGCTCAACCCCTGTGTTTTGAAGATCCAAAGAATCGACAAAGTCTTGAGACTAAATAAGGCCCTCTATGGCCTCAAGCAAGCCCCTCGGGCGTGGTATGATACATTGAAGGAATTCTTCGTGAAGAATGGCTTCACACCGTTCACTCGATCCTACTCTTTTACTAAATCTTATGATGGTGAACTGTTTGTGTGCCAAATATATGTTGATGATATTATCTTTGGCTATCTTGACCAACGTTATAGTGATGAATTTGCCTATATGATGAGTGAAGAATATCAAATGTCTATGATGGGAGATTTGAAATTCTTCTTAGGTCTTCAAATTAAATCAACAACACAATGGCATATTCATATCTCGGAGAAATACCTCAAAGATGTCCTGAAGAAATTCGGCATGCAAGACTGCAAAGGCGTCAAAATTCCTATGCCCACAAATGGCCATCTATGCACTGATGAAAATGGTATTGACTTCGATCACAAGGTATACCGCTCCATGATTGGTTCTTTATTGTACTTATGTGCATCTAGGCCAGATATAATGCTTAGTGTTTGCATGTGTGCCCGATTTCAAGCTACACTGAAGGAATCACACCATAAGGCTGTGAAGCATATTCTTCGATATCTAGCTCACACACCAACACTAGGACTATGGTACTCCAAGGGCTCTACTTTTGATCTCATTGGATATTCTGACTCTGACTATGCTGGTGATCGTGTGGACCGCAAGCCAACATCTGGTACTTGTCATTTCCTCGGACGATCTTTGGTCTGTTGGTCCTCGAAGAAATAGAACTGCGTATCACTGTCCACTGCGGAAGCTGAATACATTGCTGCTGGCTCGTGTTGTGCTCAATTGCTATGGATAAAGCAAACCGTCAAGGACTACGGCATCAACGTGAAGAATGTGCCTCTCTACTGTGACAATGAGAGTGCCATCAATATTGCTCACAACCCAGTTCAGCACTCGAAGACAAAGCACATTCAAATTCGTCATCATTTTCTTCGTGATCATGTGTTGAAGGGCGACATCTCCATCGAGCACGTGAAGACTGAAGAACAGCTAGCTGATATCTTCACTAAGCCCTTGGATGAGAAGAAATTTAGCAAGTTGCGGTGTGAGCTAAATATCTTAGAATCTTCAAATGTTCTTTGAAAAGGACACACATCCTAACACTTATGCAAAATTGATGACTTAGATGTGCAACACATGAAGAAACGTTTTTCTTCAATCAATGAAGAATAACACTCTAAGTGTGAAGAAATTAATGAAGAAATTGATTCTCGTAACCTACGACAATTGTACGCTGTGTCTGAAATCATCATTCTTATCTGTGGGTCACGCCACCACCAAAGTTGAAAATCTTCAATTTGAGTTTTTCCTCAGCTTTGAAATTCTTCAGTTTTTCAAATTCTTCAACTTTGCAAAATCTTCACTGTTTCCGTCATCTTTCTTCATTGGCTATATATATATATGGGTTTATGTCCTCTACACCATTCACTTATGGCTATTTCTTCAAGTCGCTTTTTCTGCTAAGTGAATGTGATCGGACCCTTCCCCCTCTACGCTATACTCAACCCAATCCATTCACAAATTCTTCATGTGCGTTCTACTTTGAAACTCGTTCAAAATCTTCACTGTGTCCTTGACAGCTGAAGAAATTGCAACGAAACTTTTAAAACGAATCTTATCCAAACCTTCGTTTTTTTCGCTCAAACCGTTCCGCATCCCACGATGCATTACTTTATTCACCCACGATCGTACACGATCTCCACTACACAGTACGTGGGTGACACATGTCGTGAGAAGGTAAATGGTCAGGGGCATGTTCGTCCTAAATCTTCGGGCGATCCGTTTTTCACCGCGTCTATAAATACCCCTCTCCCCTTCCTCACTCTTTTACTCTGCTCGACCTCTCTCTCCCGCTCGAGCACTTCAAACCCTAGCGCCGCCGCTACTCCATCGTCGCCGGTAAGGAAAAGCTTCACTGCCTTGACCTCGTTGCCGACGTACTCGCGCCGACCGCGGAAATCCTCACTCCGCCGCCGCCGTAGCTGTCTTCCTCTGCCAAGTTAGGGCGTGGAAGATCTGAACGGACGAACTTCCCAATAGTTCTTCTCAGTTCGTCGTGTTCTTCACCTCGGGTAAATTAAAAGTTAATTTTATTACTCGCTTTGATTCTCAAATCTTCTTCAAATTCTTCAAAGGTGTTTATTCTTCAAATCTTCACACATATGAACACCTCAAATCTCTTGATTCTTTTCTCTAAGCAATGATTTTCTTCAAGATTCCTCAATTGTGTGGATCCTCGATCTATACAACTCTGGAACCTAAGACAAAGAACGCTTAGTGAAATTCTTCAAGGCTCATCTGGTCAAAATCCTCAAAACTTGTTCTTTTTGAAAAACCTTCTGAGAACGCATATGACCTCTCCAAAATTCCTCGCACCTATACTCTGTTCACAGGTACAAATGTCCGCTGCTGAATCCCTAGGTTCTCATCAACTTAACTCATTTGCAGCGTTCCTCGAAGAAAAACTGCATACTTCTTCAGAAAACTCAATTGTTCAATTTCCTCAACTGAAGAAAATGGCACACGGTAAGAAGCCACAGAAGGGAGGAAAGAAACCTGAGGTTATGACAGCGTTTGAAATCCCTGAGGAAATATATGCTGACTACTGCACACCGGATGAAGAAAGAAAAAATCAACGCAAGGTGCGTATTCAGAAGATTGAACGGAGATGGGCACGGGAATGGAAGGAATACAGATATGTAACTCCTAAGTACATGAAGAAATTCGCTCTTAATCCTCCATGCCCAAGAGCTCCTTTGGCACCTGGCCAAGTAGCTGATCCCACAAGCATCAAACGAGGTGAGGACTTTCCTGATGAATGGGCTAAACGTCAAGCAAAGTTGGCAAAGCAAGCAAAGGAAGCAGTGAAGAAATTCAATGAGGATTCTGCCGCTGCTACTGCCACAGAGGTCTCGGTCAAACCGAAGAAATCCATGCAAAAGAAGCCTGCTCATAGGCCAAGTGCTTCATCATCTGCGCCCTCACGGCCAAGTTCCTCAGCAGCACCTTCCAAGCAATTTCCTCACACTGCTGCCGTTCCACCAAAGTCCTCAACAGCTCCGTCAAAACCTTCAGTTCCTGTGCACCTAGCTACATGTCAAAGGACTGCTGGTTTCTCAATTGCCTCAGGCATTTCTGCAAGTTCCTCAGCTCCTCCCATTTCTTCATATGGCCCGACTCAGCTGAAGACCAAAGCAACAGCTGGACGAGGTCCTCGGCCTAGCCCAAAGAAGAAACTGGTTGCATTCCATGTACCATCTGATGATGAAGCGTCTGATGAAGAACTTGCGGAAATTATCAGAGACCGTCAAGTAAGGGCCGCTAGAGCCAAAGCTACATCTGTGCCACTGCTATTGGATCCGAAGAAAGTCCTCGACTTTATTGATCTCTGGCACAATGATCCCAATACCCCTCTGCCTGACCTTCATCTGACACCTGGACAAAGTCGTGCGCTGACTCACTTCATCGCTGAAGAAAAATGGAAGTTTGAGAAGGCGAGGGAAATCAAAAAGGCTCAATACAGGAAGGATAAGTTCCTGAAGAAAAACGTTGTCAAGATGACACCTGAGGAGCTTCTCCAAGTTCAAACTGAAATTCAAGACCTCAGCAAAAACTTCGATATTCACTATGCTGATTGGCAAGGAGTAAAGACCAGATTCGTCAACCTGACGAAGAAATTCACAAATGTTGCTGCCCCAGTGCAACATGAAATTCCTCAGGCTGGAGCCTCAGCTCAGCCTACAGAAGAAAATGCCAGCACCGCTGATGACGTTCAGCCTGCTGAAGAAAATGTTGATTCCAGGGCTGATGATCCCATCCCAGCCGCTGAAGAAACTGCCAGGGCACCCACTAGTGGTGCGCCTGAAGAAATTGCTCAAGAAAGGGGAACTGCATCAGTTGCTCCTGAAGAAACTGCACCAAATTCCTCAGCTCCTCCTGCGCCAACTCCAACTCCAATTCTTCCATCTGCTTCTGATTTGAAGAAAACCAAGGCCGCAGAACGAGCTGCTGTGAAGAAAAGGAAAGCATCAGCTGCGTCAGATTCTTCGGCTGCGAAGAAAATGAAGCCAATGACCAGCTCATTTGAAAACCCAATTGATGTTGTTCCAATTTCCTCCATACCATCAAAGGAAGTTGTTCCTTTTGGAGAAGATTATGAGATCCCAATCGGATCTGATGAAGAACATCAATCTGCTGCTTCGTCAGAGAAAATTGATGAAGAAATTGAAGTGGAAGCAATCCCTTCAACCCCAGTTATTTCCTCATCAGACTATGAAATTCCTCAAGCTGGTGCTGAGGAAATTGAAAATGAAGATGTGGATATTGGATGCACCACTCCAGTGATAAATGATGACTTTTGGGAAAGTCAGCATCCCAATACTCCTCTCTTCACCCCTCTCCAACAAGTTCCTCAGTCTCCTGCTCAAACAGTCCAAATGGACTCTGAAGAAAATCAACCCACTGGTTCTGTGCATGAAGAAATTCCAGCCGCTAGTGCTGATGAAACTGCTGCTGCTGCTAATCCTCAGACTGCACCTGTTGAGGAACAAGAAATTCCTCAGCCTGAAGAACCTGAACTTACGATTCCTAAGGTGGTGATGCAACTCACCGACACCCCTCTGCCCAAGCAAAAGAATCCGTTCTCAACCAAGCAAAAGTTCCAGGCTGAAGATTTCTTTGCCGAGCACGTGTTCTTCACTGAATATAATCCTTATGATTCTGCTCGCATTAGGAAGCGGCGTTTCTGGACTGCTAGCCAAGCCAACTTCTATTCCTCAGTGCTTTTCAACAAGGACAAAATCTTCGATCATGCTCATATTCATCATGTGGATATGGAGTCGCTGCCGTGCTTTGAGCCAGTCCTCGGTGTTCTTCACGACGCAGACTGCTAAATTTCTGCACCGATATCGTGGATGGAGCGAAGAGCTAATTCTTGATTTTATGCAACTTGCACATCACCGGAGACGCAAGACGTGAACTCATGGGTCTTAGATTGGATGACTGAAAATACCCACTACAAGGCACCAGCAAGTGAATTGCTTCGTGCCCTACCACTCAGTCCTCCGCTTGATGGTGCACGCCGTATCTACGACGAAAAAGAACTTTCAAATCACTATATGCAAGTGCCGATGAAGCCTTTGAAGCCAAGGCAGGCACCAAGAACCAAATTCCTCGTCAAGGAATTATTATATGTGCCTCGGACAGTCTATCGGATTCTGACGAAGACTATGAGTCCTATCAAAGGCCACGACTCAAACGATGAAGAAGTCGTTGGCATCATGAAGAATATGCTTTTCAACATCATCCATGGCGTTCCCGTCAACTTCCATGATTTCTTCATGAGGACTCTGGCAAACATTGCCATGTCACCATTTGAGCTGAAGCCTTATGGGCCTTGGATTATGAGACTCATCAGGTCAAGGTCTTCACTAAATTACAAGGCTGATACTTTGAACCACTGCAGCTACTTGCCCCCGATTGAAGTCCTCAAACGGACCTTTACCTCAGCTGATGACAAGGGCAAGGCCACTGCTGTGATCGATGAAGGCATTCGTCCATTGGATGGACAGTTTCGCAAAGCAGCATCCTACTCCACCAATGATGACTCTGCAACACATGACTCATCCGCAAATACCTCAGTCAAGCAAAGTCCTCAAGCTACTGCACCCAGGGTGATGACTGATCGTGAGTTACTCCTCAGTCTTCATCAGAAGGTTGATCGTAATCATAAGTGGGTCAAACGTCAGTTTGGTACTCTTCTTTACAACATGACCTCAACACACAATGCGGTGAAGAAAACCACTACTACCTTCATGAAACCTTCAAGCGTGCACAGGCTGTTCTTTCACATGTCTATAGTGAAGAAGAACTGACTTCAATGGGACTCAAGGAAGAATTTGACTGGTCTGCACCTCCTCCGAAGAAATTCAAGAAGGTCAAAGTTCCTTCTTTGGTGGCCAGCTCCTATTCTTCATCTCGCGACACTGATGAAAATGAAGATTTGGAAGATACCGCGGCTGGTCCTACTTCAACAAACAACCCCGACAATGCTGGCGCTCCGTCTTCAACTTGAAATTATTCAAGAGCGTTAGTCCTCAGTTTCGATCCTTTTGGTCATTTGATGACAAAGGGGGAGAAATTTGAGTTAGTCTTCAAGCGGGTCTAGTGTTTGTCTATATACAGTATTTCATTAAGTTACAACTCTCGTTTTTCCGAAACCTTTTATTGGATCGAGTTGTAATCTTAAACCCGATGGTGCTTTGATACTTTTGATGCATTATGCTCTTGCTCTATGCTCTGATTATAGTAGTTATGCTCTGATTCTCGTGAGCTCTTTGAAAATCATCATAGCAAATCGATTTGGGCTCTGATACTCTTGATGCGTTACATTGCATAACATCAAGCACCATATTTCATCATGCATTTCAAATTCCTCATATTATATGTTAAATGCTTGTATAAATTACAAGATATAGGGGGAGATCTCCATGATTCATTTCTTCAAATGTGCATTGCCTCAAAAGCAAATTCCTCACTATGCACATCTTCAGGGGGAGTTCTTCTATATCTTGCAATCAAATTCCTCATTATCAGTATTTACACTTCATATGTTTATCCCCGTTGAAAACTTAACCTATGTTGTCATCAATCACCAAAAAGGGGGAGACTGTAAGTGCATCTAGTGCCCCTTAGTGATTTTGGTGTATTGAAGACTTATAGGTTAAGTAACTAATGCGTTTGTGAGTGTACACAGGTCTATAAGTCTATGAGGAGTTTGATATTTACAGTGAAAGTCGACCCCTAAAAATGAAGTTCTTCAAGTGAAGACTTTGATATTTTGAAGACTTTCTGAAGACTTTGAAAGTGAAGAAATTGGTGTGACCTTGAAGACTTGGTATTCATTTGAGGAACATGAAGCGTGAAGACTTTTGTTTTCGTAGTTTCATTTTATCTTTCTTGAGTCATAGGAAACACCGTCTTCGTTAAAGGGGGTCGAGGAAATACTAAGGAAAAATTTCCATTTGATGCTCAACTCAAAATCCTACACCTACCAAACCCTTCGAGTGAAGCCTTTGGAAATCTCATACAGTTCAGTCTATTTCTTGATGTGAGACGAAGATCTTACAGTATTGAGAATTTGTTTTGACCGAGGAGTTAGGAATTCGCCGGTCTGGATTGCCTACGATGAGGAACATGATAGCCCCGAGGAATTTGATAGTCAAATTTCCGACCGTTCTTGTCTTCTTGGCGCCACCTGTCCCAAAATATCTTATCCACCTAACGGTCATATCATTGAAGGGCATTTATGTCTTATCATGTCGGGCTGCTCCTAGGCTATAAATAGCCGCCCCTACAACCACTAGCTGGTTGGCTGCTCAGAAGAACTTGACACTTGTCATTTGAGAGCAACCCATCCTCCGAGGAATTTGAGAGAAAATCATCAAGTGAGGAAAACCCAAACACCAAACCCTACAAACCCAAAGTGATTGAGCATCATGAAGAAATTGATCCTGCGTGGATCCGACGCTTGTTACCTTTGAAGACTGTGCTTCTTCCAGACGGTTAGGCGTCAAGGTCTAGAGCATCCAAGAGGAATTGTGGATCGCCGAGTGACCAAGTCTGTGAAGGTTTGGAAGTCGCCTGAAGACTTACCACGAGTGATTGGACGAGGTCTGTGTGACCTTAGTTCAAGGAGAATACGGTGAGGACTTGGTGTCCTGAGCTGCGTGCTCAGTGACTGGGTGTCCGGGACTGTGTGTCTTCGAGTTTAAATACTCAGCCGCTCCAACCAGACGTACAACTAAGACAGCAGTTGGAACTGGTCTACCAAATCATTGTCTTCACCAACCTAACTGGTTCTATTTCCTCAACCGTTTCATTTCCTCATTACTGTGGTGAGTATTTGTTCATATCTGTGTTTGAAGACTTTGACTGAAGACTTTCTCAATTTCCTCAGTTCAATTTCTTCAGTCTGTTTGTCTTCATCTTGTGTTATCCTGTGATTACGCTTTCTGTACTCTGTGATTGTCTTCATTTCATCATGATGACAATGCTTGTAATCTGTTATGCTTACTTCTGAGTACTTATTCCGCTGCAAGTAGATCTTCGCTAAGGAATTTCCTCACCGGCAAATTCCTCAGTGAAGAATTCGTAAAAATCGCCTATTCACCCCCCCTCTAGTCGATATAACGCACTTTCAGGATTAACGATCCACTTCACAGGAAAGAAAAACAGTAGCATGTGATATTTTTGGTTCTTCCATGAGAAGCAATTTGATGGAAAATTATAATCCTAAGATCTACGTATTAGCATGTGATATTTTTGGTTCTTCCGCAAGTAACATATTAGATGACAAGGTACCACCTACATTTTGCCAAAAAGTAACTTATAAAAAAAATAAAAGGAACTACGTACCTATCCATGTATAGAAAAAAATATCAATAAAATGGTGCATACAAAATCAACTAAATGAACTAGTCTACTAAATCAACTAAATCAAAATGTTCTAAATCAACTAGCCTACTAAATCAACTAAATCATATTAACTAAATCAAAATGTTCTAAATCAACTAAATCAACTAGCCTACTAAATCAACTAAATCATATCAACTAAATGAAAATGTTGCATATGAACTAGCCTACTAAATCAAAATGTAGCAGCAGGAGGGAGAAGTAAGGCGACTGACGAGGGAGAAGAGAGTATACGGAGGAGGAAGGCGGAGCGAGGAGGGGCCGACGGCGGCCAGTGGAGGGAGGACGGAGGAGGAAGGCGGAGCGAGGAGGCTGGCCGGCTGCTAGTGGAGGGAGGACGGAGGAGGAAGGCGGAGCGAGGAGGGGCCGGCCCGGTGGCGAGTGGAGGAGGACGGAGGAGGAGGCCGTGCACCGAGTCCAACAAGGAGGAGGAGGTGACGGCGCAGAGGGCGGAGGGGCGATGGGGAGGACCGCACGGGATTCAGAGGGATCGGTCGGTGTGTGACTGTGAGTGGATCGGATTTTGTAGTAAACTTAGCGATGGCGCTTATTGGAGAGATCGCTGCTACTACGCATCGTGTAAAGATGGCTCGTCGTTATAACGCGTTGCTGCTATAACTAGCCTCGCGTGGGAATTATAGCAGAGCGCTTCTTTGGTAGGCGACCATCGCTATATTTATTTCAGCGATGAGTTAAGCTTGACCTCGCTACTGCTAATTAGCAGCAGCGCCTTATTTTAAAGCGTGCTGCTACTAAGATTCTGTGTATAGGCTTTTCCCTAGTAGTGTCATCTTCTTCTTCGTCCTCAACGTCCTCGAACGTTGGCTTCTTCTTGATCAACTCTTGTATGTCCACAGCACGTCAGGCAATCTTTTCGCCGGCGTCACTGACGTGATGGTTCTCAAAGATATTAGGAGCATCTGTGTTATCTTGTACATGAGGAGCAGTGTAAGCATCATCTTGTTGTGCAACTTCATTAAACGAATTCCTCTGCTCAAACCTTTGCAATACTCTCCAGTCATCGCTACGTGCAAATGTGTCTTGCAAGAAAAATATCTGTGTTGCTTGATTTGCCAAAATAAAAGGCTCGTTGGTTTGGTACGCCGCCTTGACATTGATGGATTTGAAATAATCATCAGCTCTGGGTCTTGTGATCCTGGAAAACAGGTTATACCAACGACAGCACAACAGAACCACACACCGGTGATCCTCGAAACTTGTAGCGACCTGACCTCAGACGGTCAAGTCTCTGTTTATCTGTGCTATCCCTGGATCGGTATGCTAGCACACACAGTAAATCAATGTATATATCAAAGTGCAATCAAATGTACAAGTAACGGAAAAACTGATATTGTCACATCCCTAACTTCTGCCATTGCACTAGGATAACCTCATGTGTGCATCATGTTTAATCTTGAAAGAAACTTGAAATGGGGATTGCCTAAACCCCTAGCATCAAAGGAATTCACTAGGTTCACCTAAAATATTTTCAGTAAATCCAAATGGCTTTCAAAATGTTCATCATTTATGGGAAATCTGTAAGTGATAACTAGAGGTGATGCACATTTTTCCATGACATATTTGGGCTCTGAATTAAATCATATGGTATTTTCATTTGGGCATTTAAATACTATAAAATATTTTAAATGCTCAAATAATCATAAACTTAAATGTTTGTTGTTGGATATTTTCCAAACAGTGGGCTTGAGCAAGTTTCATGATTTTTGGGATAGTATTAGTATTTTTAACAAAGCCCTAAAGACTATAGAATAATAGAAAAACAAAAACAATTAGAAGAGAGGGAGAGAAGGACTTACCTAGCGCCAGCAACCGGCCCAGCTCCTGTGCTGGCCCACCTGCGGCCCAGCCCACCACCAGCCTCCCTGTCGTCTTCTTCCCTGCCAGGAGGACGGGCGCGTGCCCGACGCGCGCGCACCGCCGTGCGGCCACCTCCACCCTGCTTGCCTACATCCTCGACACCTGGACGTCTCCAACGCCGCCACGCACGCTCCTGGAACCCCCTCGCACTCTCCCCCATGCTCATCCCCTCCTCTGGCTCCCTCCCCCTCTCTTCCCCGAGCATCGCCGTCGCCGCCGCTCGCCATAGCCGTGCCCACCAAGGTCCCCTCGCCTCGCCGACCCGCCCAGGAGAACCGCAGGGTCGTCTTCATCATCTACGAGGAGCCACGCGATGCCGGACGCCCCGCATCGCCGGCTACCTTGTCTTCTTCCTCCTCTGCCGCCGGAGATCGCCGGCGCCCGTCCGTCGTCTCCGACGCCTCCCCGAGACCACTGACCTGCTCAACGACCTCCCAATGAGCTCCACTGCATTTCCCCTCTCTTTCCCGCATCTTCCCTGTCCTCTAGCCATCGCGTTCATCGAGACCGAGAACCACCGCCGCCCGAGCTTGTCGCCGGCATAGCTCCGGCAAACATTTGGTCACACCAGTGCATCCAAACGCTTCGCAGCAACACGTAGAGCCTCGCGGGAGCTTCATTTCGACCTTTTGCACGCGTAGCCCCGACCCCGAGCTCGCTTGAGCTCCGGCTGCCGCCGTGAGCTTGATTCCGGCGAGCTCGGCTAACCTCAACCCCTCCCGCTTGCGTAGATGGATGCGGCCGAGCACCTGCAACGCGTAGATGCCCTCCGCCATGCGAATGGTCGCCGGAATAGAAACTCCGATGAGCCACCGCCGTCCTGTAAGGTCGCCGGCGACTTGATCCGGCGACGCTGACGTGGCGTGATTAGATTAGGCATAATCCACCCACTAATTACCCACCACAGTCACTGACAGTGGACCCCACCATGTTATTTAACCACAGGTTTTATCTTTGGTTAGGATTAGATCTAATCTGGTGGGCCCAGGTTGTCAGGGTTGACTTGCCCAGTCAGCGTTGACCTGGTCCCACTGGTCAGCCTCTGTTTAGGCCTTGTCACACTGACATGCGGGACCTATAGGTCAAGTTTGACCAGGAACGGTCTGTTGACCAGTGACGTCAGCATGACGTGTTGCTGATGCAGTAATGTTTTCTGGGATTTTAAATAAATCATAAATGATTTATAAATTTCAGAAAATAGCCCAAACTTCTAAAAATTATAGAAATTCAACGATAACTCCAAATGAAACAAGTTATATATGAAAAATGATCAGAAAAGTCCAATCTATCCATCTGTACCATTTTCATGCATGTTAGAACAACTTATGACTATTGTTTTGGACAAGTCATATAAAGGGCATTTAAAATGCTTAAGTTTGGAGTTGCATTTGAATCCTTGATTCAAATGAGCTCCATTGAACTTGTTGCTGGTTGCATTAGCACAAACAACAGCATATTGCCATGTCACATTCATGCATCATATTGTTGCATTGCATTGATTGTGTTCTTCATTGTTTGTCGGTGTTTGTCCCCTCTCAGTAGACGACGTACCGACGGTTTGATGACACCGATGAATAACTATATTATCTTCATAAGTGCTAGGCAAGCAAAACCCCCTTGTTCATTCCGATACAATCCCACTCTCTCGCTCCTGCTCCTTTTTACTGCATTAGGACAACAATGATTCATCTGTTACTTGCTGCGGTAGCTGAACCACTTTAGCCTCTCCATGACCTATCATTCCACAGTAAATAAATGAAACCCACTAGAATGAGTAGGAGTTGTTTGAGCCCTGATGTGCCTACTCATTCATGCTTGTTTGTCGTGCCTGCTATTGCTTAGAGTTGTGTCAGGTCTGATCCATCGGGGATGAATCGGAGGTGTGTGAACATGTCCTACTGTTGAGAGCTAAGTGTGTGAACACGATTTGGTAAAGGTAGCGGTGAGAGGCCATGTAGGAGTACATGGTGGATTGTCTCATTGAAGCCGTCCTTAGGAACTGAGTTCTGTGTTTGTGATCCATGAACAGTTACTACCACACATTGGGTTTCGGTAACTCGACCCCTCTCGGCTTATTAATCGCCTCGATCTCTGTCAAGGAGTTGCAACTAGTTTCTGGTGTTTGTAGGATATGTGTTGGAGGCCGTGTGGAGCGCTGACCCTAGGGGTGGGCTATGATGCGGTAGATACACCATGGCCCGGTGTACCGAGCGCCCGTTTGGTGTCTCGGGAACCCTGCACACATCGTTTGGGGCCATGAGCGACACCCCGGCCAGATCTCCTTGTGGATGGAACCCGAATAGGCGATAAACCTGGACTAGAGACTTGTGTGGTTAGTCAGGTCGTGGCCGACTCCCTCGCCAGGCTTCCGCTTGAAGGTTGCCGAGATACACGACGTGTACATGGTGGTATGTGGCGAGAGCGTGTGTGAAGAAGTACACCACTGCAGGGTTAATATGATCTATTCGAATAGCCGTGTCTGCGGAAAAGAACTTCTGGGTTGCCTGTACAGTTCATAGACAAGTGAAAGTGGATACTCTAAAACGCGCAAGATAAGCATGAGTGCTATGGATGGCGTTCTCGTAGGGAGACGGGAGTGGATCCATAGTGGTGTATTGATATGGTGAATATGTGGACTCGTGTGTGCCACCTTAAAAGAGTTACTTGCAGTCGTAGTTCAGGATAGCCACCGAGTCAAAGCTGGCTTGCTGCAGTTAAACTCCACCACCCCCTTTTGTTGATACTGATGCATATGTAGCTAGTTCTAATGTAAGTCTTGCTGGGTACATTTGTACTCACGTTTGCTTAACTTATGTTTTGCAGAGAGATTACAGTCTCGCTAGTAGTTCCACCTGGACTTCGACGTTTAGCTTGTTACCTCAGCTACGGTCTTGTGCCCTCGGCAGGATCTGGTAGATAGTCAGGCTTATAAGCCTTTTTCATTTATAGTTGTCTATACTCAGACATGTTAAGCTTCCGCATGTGCTTTGACTTGTATGCTCTGAATGTTGGGTCATGAGACCTATGTTTGTAATATCTCGCTCCTCGGAGCCTAATGAATAAATACTTGAGTCGTAGAGTTATGTTGTGTTGCCATGTTGTATTTACACATATCGAGCATATTGTGTGTATGTTTGAAATGCTTGGTATGTGTGGGATCCGACAATCTAGTTGTTTATCCTTGGCAGCCTCTCTTATGGGGAAATGTAGTCTAGTGCTTCCTTGAGCCATACTAGTCCGCTACAGCCCGATTCACCGGAGTCCTACTAGCCCAGCACTACTGCTCAAGACGCTTGACTGGCCGGCATGTGTTTCACTTCGTTCTGTGTTCGTCCCTTTGGGGAAATGTCACTGTGACATCCGAGTCTGCCTAGCTGCTACAGACCCAGGTTCCCGAGTCCTGTTAGCCCAGTGCTACAGCCCGGATTCACACGCTGGCGACCGACATGCTCAAGTTGATTCATGTATGCCTGTCCCCATGAGTTAGTGCCGCTTTGGGTTCACGACTAGCCATGTCGGCCGGGTTCTCTGTCATATGGATGCTAGCGACACTATCATATACGTGAGCCAAAAGGCTAAACGGTCTTGGGCCATGGTAAGGCGACACCGTGGGAATACCGTGCGTGAGGCCAGAAGTGATATGAGGTGTTACCGGCTAGATCGATGTGACTTGGAATCGGGTCTGACAGCTTTGGTATCGAGCTCGATCGCTCAGAGGATTACCAAGCAAAACTGGTCAAGTTGTATCTAGAAATGCTTTAGTTATGTAAGGGAATTGATTGTGGAAGGGAACGTAAGGCTCTTTTTACTCCTTATACCTCATGGCCTTCTGATCTAAGGCACCCTCTTCTCTCCTACGGGGATTAAGAACTAGGCCTTCTCATGTATCTATCAGGATGACGTGTTACTAGTCCATAGACTTATAGAATTGATAGTTTCAAATCTCAGTTCAGTTTCTACTACTTCCGTGTGTTCATAGTTGGTCTCAGAACCTTGATATTGTGCTTCTGAGTGGTTATGCCACCATTTTTGCAGGATGTTTCAAATCATTTTGAGCATTTACAGCCGTTATGCTGTCCGAGTCATCCAAGGTTTCTAATACAATCTGAAGCATTTGCAAAATCCCTTCCTCCCATTTTGATGTCCTTTTGGGCCAGATTAACCACACTAATCGGTGAGTTGAGGTACTCTGTTGCCTCGACATATATGTTGGAACTATTATTATGACCATAGGTGTCTTAGAGGATCATCTAGTAATCTAGCCATGCTTTACATTCCTAGTGTGATGATTCTGGCCATTATTCTCGAAAGCATCCCGTGATGCAATTTAGTTAGTAGGTATTCTACTCCTGGGTTCTTGACACAAGATTCACTCTACTTACCTCGTGTTGATAGTGTTGCTCATACCTTTAGGATACTAGTAACCTTTGTGATAGTCTTCGAGGTCCGTGGTATATCATTCTTCCAAATACCATGAACCATCCTTGGCAAGAGTTCCTTTGAACCAAAGATCACAATAAGAGTGCTCTTGATGAGTTCTTCATTCTACATTGTGAATCTGCCAGTTCTACTTTCCTGCATGGGTTATTCGCAAGAAACCTGTTGAATTTGATTCGACATACTAACCTATGCATCCACAACTCAGAAAGTTATATGTTCCTTGAGTTGTTCCTCCTTAGTTGTATTCTGACCCCTGTCTATCAATTGATGGTCAAGGGTATGTGTGCGATCGTGTTTATCGATACCTATTATCCTTGTGGTCCGTCAAGCCATTCTATTCCGAAATGACTAGGAGAAACAAACTCCAGTACCTCATCCATATCTAGGATTGGGTCAAAGTAGTTGTATTCCGCAGATCAAAATACCAATCCAACGTTTGCTCTGTTCTACCTTGGAGTATTACCATCTTTGTGTCAAGAGTGTCATGAGAATTGCACCACCTCTTATGAATTCTTGACATAGTGATACTTCTCGCTATCCTTATTCATTCCTCGGTCCCGTGTTGTTGTATCCGGAACGCCAACAAGTGAATTGTGGTGTGTGAAATCGATACGCCTAGCAACCCCCTCGCTTGGTAGTTAATGGACAATATTCTCATTCTTAGCGTGTTGATCATTGAATCATCATCCTAAGATTGATCGTGCTACCTAGTCCTTATTTCTGGTGCACTCTTCGACCAATGAGTTAGGATTGTGTTAATCCCTCACTCTTTTGATCATATCATCTTGCCCTGAAAAGCAAGGTTGTTCTCGAGCTTAGTAACATACCGGTGGTTCGTGATGTTCCGAATATCTTCTCGGAAGTATTACCAGGTTGTCACCTGACCGCTATGTTGAGTTCGTGATCATGCTGGTTTTCCTCCAAACCACCCATTCTCCAAGAATCTGTGTTGGATACCCCTCAGCTAGTTGGATAAGCCAAACAACAACTTGGAGAGTTGGAAGATAAAAGCTTGTACGACTTAGCTCATCACTAAGGGATATCCTTGAGTGTGTGTGTGTGTTGAAGAAAGATGATATCTTCATCGACTGATCCCCGTGATCAGTTGTTGAATCTACTGCCTTGTCAAAATTTGACTTGAGTATGGGCTATCATCAAGTCAAATCAGCACCAACGATGTTCGTAATGTTGTCTTACTCGTGGTTGATCCGTCGAGCATACACCATTACATCTTTTGGTTTGACCAATGCTATCACCGGGTTCACGTGATGGTGGAAGTCCAGTGATATGGAAATTCTGATGAGTTGCTGTTGAGCCCAACAACAGCATTTTGTCTCCCCCATGATTCATGTTGAACATCAACCTAGTGTTGGAAAATTTGTAAGCAATGCCTTCGTGTTCCGTTCATGAAGCTTATGCTTGGATGAAAGAAGTGACTTTTTCCAAGTTCACGTGCATTAGGTGTAATTTGCCGCCATGAATTTGAG
Source organism: Aegilops longissima (assembly GCA_021605205.1). NCBI lineage: Eukaryota > Viridiplantae > Streptophyta > Magnoliopsida > Poales > Poaceae > Aegilops > Aegilops longissima. Next base: position 79,734,933 of record CM038678.1, on the reverse strand, counting down.
AAAGGTTTGTTTTGTTTCCCTTGGAATCATCCCAAGTCAGTCATGCATACGTGCGAAGTATTTTATGGTTTTGTAGATTAATTACCTCCACTCCATCTGTGTTCCTAGCACACCAAGCCACTGACTGATTTGCTCAAGGAGAAGGAGTTCCTTCATAAGAGCTAATCCGGACTTATGAAAAGACTTCGATATCCTCGATGATGGTTCCCCCACCTGAACTCGGTAGTGTTTAATATAAGACTACTACGTGGTCATGCTTGTCTTGGACAACGTGTTCACATGTGTGTAGCAGAACCAGCTCATGTTTTAGAGCTTACTACCGTTGTTCATTTCCTGAGACTCTCGCAACGTCATCTCGTCGGGTTGTGTTGCACATTTTCTTTTCCAGACATGCTGTCTGAAATATCTTGTCACCAACCAGATCTGAATCTCATGCAGATATGATGGTTGGAACTTTTCCAAGGTCTATGATGTAGGACCCGACAAGGTTGATGTTCTGGCCGACACACCTAGTTGGAAGATCTACTATTGTAGTATCTTGATTGAGCAATTTGACCATCTTCTCCATAAGGATTTTGTATGATATATGCCAAAAGTTGTTCCTTATGGATTCTGTTCTCCCGAAGTCCGACCTTTACTTGATGGCCATGTTGATGCTTTTAAGCATGACCGTGGTAGTTAGAACATCAAGGAGAACATTAGAAGCGGAGTGCTAAATTTCTCTCGGTCGATCATCCAGATTTGCTTCTTTGGCATTGCTAAGGAAAAATCTGAGAAAGTGATGTCCTCCTTAGCACCTGCATCCTCCATCACCGTTCATCATGGTAGTATGATGTGTTGCCAGGATCCTTGGCACGGATGTTGGTAAGACCTTGATTAATTTGGAAATGCTCAAGTTCTTGATAGCACGCTCAGTCACTAGGTTATATCCTTGGTATCAACTGGAATGTGCCTTCCATTGCTGAGTTGTTCTATAACCGTAGTTTCCGTTCCCAAACTGGGTATGACATTCATTCGTATTCCTTCAAACGATCAATTTTGACTTGCCTTAGGGTGGTATGAAGAGTTTTAATGATCTAGGTATCAAAAGTAATTCTTTTTGCCACTTAAGGGAATAATTTTACGAGTCACCTTCTCTAAGGTGCCCCGTTATGGAATCATGGCAATTATTTCATCGCTATCTTGAAACCATTCACCATCTCCTCTAGCATGGAATTGTTGCCTACCAAATTGAACCCCTGTCATCTGTTCTTCCATCCCTCCCGACGTGTGTTTGAACATCTCACCTCGAGAGGTGTTCTATGCCTCATTCCATGAATTGATCGTGAGTTGCTCGATCTTCGAGGAGATCGATTCCTGTAGAGTTTCTTTCTGTCGTCGTCTTGGATGAAGTTTTCGAAAGCAAAGACGTCAAGATCAATTTGAAGCAATGAATCTACATATTTGAGAAGAGCAATTGGATCATGGAGATTGTGTTAGTTTGTGTCCCCTTTGTCCTCTTACCTCACGTCTTGAATCTCGGGGCGAGATTCTTGTTTAGTGGGGGCGAGTTGTCACATCCCTAACTTCTGGCATTGCACTAGGCTAACCTCATGTGTGCATCATGTTTAATCTTGAAAGAAACTTGAAATGGGGATTGCCCAAACCCCTAGCATCAAAGGAATTCACTAGGTTCACCTTAAATATTTTCAGTAAATCCAAATGGCTTTCAAAAATGTTCATCATTTATGGGAAAAGCTGTAAACAGTAACCAGAGGTGATGCACATTTTTCCATGACATATTTGGGCTCTGGATTAAATCATATGGTATTTTCATTTGGGTATTTAAATACTATAAAATATTTTAAATGCTCAAATAATCATAAACTTAAATGTTTGCTGTTGGATATTTTCCAAACAGTGGGCTTGAGCAAGTTTCATGATTTTTGGGATAGTATTAGTATTTTTAATAAAGCCCTAAAGACTACAGAATAATAGAAAAACAAAAACAATTGGAAGAAAGGGAGAGAAGGACTTACCTAGCGCCAGCAACCGGCCCAGCTCCTGTGCTGGCCCACATGTGGCCCAACCCACCACCAGCCTCCCTGTCGTCTTCCTCCCTGCCAGGAGGACGGGCGCGTGCCCGACGCGCGCGCACCGCCATGCGGCCACCTCCACCCTGCTTGCCTGCGCCCTCGACGCCTGGACGTCTCCAACGCCACCACGCACGCCCCTGGAACCCCCTCGCACTCTCCCCATGATCATCCCCTCCTCTGGCTCCCTCCCCCTCTCTTCCCCGAGCATCGCCGTCGCTGCCGCTCGCCATAGCCGTGCCCACCGAGCTCCCCTCGCCTCGCTGACCCGCCCAGGAGAACCGCAGGGTTGTCTTCATCAGCTACGAGGAGCCACGCGACGCCGGACGCCCCGCATCGCCGGCTACCTCGTCTTATTCCTCCTCTGCCGCCGGAGATCGCCGACGCCCGTCCATCGTCTCCAACGCCTCCCCGAGACCACTGACCTGCTCAACGACCTCCCAGTGAGCTCCACTGCATTTCCCCTGTCTTTCACGTATCTTCCCCGTCCTCTAGCCGTCGCGTTCATCGAGACCGAGAACCACCGCCGCCCGAGCTTGTCACCGGCGTAACTCCGGCGACCATTTCGTCACGCCAGTGCATCCAAACGCTTCGCAGCAACACGTAGAGCCTCGCGGGAGCTTCATTTTGACCTTTTGCATGCCGTAGCCCCGACCCCGAGCTCGCTTGAGCTCCAGTCGCCGCCGTGAGCTTGATTCCGGAGAGCTCGGCTAACCTCAACCCCTCCCGCTTGCGTAGATGGATGCGGCCGAGCACCTGCAACGCGTAGATGACCTCCGCCATGCGAATGGTCGCCGGAATAGAAACTCCGATTAGCCACCGCCGTCCTGTAAGGTCGCCGGCGACTTGATCCGGCGATGCTGACGTGGCGTGATTAGATTAGGCATAATCCACCCACTAATTACCCACCACAGTCACTGACAATGAACCCCACCACATTATTTAACCACAGGTTTTAACTTTGGTTAGGATTAGATCTAATCTGGTGGGCCCAGGTTTTCAGGGTTGACTTGCCCAGTCAGCGTTGACCTGGTCCCACTAGTCAGCCTCTGTTTAGGCCTTGTCACACTGACATGCGGGACCTACAGGTCAGGTTTGACCAGGAACGGTCTGTTGACCAGTGACGTCAGCATGACGTGTTGCTGATGCAGTAATGTTTTCTAGGATTTTAAATAAATCATAAATGATTTATAAATTTCAGAAAATAGCCCAAACTTCTAAAAATTATAGAAATTCAACCATAACTCCAAATGAAAAAGTTATATATGAAAAATGATCAGAAAAATCCAATCTATCCATCTGTACCATTTTCATGGATGTTAGAACAACTTATGACGGCTGTTTAGGACAAATCATATAAAGGGCATTTAAAATGCTTAAGTTTGGAGTTGCATTTGAATCCTTGATTCAAATGAGCTCCATTGAACTTGTTGCTCGTTGCATTAGCACAAACAACAGCATATTGCCATGTCACATTCATGCATCATTTTGTTGCATTGCATTGATTGTGTTGTTCCTTGTTTGCCGGTGTTTGTCCCTTCTCAGTAGACGATGTACCGACGATGAGTTCTATGACACCGATGAAGAACTATATTATCTTCAGAAGTGCCAGGCAAGCAAAACCCCCTTGTTCATTCCGATACAATCCCACACTCTCGCTCCTGCTCCTTTTTACTGCATTAGGACAACAACGATTCATCTTTTACTTGCTGCGGTAGTTGAACCCCTTTATCCTCTGCATGACCTGTCATTCCACAGTAAATAGATGAAACCCACTAGCATGAGTAGGAGTTGTTTGAGCCCTGATGTGCCTACTCATTCATGCTTGTTTGTCGTGCCTGCTATTGCTTAGAGTTGTGTCAGGTCTGATCCATCGGGGATGAATCGGAGGTGTGTGAACATGTCCTACTGTTGAGAGCTAAGTGTGTGAACACGATTTGGTAAAGGTAGCGGTGAGAGGCCATGTAGGAGTACATGGTGGGTTGTCTCATTGAAGCCGTCCTCAGGAACTGAGTTCTGTGTTTGTGATCCATGAACAGTTACTACCACACATTGGGTTCCGGTAACTCGACCCCTCTCGGATTATTAATCGCCTCGATCTCTGTCTAGGTGTTGCAACTAGTTTCTGGTGTTTGTAGGATATGTGTTGGAGGCCGTGCGTAGCGCTGACCCTAGGGGTGGGCTATGATGAGGTAGATACACCGTGGCCCGGTGTACCGAGTGCCCGTTTGGTGTCTCGGGAACCCTGCACACATTGTTTGGGCCCGTGAGCGACACCCCGGCCGGATCTCCTTGCGGATGGAACCCGAATAGGCGATAAACCTGGACTAGAGACTTGTGTGGTTAGTCAGGTCGTGGCCGACTCCCTCGCCAGGCTTCCGCTTGAAGGTTGCCGAGATACACGACGTGTACATGGTGGTAAGTGGCGAGAGCGTGTGTGAAGAAGTACACCCCGCAGGGTTAATATGATCTATTGAATAGCCGTGTTCATGAAAAGGACTTCTGGGTTGCCTGTACAGTTCATAGACAAGTGAAAGTGGATACTCTAAAACGCGCAAGATAAGCGTGAGTGCTATGGATGGCATTCTCGTAGGGAGACGGGAGCGGATCCATAGTGGTGTATTGATATGGTGAATATCTGGACTCGTGTGCGCCACCTCAAAAGAGTTACTTGCAGTCGTAGTTCAGGATAGCCACCGAGTCAAAGCTGGCTTGCTGCAGTTAAACTCCACCACCCCCTTTTGTTGATACTAATGCATATGTAGCTAGTTCTGATGTAAGTCTTGCTGGGTACATTTGTACTCACGTTTGCTTAATTTATGTTTTACAGAGAGATTACAGTCTCGCTAGTAGTTCCACGTGGACTTCGACGTTTAGCTTGTTACCTCAGCTACGATCTTGTGCCCTCGGCAGGATCTGGTAGATAGTCAGGCTTCTAAGCCTTTTTCATTTATAGTTTTCTGTACTCAGACATGTTAAGCTTCCGCATGTGCTTTGACTTGTATGCTCTGAATGTTGGGTCAAGAGACCTATGTTTGTAATATCTCGCTCCTCGGAGCCTAATGAATAAATACTTGAGTCGTAGAGTTATGTTGTGATGCCATGTTGTATTTACACATATCGAGCATATTGTGTGTATGTTTGAAATGCTTGGTATGTGTGGGATCCGACAATCTAGTTGTTTATCCTTGGTAGCTTCTCTTATGGGGAAATGTAGTCTAGTGCTTCCTTGAGCCATAGTAGTCCGCTACAGCCCGGTTCAACGGAGTCCTGCTAGCCCAGCACTACTTCTCAGGACACTTGACTAGCCGGCATGTGTTTCACTTCGTTCCTGTGTCTGTCCCTTCGGGGAAATGTCACGCGGTGACATCTGGAGTCCTGCCTAGCCTGCTACAGCCCGGGTTCCCGGAGTCCTGTTAGCCCAGTGCTACAGCCCGGATTCACATGCTCAACCGACATGCTCGAAGTTGATTCATGTATGCCTGTCCCCATGGGTTAGTGCCGCTTTGGTTTCACGACTAGCCATGTCGGCCCGGGTTCTCTGTTATATGGATGCTAGCGACACTATCATATATGTGAGTCAAAAGGCGCAAACGGTCCCGGGCCATGGTAAGGCGACACCCGTGGGAATACCGTGCGTGAGGCCGTAAAGTGATATGAGGTGTTACCGGCTAGATCGATGTGACTTGTAATCGGGGTCCTGACAGATATATAACTTAAGGATCTCAGCGGAAACAGGCAAACGGGTGTGGAGTCCCATCAACACCATCGGCAAGTTGAGTGCGGACTGTAACCCTATCATATCGCTTACTCGTCGGATAATACCTGCAACATAATATGTTGCAGCCGTGTAGGTCAGTACGTTGAATGTACTGGCAAGTCACACCGCAAGAGATGAATAAATGTCCTATTTATACATGCAATATGGCAGGTGGATGGTTCTAAATTTAATGTGCATAAAGCTGATTTTTCCCTATCGTCAAAAGGATATCATATTGTTACTACATAATTCATCATAATATGATTGAGATGGTTGCTCCATTCAATCTATACCAAAAATCATTAGAACCCATTAAATTAGTTAAGAGTGATGAGATCGCTCAATTCCCACTTTCCAGATGCTCAAATTGTCCATAACCGGGGACACGACTAATCGATTAGTTTTACACTCTGCAGAGGTTTGCACAATTTTCCCCACAAGATTCGATCACCTCCTTTGTAGTCCTCGCACTGCCTGGTGTTTGAGAATCGGAATATCGAGACATAGTCTTTCTGAAGTTTTCCCTCTTAACTCTGGGTAGACCGGTACACCTACATATATAACTACATCTGCTAGTCTACCACGGTAAGAGGTCACACAACGTACTCAACTAAGCAAGAGCCCATAATAGCATGTGGTGGTGCAGGTAAGCTTCTATTCATGAAAAATTGATGAATCCCTTTGAGCCTGGGTGGCAGTCCATAGGGTGATCACACGGGTACTCCGGGATCCCCTAGGCAAGTCCACTGGTTTCTCCAGGGTGCCCGGGCAAGTCCACTGGTTTCTCCAGGGTGCCCGGGCAAGTCCACTGGTTTCTCCAGGGCGCCCCTTACCAATCCACCCAGATGTGTATTAATGTTGCCACCTTAAGGTTACCCTTAACTATTATATCACTCGCAACTTTCATGATCTCACATACCAATCCCCGTCTACATTGCCATAGCAAAATCCCTACAACGTTGGCGACAGAGAAGTAAAGTCTCAGACCTACCTCATTGCACTACTGGGTTTATAATATAGCCAACTAACATATTCATGCAAACCCTACATCAAAGGACTAAATGCATATATAAAACATAGGTATAAAAGGGCATGATCAAGATGTAACTTGCCTTGTACTGTTGATGAAGATGAAATATTATATTGAGTCGTCTCTCCTTCTCGTTACGATATATCTAACGATATAAGAAAGTACTTTAACACACAACAACATCCAAATAAAGATCCAAATAAAATATTCAAATTACAAAACAAAATAAAAAAATAAAAATAAAAACATTCCTACATAATCTGTTAGGACTTGGTTACGGGTTGAGATAAGATCAAGAATAAAAATATGATATAGGGTTTGTTCTAGGGTTGAGATAAGATTAAAAATTTATGTAACATTTCCTTAGTCCAAATTTGTATGATGATGGCATATGACCAGAGAGGTTTTCTAGGGATCAATCTAAGAGATTTAACTTCGTGTCAAAAATTATTAAACAATGATCGAGAAGGTCAAATTAAGGTGTTGATGTTAAAAGAGTGTCTAAATCTTGCTGAAAAAGAATTATGCCATGAGTTCCAGCAGAAAGGTGATGTCCTAAGGTCGAACTTTCATATAATAAACATTTTTATATGATTTATAGATTAGAAGATATAGCAAAAGTACTCAATTAACATTTAAGTCAGAACTAAACTTTAACTTGCCAAAAACTGAGATCTCGAATTTTTATAATAAACTAGATGTTCCAAGGAATCTGGGGATATAAATTTTGTCGAACTTGGGCATATGGTTAAGAGATATGATTTTCCGAAGTTTGAGTATTTTTCTTAAAAACAATTACGGGATTTACACAGTGCTCACCGGAGTTAGTCGCCGGAGTTGGGAACAAGGTCACCGGATTTGAGGAAGCAGGCCCCTAACATCAAATAGTAGTAGAACGGCGAAGAGGTAGACAAGGGGAGTTCTGTAGATGCGCATGGGGAAGAAGAAGATGAGGTGGGCTGGGCAAGAGAGGGAATAAGTGGGCCAAGCCCAATTTGGTTTTCAGGGAGCAAATAACCTGTGGGTTTGAATTTTTTTTTACAAATGAACAAGAGGAAGATGGACTTGGTCCAATACGTGTACAAAAGTTTACTTACAACAGAAAAATAAAATGTTTACATTATTCTCAATATTATTTAGAGTTCTACAAATTCGCAAAATAATAATTGTGCCATATTAAATATTTTCAAATATATTTTTGGAGAAGTCACATTATCTCCTCTCGTTAAATTTTATTTGAATAATTTGGAAATATTTAAACGACAGTAAAACTCCAAATAATATCATATTTCAATTGGAACTCCAGAATCCAAACAAACTCCATACGAAATATTCATCCACCACATTTGAGAAAGTCATCTTATTCTCACTCCAAAATTGTGATTGCGGTTTCCAATATTTCAAAAAGAATCAAACAAAAATTAAAGCCCTTTGATTTTCTTGAATAAACTTCCCCAACCATAGTTTTCTTTATTGGACAAAATGTTACCCAACTTTTATAACATGATTAGAAAATGTTTTAAACAAGAACTCAAAAGGTTTGAATTCTCGTGAAAACAAAATAATTTCACACAATCCATCACACAATAGTCAAACAAACAATCCTATTTATTTATTTAATATTTCCAAAATATAGAATTTTGGGATGTTACAAACCTACCACACTTAAAATGAATCTCGTCCTCGAGATTCGGAAAGGCTAGAAAGAAAAGGTTAGGGTTGGGGTCTCCTTGCAATTCCATTGATCATCATGAAGGTCTCGGGTGCTACCACACTTAAAATAAACTCATGCACAACCTCTATAGTGTTGATAACACATTTCTCCTCAAATTTCTTGTAATAACTCCTTCATTGATGCTCTCCTGTTAGAGGCATAACATTTCCTTCAATATCCTGGGTCTTTGCATCAAAATGAAATTCTTTCGAGACTGGATCTTCTCATCTGACAGGTCTAGCTCCAATGCTAAACAACTATCGAAAAATCTCATGGAGGTCTGCCATTACCGGTTCCCTGCAAGAAATGGGTCTTGGCTTCATTATCACCGTGTAACCTACGACTAAGGCTTAATCAAGGCTTCAATGGGCGTCGACACTTTACTGTGGGTAAGTCACTCAGATTTACCATTCCAAATAACAAGAGCGAATGATAAGAGTAAGTCGTCATGGTGGCCAAGCCATGTCGCACCCAAATCATTACCCTGTGTAAGGTTTAGTGAATCTCGCATCCTAACACTCGGGCATCCTCACAGGCATTGCAGATTTCTCTTGTCCATGAACTGTGTTAAGATAAATCCATCAATTCTCCAAGCCAAACAGAAACAACTACCGTTTCACCAAAACCCTATGGTTTTACGTATCCTCCTATGAAATAGCTATAACTTGATCGGTAGACGTTTCATGGATCCTTCATAATTCTTCCTAAAATAAGACTGTGCTTGTTCCTCGGTAAATCCTGGGCTTGTGGGTTATGGCCCACTTCAACACTTGTATAGCTTTTACTCATCCTTGGAGTTACAACTGATCCATATTCTCCGGTAATTCTCGTACCACTTCATTTCCTTCATCACCTTGTGGTACCCAACATAACGAAATCAAACTGCAACTTATTTTTGTCCAGCTCCTTTCTACGGATCGGCATGAACAACACGTTTCTTTCTCCTTGACCCTGTGGTTTTACGAAATACTACCACACTTAAAATGAATTGTACTAATTCATCCATAGACCATATTTCTCATATCCTCGAAAATGATTACAGTCTAAGAGAGTGGCAACTCTTACAATTCAACATGGCACTGATGATTCAACTTTATTGATCCATGAAATATTACATTCTCCAAGACTTCCATTACATAGTTCAACTCAACCTACTCATGAAAATAAAATTGCTTCCTACTACTTATTACTGATATCATAATCTCGACTACTCAGTTTTAGCTTTCTTTTGATCGGAACATTCCCTAGCATAATGTCCCACTTCCTTACAATGAAAACAAATGGCTTCCGACTTGTCTCGAGGCTTCTTTGTGATTTTCATGACTCCTAGGGTTCTTGGCTTCTTGTCCGAACATTCATGGTAGTAGTGCCATGAGTTCTTGCACCTGAAACATGTGATATGACTCGGGTCCTTCTCTGCAGAGATTAGGTTACTCCGGGGAGGTATTCGTTTCCTCTTCAGGGACTTCTTCGTATCGATCAGGGCTTCTATTTCATGTGGATCAAATTCCACTTCTTCTATCGGGAAGTATTCTGGATTATCTTTTCTTTCCTTGGTGCAATACTGTGAAAAGTGTCCTTTTTCTCCACATGAATAGCACGATTTGGAATAAAATCCGGTTAGGCCTTCTCCATCAGGGTCTTCAACATCGTCCTTCGTCATAGGTTCTTTCATACCTTCTCGGAGGGTTTCCTTCATTCCTTCCTTCTGCTTCCTGGTAGTTTGTTGTACCACGGGATAAATGTGACACTGAGCAGGGTAGTGATCCGTTCCTCCACATAAGAAACATGTAACCTGCCAGGTTGGGCATTCTCCAGCTGGGTGATTTTCTTCACAATGTGGGCATCCGTCCTTGTGTTCTTTATGGGTGTGTCCAACTTCTCCGCAAATTTTACATGCACAAGGTTTCTTCATTATCTTACTATCGTAGGGCTTCCGGGTAAGATGAGACCTTAGCAGAGTCGTCTTGAATTCTTCCCAAGTCTTTGCTCCATTCCATCCTTGTATGGCTTGATGCATTTTGCACCATGTTGCGGTACTTCCTTCAAAGTATTGAAGAGCGCATGGTACTTCATCCTTTCTTTCAACAAGGTTGATCCTCATGTGATTCTCCATGTTACGAATCCATTGCTCGGTCTCCAACTGAGTCTTGGGTCCCGAGAATTTGAGTCCATCTTCATTCATCATCTATTGGGTCCAAGGGTTTTGAGATGAGATAGAGTTGGATGAATAGAGAGATACACACATCGCACAAGTCAATCATGATTCACACATTCACTCAATCAAACATTAATATAGTACTGCCACCCACATAAGTTGGTATGGTCAGGTACTCAAATCGTAAATGTTCAAACTTATTTTCTCATGGTGGTCTACTACTAAACTAACTTCTCCAGATCTTGGTTCTGGTCTCCAAGGGGCTTCTTCTGCTTGTGTTGGATATTCTCCAGTTCTTCAACCAGATAATCTCTTTCGAGATGGAGTTTCCTTTGGCGTCCCAGTATGTCTTGGAGTTGATTCTTGAGCTTCTGGATATCAACATCTTTGGTACGAGCTATGGTCCTGCTGTTCTCCAGTTCCTGACGAAGTTTCCGAACTTCAAGGTCTCCCTCCGCATGCTTGGTTACCTCCAGCTTCTGGGCCTTGAGTTCTTCATACAGTGCTTCCTTATCGAAGAAGACTTCGAGAAGGTCCATCTGGAGGTTCTTGATGTAATGCTCCAAGTCTTGGTTATACACCGTCAGAGGTGAAAACTTCAGCTTTTGCTCCTTCGTCAGTAAGATATGTGCTCTACCAGCTTTCTGCCATCCAAGCTTTCCAAAACTGTTCTTGCTTAGCTCATTACAATGACGATAGCACAGGCGTGCAATTGCATCATGAATGGCAGTGTTGATGCCCATATTCTTGTTGCAGGCTATCATCTCATATGTGATGTCTCCTTTCTTGGGGTCTCCTTAACGTCCAAAAACTCGAGTCTTAATGCCCCATGTTCCTGTTCTTCTCTTCTTCACCTTGATCTCCGGTATCGGCACCTTCAACAGTCTGACCAGTACCATGAGGGTTGGACCACAAAGAACGTCCTTGTAGTGCTCTCTGGTGTTCAGGGTGAAATTCTCCATCTAAAATTTGGAAATAAGAAGAGTTTTGGTCAGGTTCAAAAGTTGAGGGAAAATTCCAAGGCAAAAAAAATTGCTCTCTCGGGATCATGCTGGTACTAAGCCATTACCTAGGGCCACGTCCTACAGTCAACATGTGATCTGATACCATTTCTGTAGCGACCCGACCTCAGACGGTCAAGTCTCTGTGTATCTGTGCTATCCCTGGATCGGTATGCTAGCACACACAGTACATCAATGTATATATCAAAGTGCAATCACATGTACAAGTAACGAAAAAACTGATATATATACCTTAAGGATCTCAGCGGAAATAGGCAAACGGGTGTGGAGTCCCATCAACACCATCGGCAAGTTGAGTGCGGACTGTAACCCTATCATATCACTTACTCGTCGGATAATACCTGCAACATAATATGTTGCAGCCATGTAGGTCAGTACGTTGAATGTACTGGCAAGTCACACCACAAGAGATGAATAAATGTCCTATTTATACATGCAAAATGGTAGGTGGATGGTTCTAAATTTAATTTGCATAAAGCTGATTTTTCCCTATCGTCAAAAGAATATCATATTGTTACTACATAATTCATCATAATATGATTGAGATGGTTGCTCCATTCAATCTATACCCAAAATCATTAAAACCCATTAAATTAGTTAAGAGTGATGAGATCGCTCAATTCCCACTTTCCAGATGCTCAAATTGTCCATAACCGGGGACACGGCTAATCGATTAGTTTTACACTCTGCAGAGGTTTGCACACTTTTCCCCACAAGACTCGATCACCTCCTTTGTAGTCCTCGCACTGCCTGGTGTTTGAGAATCGCAAGATCGAGACATAGTCTTTCAAGTGTTCCTCTTAACTCGGGTAGACCGTACACCTACATATATAACTACATCTGCTAGTCTACCACGGTCAGAGGTCACACAACGTACTCAACTAAGCCAGAGCCCATAATTGCTTGTGGTTGTGCAGGTAAGCTTCTAGTCATGAAAAATTGATGAATCCCTTTGAGCCTGGGTGGCAGTCCATAGGGTGATCACACGGGTACTCCGGGATCCCCTGGGCAAGTCCACTGGTTTCTCCAGGATGCCCGGGCAAGTCCACTGGTTTCTCCAGGGCGCCCCTTACCAATCCACCCAGATGTGTATTAATGTTGCCACCTTAAGGTTACACTTAATTATTATATCACTCGCAACTTTCATGATCTCACATACCAATCCCCGTCTACATTGGCATAGCAAAATCCATACAACGTTGGCGACAAAAAGTAAAGGCTCAGACCTACCTCATTGCACTACTGGGTTTATAATATAGCCAACTAACATATTCATGCAAAGCCTACATCAAAGGACTAAATGCATATATAAAACATAGGTATAAAAGGGCATGATCAAGATGTAACTTGCCTTGTACTGTTGATGAAGATGAAATATTATATTGAGTCGTCTCTCCTTCTCGTTATGATATATCTAACGATATAAGAAAGTACTTTAACACACAACAACATCCAAATAAAGATCCAAATAAAATATTCAAATTACAAAACAAAATAAAAAAAATAAAAATAAAAACATTCCTACGTAATCTGTCAGGACTTGGTTACGGGTTGAGATAAGATCAAGAATGAAAATATGATATAGGGTTTGTTCTAGAGTTGGGTCAAAGTGAAGATCACGGCTTGAAGAGTTGTGAGGCAAGGTTCTACGACAAAGTCTATAATGGGTTTGATTGGAATATTTGACTTGGGTCCAATGAAAATGATAGATGGACTTGATGCCATAAGGTTTATGTTACAAACATTTATGTAACATTTCCTAAGTCCAAATTTGTATGATGATGGCATATGACCAGAGAGGTTTTCTAGGGATCAATCTAAGAGATTTAACTTCGTGTCAAAAATTATTAAACAATGATCGAGAAGGTCAAATTAAGGTGTTGATGTTAAAACAGTGTCTAAATCTTGCTGAAAAAAATTATGCCATGAGTTTCAGCAGAAAGGTGATGTCCTAAGGTCGAACTTTCATATAATAAACATTTTTATATGATTTATAGATTAGAAGATATAGCAAAAGTACTCAATTAACATTTAAATCAGAACTAAACTTTAACTTGCCAAAAACTGAGATCTCGAATTTTTATAATAAACTAGATGTTCCAAGGAATCTGGGGATATAAAGTTTGTCGAATTTGGGCATATGGTTTAGGAGATATGATTTTCCGAAATTTGAGTATTTTTCTGAAAAACAATTACGGGATTTACACAGTGCTCACTGGAGTTAGTCGCCGGAGTTGGGAAAAAGGTCACCGGCTCGGACTAGTCCCGTGGCGGCGTGGAGCGGCCGCCGGAGTTGCCGAACTCCGACGAGCAATTGCTCGCAGAGGAGGAGGTTCAGAGAGGGGTGTTCCGATGGGCTAGTGAGTGGCTTCGAGGCTCTCATCTGGGTACCTTTTATAGGAGCAGAGGAGGTTAGAATTCGAGCAGGGGCGTTCGTCCACATTATGGCGTTAATGGTGAACGTTACTGCGCTCTAGGTGGCCATTAGGGAGCGAATTAGTGTGGGTAACGGAAGGGAAGGAGTTAGGGTGGAGTGGGGATCCGTTCAGAGGGGTTTTGGGCAAGGGAGAGGAAGAGGACGGGAGGAAGAGGTGGAGGCATCCATGGTTGTTCTCTGTACGTTCTAGGTTCTGTAGATGCGCATAGGGAAGAAGAAGATGAGGTGGGCTGGGCAAGAGAGGGAATAATTGGGCCAAGCCCAATTTGGTTTGGAGGGAGCAAATAACCTGTGGGTTTGAATTTATTTTTTACAAATGAACAAGAGGAAGATGGACTTGGTCCAGTACGTGTACAAAAGTTTACTTACAACAGAAAAATAAAATGTTTACATTATTCTCAATATTATTTAGAGTTATGCAAATTCACAAAATTATAATTGTGCCATATTAAATATTTTCAAATATATTTTTGGAGAAGTCACATTATCTCCTCTCGTTAAATTTTATTTGAATAATTTGGAAATATTTAAACGACAGTAAAACTCCAAATAATATCATGTTTCAATTGGAACTCCAAAATCCAAACAAACTCCATATGAAATATTCATCCACCACATTTGAGAAAGTCATCTTATTCTCACTCCAAAATTGTGATTGTGGTTTCCAATATTTGAAAAAGAATCAAACAAAAATTAAAGCCCTTTGATTTTCTTGAATAAACTTCCCCAACCATAGTTTTCTTTATTGGACAAAATGTCACCCAACTTTTATAACATGATTAGAAAAAGTTTTAAACAAGAACTCAAAAGGTTTGAATTCTCGTGAAAATAAAATAATTTCACACAATCCATCACACAACAGTCAAACAAACAATCCTATTTATTTATTTAATATAACATTCCAAAATATAGAATTTTGGGATATTACAAAACTGGAGATATACTGCAACTGAACAATGTTTGTTATGTTAGCATAAATTTCAGTTGTCTCTTTGTCATACGTATCCATGCTCATGATGGCACTGTTTTGTGTCTTCCTGCCTTCGTCTTGTGCAAGGGTGTTGTAGTGCACATCTCCAACAACGCAAGATTCATAATGTCTTACCTGAGTATCAGGACCCATTGCTAGTGAGTAAAGGGCATCATCAACTGCCTACCCATCCTCCCGCATCTTCTTAACCTATGGTTAGAAAATAGATAAGCTGATCATCTTATGTACTCAATATATTAAAAAAACTGACAGTGCACTTCAAAAGCTTACATGGTTCTTGAACCATTTCGCAAATCCTGCCATAACCAGTTTGTCAATGTTTCTTGGATTTTCCGGCAGTAACTCCTCTTTGTAGATGCTGCAGAACATAGTGATTGCGTCAAACATCTAAATATATAAGAATGTGCTGCAAGTTTAGTAGATTACGATGTATAAGTTGCAGTACTGCACTTACTTGATATAAGGTAGTATCTCAGGACAGTTATTCAACACATACCAAACCATTTTGTCCAAATCTTTAGGTTTGTCCTCTTGTCGACTCTTCCCTGTAACTCGAATAGAATAATCGAAAACATTCAGCCCGGGATTGTCTTCACCCACCTCTTTGCTAAGCTGATTAGTTGTTTCAATGTATTTTGAGCAGAATGTCAATGCTTTTGTAGCAATGTAGGCCTATGCAATGGAACCCTCGGGTCTAGCTCTGTTCCTAACATAGCCCTTGAAAGTGCCTAGCCGCCTTTCAATAGGGTACATCCAGCGAAACTGTACTGGACCTTTAAGTAGTGCCTCATCAGGTAGATCAATAGCCAAATGCACCATCACATCAAAGAAGGCTGGAGGATATATCTTCTCAAGGTCGCATATGATAGTTGGTATCTTGTCTCTAAGACGCCCAAAGCATCTATCCCGATATTTCTACCGCAGAGTTCCTCAAGAATTGTCCCAACTCGCAACTGCTTTGTATAAGTTAGCGGCCCAATCCTCTAAGGATAACAGGTAAAACCCTTTGAAGTAGGACGTGGCAGTCTTGAGTTTTCAACCCTTGTACCTTGTTTCCATCTGACCGACTCTCCTTTCGTGGTTGGAAGCATATCCATGTGGGAATCTCACACGTGATGGGACCTCGAGAATTCTTTTCTTTTACCTTGTCCAAGACGCATACAGCTGGTGCCATATCCCGTGGTTTACCTTCATCTTGCACCTGCAAATCCTTTCTGATACCCAGGTGTGTCAAATCAATCCTAGATTTTAAGGTATCTTTCGTCTTGCCTTCAATGTTAAGAAGTGTGCCGATAATGTTGTCACATATATTTTTCTCGATGTGCATCCCATCAAGATTATGCCGCAGATCCAAATCTTTCCAATACTCCAAGTCCCACAAAGTGGACCTGCGGGTAAACAATAATCTCTCTTCTATCATGCCACGCTTCCTTTTCCCGCTACCATTATCAGGATGGTTTCCTGGTGTAATATGCTTGACCTTCTCTAATTCCACTTGCAACTCATCGGCGGTGAGCCTCTTTGGCGCATCACGGTTTTGATGCTTTGCATTGAACACATGTCTTCGGTATTTTCTAGGATGCGCCTTGTCCTTGGGAAGGAAACGACGGTGTCCAATGTAACAGATCTTGCTAAGTATTGCGATGACAATGATTCTGTCACAAATAACACATGCATTGTAACCATGTGTCGCTCGCCTCGACATAGTGCCCAAAGCCGGATAATCATGGATGCACCAAATTACAACAACACGCAGAAAGAAATCAGCTGGTGGGCTGCTATATAGGTCTCGAGTGAGAACACCCTCCCATAGCTGTTGAAGTTCCTCCACAAGAGGCTCCATGAACAAATCAAAATCCTTTCCAGGACTTTTTGGACCTGGAATGAGCAAGGCCATCATATAGTTTGATTCTTTGGTGCGTATATTTGGAGGCATGTTGTAAGGATAACAAGCACTAGCCACATGCTATATGTGGCGCCCGTGGCCAAATGGGTTAAATCCATCCGAAGCTAAGCCAAGTCTAATGTTTCTCGGTCAGCAACAAACTCTTTGTGTTTATTATTGAAGCTTTTCCACTCACTACCATGAGATGGATGGCTCATTACATTCTGATCTATGTACTCCTGGTTCCTAGAATGCCACAGTACGTCCTCTCTTGTTTCAGCATCATGAAACAACCTCTGCAATCTTGGTGTAATTGGAAAATGTCTCGAACATTATGAGGAATCCTCTTCACAAAGATTCCATCTTTCCATCTTGATGATTTGCATTTCAGGCATTCACTTAAGTTGGCATAATCCTTCCGGAACAGAACACAATATTCTTACAAACATGGATCATATCATATCCAATTCCAACTACACGAAGGAAATTCTTCATTTTACTGTAGGTGTGTGGCAGTTCAGACGCATCTGGGAAAGATTTGCGGAAAGCAGCCAACATCGCATCGAATGATTTGTTGGTCATTCGCTCAGATGTCTTCACCTGAGGAAAGGTGACCATAGCTGAGAATACTGACAGCTTATTTCCTGGGGTGACAGCAACGTTGCATTGTTCCAACATGCGGGCCCACTGTTTTTCTTCTGTAGGTGAAAGTTCACGGAATGCATGAGCATTTCGTAGCATTGTTTCAATGTTGGTCAAACTCACTGGCTCCGCCACCACCACCTACTCCTCCTCTTCCACCTGAGCATCAGGCAGATCAAGATGGTGATCTGCTGCTTCCACGTAGTCAATAACATTGATGTTCACAGCTTCACCATGATGAACCCACCTAGTATATGTGACTAACATCCCATACAAGTGTAGATGATTTTGCACAGTTGACTGGGGTCTTGTAACTGAATTCATACAACTGCTACACGGGCAGAGCACATCTGATTTCGGACCACCGTACTCAGCTCTGATAAAGTTCATGAAGTTTTCAACCCCCTCGACATATGCAGCGGAGAATCTTCGAGCAGAAGTTATCCAAGTCCTGACCATCTGTTAGACATACAAATTATTTCTTCTACTAGATATTACAGGAAAAACATATATGCTTCTTTATGAAGTCCAGGAAAAAAATACCTAGGTCGATGTCTAAAGCTATGGCAAGATATTTGGACGAGCAGATCTAAGTAACGAAATATATGTAAAGCTAATTCAGCAAACAGATTTGAGTGCTAAATTATGGCAGGCTGTTTCAGCAGTCAATGAGGCCGAGCACGCAGCCATCAAACTATCAAAGGACATCGCAGCAACAAAGATCGAGTATAAAACGGTGTAGAGCTATTTCACCTAACAGATTGGCTACTAGACCATGGCAGTCTACGTCACAATAAATATATGGCAAGATATTTTAGCAACTAATCGGCCTTGGCATGCCATCTCAGCTAAGCAGATTGAGTGCAGAACAGGGCAAGGAAGCTTTTTAAGCAGAGCATATTGACAGTAAACTACTTCGGAAATAGTGAGATTAACAGCGTCTATCAGCTAACATTCAGTGCTACACCGACATGAACGGGGCCTCAGTCCAGAATGCGTGTACCGTGGGAGAAGTAGACCGCCGTGCGTCTCCACATGAATGTCGCCAGCGGTGGCGGCGCTGACCGCCGTGCGCCTCCACACGAATGTAGCCAGAGGTGGCAACGCGGCTAGAGGACGGCAGTCTATGAGAGCGTACTGTGGGAGCGAGAGGATTACCGTGTGTCCCCTTGACGAACCGCGGCGCCGACGTATCGGCGCAGCACGGAGGCCGGCTTTGGCGGAGCGAATGGAGTGGAGGGGGACGGTGGGGAGGGGGGTTTGGGGAATATTTGGCCGAAGGGCGGTTGAATCGGATTTGGGGGGAATTTGTGTGGGGGGGGGGGGGGGCGAGGATTTTCGCGCGCTGGGCGGGTGGAGTTTGGCACATGGTCGGTTTCTCCAAGTGCAGTCCAACGTGTTATTGAAGAGGCAAGCCGAAGCGCGTTCCGTTTGGGTGAGCCGTGTGCAGGACCGAACGTGTGTGGGGTGTAATGCGACCGCGACAGGAGTGCTATGAGTGTACCGCCTTTTTTCCTTTTAAACTAGTAGGTGCTTCGCCCCCTCAAAAAAAATTTGTTGCTTCGCGCGATCCATCGATACTACTGCTAGTAATCCGGAAATCCCGACTAAAACGGCGTGGCCGGGTCTTTTCCCGCACGATATGCTAGGAGGTTGGCTTAGTTGGGGTTTTTAGATTAGTCTTGGTTCAATAAAAAGCAGAGTTGGTGATGATGGTGTGCCTGTCATCCTGCAATATAGGCTGTCCGATCTATATCTAACGGATATGAAGGAAACTATGACAATTTACCCGCACTCCTCTCCACATTTGCAGATAAGGCTTTCCCTCGTTCATCCTTTTCTCCACCAAGATCTTGATCTTCCGTGCAACACACGGGCATCTTGCTAGTACTCCCACAATATGTATATTATTGTGAAAGTTCATATACACCGGCCGAGATTAATGCAAACACGGCAGATTTTCATTACATTTCCAACTTTTATAGGACAGAAAAATAAAAGAAACCCGACCCTAAACCTATTCTACGGCGGCGACCGACGCCCTCCATCTGCATCTCTATGTACGGGGCGGGTTCAAGACCCGTGAAGTGAAGGTGCGGTCTCCGGCGAGGAAGAGTAGAACACGGATACGGACCGCCAGTTGGCACACCATGCCCTGCCGCCGCCCCATGCCCTACTCATCCTCGAGGAGTCCCGACCTCAGCGGTGCCGGACGTTGACGGCGGCAAGTAGGACGCGTGGCGACGGTGCTCCGTCGTCGGCCGCCAGCGTGGCCACCGCCAGCGGTCGCGTCGCGTCCCGTTACGCCGCTATTGCGTCGCGAGAGGCGACTTGAGCGATGGTGGCGACCTCGAGCTTCATCCCCGAAGACAAGCTCTCCCGCAGAGCATTCGCACTTGCGATCATGGCGGATGTGGTGCCAGGTAGGAGGAGATGCGCTATGTTGTGGAGGTTAGCTGGGCGTTGCCGCTTTAAGTAGCGCATTCCGGTGAGGCCAAGCGTCCGGGTGCGTCATTAAGTCGCCGGAGTTGGTTCCTCGGGCACTGAGCCTCTTAACGACGACATACGAACGAACGGCATGAATGCGGGCAGCTGGCGCCAGCTGGGAACGCACCGCGCGACGGTGCGAGGGACGAGGGCTTTGGTGTGCCAGGGTAGTCAGCTGCGGTCGTGGCAACGTTGGAGATGCCCTTTGCTCAAATGCGATCCCCGCATGTCATTGAAAAAGCAAAACGACCCGGCATGGTCTCAGGTCCAGAGGATGCAGTTGGCCGCACTACACCACTCCGCGGACGCGTCACGGCGCCCCGTGCATCCTCGACGATCCGGGTGTTGAGGTGTGTTTGGATTGTGGCCAAAGTGCACCTTACCAAAATTTTGGTCATACCCAAAGATTGGTATTTGTTTGGATAGTTGCCATTTTTTGGCATGCCAATGAACTCTAGCCAACTCTAGTTCATTTTTCTTGCCAATGTCGTCCAAATAATGGGCAACCAATACCTCAACCAAAATTTTGGTCATGACCCAAAGATTGGTATTTGTTTGGATGGTTGCCATTTCTTTGGCATGCCAATGAACTCTAGCCAACTCTAGTTCATTTTTATTGCCAATGTCGGCCAACTCATCGGCAACCAATACCTCAACCAAAATTTTGGTCATGACCCAAAGATTGGTCTTTGTTTGGATGATTGCCATTTCTTTGGCATGCCAATGAACTCTAGCCAACTCTAGTTCATTTTTCTTGCCAATGTCGGCCAAATCATGGGCAACCAATAACTCAACCAAAATTTTGGCTACCCAATGCTTTGATGGGGCAACCTTGGGCACAAACCAAACAGACCGTTGGTCGTGCCACAACACTAACGCCACCCTCGGCACACTGAAACCGACCGTGTCTAGCGACGATATGAGTGTGTCGCTCACCGCGGTCGCCGTGTCCAGAGGCGGTGCTAGAGCTGCGCCCCGTTGTTGGCCCCAACGACCCACATGAACGGTTGTCGGTAGCGAGGAGGTCGTGGGCCAGCCCCTCCATTGGACTAGTCTGCGCTACGTTGTCCCGACGGGTGTGCCCCACATGTCGGTTTCCCTGTTTTCCGCCATATTCGAGGCGTCGGTGCTCGCTGCAAGATTAGGCCTTTCACTATGTAGGCCAAGTGAGACAACTTATTGTTTATTTGAGCCGTTCAAGTGTAATCATGTGGCGTTCGCTTATTTCTCATTCCTCTCCAACCCTCTTCTCCATCGATCATGTCGCCCTCCAGTCGAGTCCATCCTCCCGCATGTCTCATTTGAACATTCCGCCGAGTATCATTCGCATGTACCCACCATAGTCCTCTTTCAATAGATCTTCGGACCACGAGATGAAGTCGAGAGGGAACAAGTGGGGCCATGTGATACCTAAGGCGGATTCAAAATTTTGGGCGGTTGGATGAATATCCTACGTCTCCTAACCCTTCTTTCCTTCTTCCTCACCTCTTCTTCTTCCCCAACAGACCACCGCACGGGCCTTACGGATACTCCCCAACATGCTGTTGGATAAACATACTCTATGAACGAAAATTATGTGTCAGCGATAGGATGGCTGAGTTTGGTTTGTTCACATGCGACAACACGATTCAGTGAGGGTGCGTTCCCTTGGTTGGGTTTGCGGCGTGCAGGAGCGACTGTGTGAGGGTTCGTTGCGACCGCGGCGTGCAGGAGCGACCGTGTGAGGGTGCGGTGCGACCGCGACAGCCGTGCACAAGTGTACCTCCTTCTCATTTTGAAAACTATAGGCAAACTTGGCAAAATGTGTGGCTAAGTTTGGCAATGCAAGGCCTAGACCCAAACAGGATAAGTAACGCACGCATTTAGGAGTACTAGTGTTAAAAAAGAAAGGCGGGGATTTCCTTCACGGGATTTAATCGATACAAATCCTCGTTTCACGTGTCAATTAATGCGTATTTTTTTCCGAAAGACCAAAGAGCTAACCATCTCACTCCTCATCGCTTGATTAATGCAGCGCCATGCAAACCAACCTTCTCACTTCCGCATGCATGCAAGGGATATTAATGTCCTAGGTTGCTAACCCCATCAATTTTTCCTCGATTAGTGTTAGTGGCCCTTTGCAAATTGTAATTTTTATAATACTGGCCTTGTGTACAAAAAAATGGAGGTAGTAACTATATTTAACTTCCTTCCCCATTGCGGTGACGTCGACGAATTTTTTTTGTGGTTTGGCGAAGTGCGTTTGACGGAGAACACCATTGAGGGAGACCACAGTAAGTCGTTCGCAAGTGTCACCTGCAAGCCGAGACAACCGCCTTATTTGCATCCAGGAAGTCCTTTACTAGTACTACTACTAGGAGTACTAGTGCGGTGAGATGGTTTCTCGAAGAAGACGACGGAGAAGCGGAGTCAGCAAAGAGTGAAATGATGGTTACTTCGTCCGTGCTTTGTGATTTGACGCCTCACTGCTTTGTGATTTGTGATAGAAGGGCCAGGGGAGTGGACTCTGTGCTCTATACTGTATTACATGCGTCCAAGCATGGGAGAAAGAGGAGAGACGTTGCATTTTTCTATTCCTTCAATCAATCAACCAGGGAGCTTCGGTTCCATCTTTTTGGCTTTGGCAACACCGTCCACAATGGTTCCCACGATGCCAAAAGCTATTTTCACATTTGGCTACACATTGTGGATGCCCTTAATCGTACCACTTGGTTTTGCTCCTGTGTGCTATCTATACAAATCTCAATTATATTGATCTAAAAAATTATAGAATCAAGATTAGTAAAAAGGAGGTGATTTTGCCGCGCGGATGTCGGTTTGCTAACATGCGGTCCCATGTGTCAGTGCTTTATCAAGCCGATCCGCGTCCCACATGAGGCAGAACAACGGCAGAAGCAAAACGTGGTTAAGTTGAAGAATATGAGGGAGAAGCGGATTAAGCAACGAGTGAAATGATGGTTGCTTCGTCCCTCCAACTTCTTTTTTTAGCATTATTACTTCGTCCCTCCAACTTAACTGCGGGAAAGGTGCAGCTTTGTGATTTGACACCTCATTGCTCATTACTACACCGGTGCCATGACTGGGGTGGTTCACCCCGCTGCTCGCTGACTTGATTTCGGTATGGCACGTGGACCCGGTAGCTTGATGTCCCACATGTCGGCGAAAGGGACTAGAAGATTTATGAAAGCGAGCGCTCCACTCTTACCACGGATGAGTAGACGACACGACGGCCCAGTGAACTGTCACTTGTACTATATAGTACTATAGTTTTGCGGTTTCGCACGATCCATCGATACAAACCCGATTAAACAGGAAAGGGCGGGATTTTTCCCGCGCGGTAGATGATACTGGCCATACATTTCAAAGGCAATTTTAATGTATGCAAACTGAATAATTATAAGTAACAATATGATATCTAGTAAAACTAAAAACACATATGATTTATTGTGTTAGAGTTTAGTAGTAGTGCTGTATTGCGTAGTTGTTAGATGTAACATGCGAGAACGTGTAGAGATGTAGTTTTGGAGGGCCTACAAAGATAAAAGCGTAATACGGTCACCGAACTTCAGAATAAGCTAATTACGGTCACTATATACGTTTTTCGGTGATTATCCGGTCACTTGCTCACAGTTCAGCATCGGATTGCACTCTATTGACCGGCCAAATAGTCTGCATGGCGCCATGTTGACTAGTTAAATTGACCACGTTCCTTGTGGTTTCCACCTGTTAGTTCGCATAGGGAAAATGTCAGATAAACACAAATTTACGCAGGCGCGACAAGGCTCCAACCCGTGCATGGGAATCACCTGGTTGTGTATGTGTCTGTCAGGGCCTGATGTGCGCGCATGCACGTGTAGGTTGAGCACTTGAGCGTGAGAGTGTGTGTTGGTCGTGTGGTGTACTGGTGTGTGCATGCATGCGTGTGTGTGTGCGTGTGAGTGTTGCGTGCATGTGTGGCTGCGTGTGTACGTGTGAGTGTTGCGTGCGTGCGTGGGTGCATGTGTTTGTGTGAGTGTTGCGTGGATGCAGTTCGTGTGCATACGTGCGTGTGTGTATAATTACCACACCAGCTCCTGTGTGTTAAAACAGACGGCTCAGCATACCAATACAAGGCCACCTTGTCCGCTGTGCCCGCGGTCATGACTTCGAACCACCGTCAAAATATTTTTTTGTCGTTTGTTTTCATTCTTACTAGCAAGATGCCCGTGCGTTGCACGTAACATCAAGATGCATTTGTATGACTTGTTTATTTTGTGAGAGAAAAGGATGAATGAGGGAAGGCCTTATTTTCAAATGTGGAGAGGTGTGTGGGTACCTTTTTTGCAAAATTGCCATAGTTTCTTTCCTACCCGTCAGATATAAATCGGACGACTATATAGCAGGATGGCAGGCACACCATCATCACCACCTCTGTTTTTTATAAGAGTGTATTCTATGTATTTTATAAGAGTGTAGATGTAGATTAGATACAAGTCGATAGGTGGGCACGATGGTAGTGAGATAATGTGATGCAACACTAGAGGTGCCACGTGGAGCGTTTAACTGGTCAACTAGTCATGTCATGAGCAAATACAGAATTGTACGGTGAGCCCGTGACTGTATAATAACCACTAAACGTAAACGGTGACCATAATGAGTGGATTATGAAGTCCAATGTATGTATCGTGCTTTCGCTTCAAATACAATGATCCTCATTGCATATATCGTGAGAGAAAGACGAAACACGCTTGAATTTTCTGGGGGCTTACTTTTAGAGGACCTGGAGATAGTATTGTGTGCATACGTGAAAGGGGCGTACAGGGGGGGGGGTGTATGCGATGGAGAAAGAGATGCTCTTCGTTTCTCTTTATTATGACTAACTTTGTATATAATATAAAAATATACAAATTCACAGTGCGGAATAAATATCATTGTGGGCACCATGCAATGCAAATTAGCGTTCGTACTCGTCCATATAACTTTGTAATGTTGTATATATGTAGAAACTCTAAAATAATGCGGTGCCCCCAGGGGCTATATAGTAGCCCCACCCTCGAACTCCTATGGCTAAGTGAAAGTGATAAAGCATTATAGTCCGGTTGCCTAGTTTGCTACGCTACCACCTCCTTAACAGGACCAAGACGTTGATTAATGTGAAAAAGCACCTTCTTTGCAAACACCCCGACTATGTGCGTAATGAAGCCAAGGACTGCCATCTTTCAAAGTTATATATACATATACATAAACGTCCGACAGGAGTAGTTTACTACTTGAACGCACAAGTATAAAAAGCTATTATATTTTATTGAAACATTGTTTTCACAAATCATACATGTCATTTAAACATAATATCCTTCGAGCATCAAGCGCCTCTATTAAACGAGCGCCTCGCAGACTTCTTCAAAGTAGTGCTCGACAGGTACTCGGCTTCTGTCCGAATCTTGGGATGCAACATCGGTGGCCTTCATATCTGCCCAGTATGTCTTGACACCGGCCAGAGCCATCCGCGCCCCCTCAATACATGCCGACCTCTTTATTGCGTCGATACGCGGTACCGCACCAAGGAACTGCTGCACTAAACCAAAATAACTCTTCGGCTGGGGTCCGCCTGGCCACAAATGAGTCGTGACATGCTTCATGGCAAGTCCGGATAGTTGATTCAGCTTGGCCCATTCGGCTAACCGATCGGTCAACGGAAGAAGACGCTTCGGACTATGGAATTGCGACCAATATAGCTCTTCCCTTCTATGCCCCTTCAGGCCTTGGAAGTGCTCAATCGCGTCCGCAGCGCTCGCCGCTAAGTCCAGATAAGCATCCTCCGAACTCCACAACTTGTCCAATTGAGCATACTTTGGATCTGTATATTTCCTCCGCAGCAGAAACGGTTTTCCAGCCGCAATTGCCCCGGCCTGACTCAGCTCCTCCTTGGCAGCTCTCAAGGCCGAATGGGCATTCTTGCAATCGGCGGCGGCCTTTTTCAGGCCCTCTTGCTCCGCTTGACGTTCTTTTTCAAGAACCTCGCAGCGATCAGCAGCATTCTTCATCTTCCTGGCAATATTGGCCATTTCCTCTTTGCTTCGGCAGTGAGCAGCCCGTTCGGCTTTTAGCTCTTCGGCTGCCCTTAAAGCGGACGCATTACTATTTCTGGCTTGCTCTTTAGCTCGGGCGAGTTCCGCCCGCAGCTCCTCCACAGCAGCGGCACCATCTGCATTAAGCATACAAATTGTAAGACATGGGCATCAAGCTCCCTTACCAGGTGTCCACGTAGAAGTCGCATACCTTGCGACTCATCAAACCGTTTATTGACCAGCGCAATGTCCGCATCCGCCTCGTCAAGTTGCCGCTTTAGTTCGGCATATTCATCAGTCCGGCTGGCCACGGACGCCCGCCACCTGTTTAGGAGCGGCGATATGTTATAATCGAGATTTGATCCTCGCACGCTGTCAATTTTGACAACATACCGAGTCTCGTGGAAAACTATCTATACAAGGCGATTCTATATGCATAACTGCGGAAGGTACATCATTTTGCAGTATTTCAAACCTCACAAGAAGCTTCGACGGCTTCATGTAATCCGCTCTCGCGGATGCATCTTATCAATCACCGCATCCATTAGAGCACGGTGATATTCTGAGATAGCCGCCGACCGAGCAGATCCTTCACTCCTCCGACCGACACCACTTGGCGCTGACCTTCCGCCTCGCCGGACTTGGGGAACCTCCGTGACGACACTTCAGGGTCGTCCGCCTCGCACGAGGGTGCGACAGTGGAGGCGTTCGCTCTCCATCATCTCCAAAGAAGATCCTCAAGACGAAGCTCACGAGAAGGGCTGAGGTCCGAACTACAAGGTACAATTTCGGTTATCTTCATAAATAAATGCAGGGATGTTCCTTATTTACAAGACCCTTGTTTTTACTTACGGCTCACTGGAGGGCTGATCCCTTGGGGAAATAGTGCTGCTGGGTTACTTCCCAGCACGGACTCTCCGATTAAGATTCCTTTCCCTCTTTGAGGCCTTGACCTCCGGATCTTCCGGCAGTCCTCTTCTCTCCTCGAGAGATGGGACTTTTAATCCTCCTTCCTGGATAGCCTCCTTCAGAGGCAGTTGCTTCCCGCCCTCCTTCGCTTTCTTCAAAAGGCGCAGCCTTCAACATCTTGGTCAGCATGGGATCCGGCGTGGTCTCTGGGAGGGGAGCCGGACACCTTATTAACTTTGCCTTGGCTATCCACTCCTGTTCAAGAAACGGCTCCTTTAAAGGGCATATATTTACATGATAAATGAATGAACAGCTTGTCCGGTTACAGGACCACTTACTTGAGTATCTGGGCGATTGCAGCTTAGTCCTGCGTCCTCAGTTAGGTCCGGACACTTCTCTTGTGATCCGAAGAACAGTATATACATCTCCGCGGGCATCGTGCCCATAAAATTTTGGAGAGCTCGTGGTCCCTCCGGATTAAATTCCCACAAAAGGGGGCGACGTTTGCAGGGCGAAGGCGCCGATCAACATAACTCTGCGCCACCGCAACCAGATTGATCTCTCTCTTGGAGGTCTCGACACGGCCCCGCAAGCAAAGGAACGCCCTGGACGGCCCCCAGAGAGCCCCTGTTGACCCATGACGCCAACCGCTGTGGTGGACCTGACCGAAGGCGGAAGCGCCGCCCATTTGGTGCCCCGGGAGTGGTGATATAAAACCACCCGCTGCCACAAACCAAACTCCTCCTCAAACGAGCCTCGGCCATGGAGCATCAAGACATTTTCTTATAACCGCCCTCTGACTCGCTTGTTGCCCTTGATCATCTTTGGCTCCACCTTGAAGGTCTTGAGCCACAATCCAAAGTGAGGGGTAATATGGAGGAAGGCCTCACATACGACAATGAATGACGAGATATGGAGGATGGACTCGGATTCAAGTCATGGAAATCCAGCCCATAATAAAACATGAGCCCCGCACAAAAGGATCTGCTGGAAGCCTAAACCTCAAGGAAGTGAGACACGAACACCACGTTCTCGCCGGGCTCGGGAGTGGGAATGACCTGCCCTAGAGCAGGCAGCCTATGCGAGATCTCGCCGGTTAGATACCTGGCGTCTCGCAGCTTTAGCACATCTTCTTCCGTGACGGAGGAAGACATCCATCGGCCATGCTGGTCGGAGCCGGACATCTTCAAAGGTCCGAAGCGCCTGAATCTGAAGCTTTGGGTGTTAGAACTCGGAGCGCGAGGAGAACTTGATGGAGGGTGTAAAAAGAAGAGGGCCTTGGTCTCATTATAAAGAGGTTGAATACCAAGAGCCCACCCCGTGGTCGACTAGGACTCACCTTTGATAGAGGAGGCGTGCCAACGGGCACGGTTGGGTTACCCACGTCCGTATTGATGAGAATCCCGGAATAAGGGGGGCACGATCTATGCTTTGATAAGACGTGCCAAGGAAACCGCCTCGCTAAACGCGCTAAGGTGGAACGGTAAAAAACGATTCATATAAAGGCCTGGCCGGGGTTTCATGTCACGTCGCGGAATACGTCAGCAGATCTGTGCAAAAATTATTCTCTCTACGGTGTTATGTGGAGCTTGTTTTGCAGAGCCGGACACTATCCTGGTGTTCAAAACCTTCTATGAAGTATACGGAGGAGGAACCCGCCTTGCAATGCCGAAGACAATATGCGCGCCGGACTCATCGTCATTGAAGCCTGGTTCAGGGGCTACTGAGGGAGTCCTGGACTAGGGGGTGTCCGGATAGTCGAACTATCATCACGGCCGGACTCCAAGACTATCAAGATACAAGATTGAAGACTTCGTCCCGTGTCCGGATGGGACTTTCCTTGGCGTGGAAGGCAAGCTTGGCGATACGGATATGTAGATCTCCTACCATTGTAACCGACTCTATGTAACCCTAACCTATCCGTGTCTATATAAACCGGAGGGTTTTAGTCCGTGAGGACTAACAACAATCATACCATAGGCTAGCTTCTAGGGTTTAGCCTCCTTGATCTCGTGGTAGATCTACTCTTGTACTACCCATATCATCAATATTAATCAAGCAGGAGTAGGGTATTACCTCCATCGAGAGGGCCCGAACCTGGGTAAAAACATCGTGTCCCTTGTCTCCTGTTACCATCCGCCTAGACTCACAGTTCGGGACCCCCTACCCGAGATCCGCCGGTTTTGACACCGACACTTCCTATGTTCGTTGTTCAACTAGCACCTAGGCGCAAGAGGAAACAAACATCAGGGATAATGCTCGATAGGTTAACTAAATCTAGAGGAGGAAGACTGGAGATCCGTTTTGAGGCAGGTTTAAAAAGGCCACGTGATGCTACAGATTCAGCCAAGTTAGTATCAGAGGCAGCGGTTGCCGTTAGGTGTCATGTACGTATCCTCCAAACATGGATTCAGTACATGAATGACAAAGACGAAACCCAGTTGAACACCTTCCTCGACCATTTATCTGTAAGTATGGTTATGTATGGAAACTAGTAATATCGACTTGCTCTGTCCCATACTTTCCAGGTTGCTGATAATGAGACTCCCATAATTTTCAACAGATGAGGTTCAAGTTCGATAGCCAAGATGATGCAACCAGACAAGCTTGCACCCATGTTTTCAAGTCTGCTCTGCGACAATAATCGGAATAACTTGAGGAGAACTCACTTTGAAGGCAAGGCTAATAGTGAACATTCCCAAACATCTCCAGTGGAAAATATATCGGATGAAGACTGGAGGGGCCTTGTTAAACACTGGTCTGATCCGAAGTATCAGGTACATTATATATATATGTGATCAGATCACATGTTGAAGTCCTATTTACGCATGTGTCACACAAATCTATCTTCTTGTAGGTGAACTGTTCAAAGAACAAGGCCAACCGTACAAAAGTGAAATTCCAACAGACGACAGGATCGCGTTGCTATATTGCACATCGCGAGGCTCTTGTAATTAGCTTTGTTTCACTCTTTTCGCTGCACTATATTATCGATCTATTGACTTGTTCGAAATGCGAGGAAAGCCCGCAAGGACCAAAAAGTACCTGAACCAAATGCTGTGGAAATCTTCAAGGACTGTCACACCAAGAAGAAGAAGGGCATGACTACACCACCAAAGCCGCTGTTGTAAGTCCTTAATCCTCTTGCCTTTTAACTACTACTTACTCTGACTTGTGCCTTGAACTGCATGGTTTGCAGCCAATGTGTATTACTCTTTTCAATTTTATACACAATTGTCTTAGCGTATCATTGCACCTTACAAGGTTTAAAAGAGAGGAGTGATGTTCCTTTGATCTTGACCCGTAATCTATTTCCGTGATGGACTTGCCCACAATGTTACAATTGCCTGTTTGTCTATTCTCAGTTGTTTTGTGACATGAATGATGTCATACTATGCTTACCGTATTATAAACTTCGTCTCTTTATCCTTAGCCCTCAGTACAACGTGAAGAAATAGACAATACATTAGCGATGGTACATGGTCATATGTTTGGAACCTGGCTTTATTATGTACTTTGCAATAAAATACAACTAATATTTTACATGGGTTCACCAGAATAAGTTCTGTATATAGACCAAAGCTATTTTGTTTGGTTTTGCTGCCTCCTTAATATCTTCTCGCTCGTACTACTAAGGTAAAACCTCAACTTTTCAGCTTAGCTATGGAAAAATGGTGGAACCTCCACCTTTCAAGGTGGCGAGGCAACTATAACCGCAATGTCACTCTTGCTGCAGTGGGTGAGTACCTGTCGACTAACAGTGCCAAAAGCACGTTCCTGCGTAATACTAGGTTGGTTGTTAAGGCAATATCGTCCAAACTGCCTCATGATCAAGATATGCAAGCTCAAAGCAATGTTGTATCAAGCGCTCCGCACACAAGTCCATTCCCTAACAGAGGCCCTTTGTGAAACAAGGAGAAACATTGCTCAATGTCGTCAAGATATGCATGGTTTTGAAACCAGACTATCAGACATTTGCTATGTTGTTCAGGAGCCTAGGGGAAATGAAGGATGGTTATGGTGCTCCATCGACAACCCTGAATGAAAACGTAATACCAAAGTCAAATGAATCGAGCTTCAACTTCGGTGGTGCATTTATCTGCTAGACTGTTAAGTTTTATGCCAACCTTCCTTTCGTTATATAGTTGTAATTTGTTTTGGTGCGATACAAAATTTATTCTTAACGTGCAGCCACCGGTTGAAGAAAATAGCAAGCCATTTTGGTATCGTGTAGGGTGTTCCCTATATTTGCACTGGTGGCGATCTTTGATGCCGAGTGGATGTAATCTGTGCAATCGCCTTAATAGCCTAGCGTTAGTTTTGGCCTTATTTATTTCCTAGTCTTCTTTTTCCCTGGTTTGCTAGTGGCCGCAACTACCATGGGCCATATACGGGCCATAGGATCCATGGGTCTCCTACGGGCCGTCGATAAATGGGCCTCTAATCGGTGGGCCTCGGGCCGTCAATAAATGGGCCTATAATCGGTGGGCCTCGGGCCGTCGGATAAATGGGTCTACATGGGCCGTAATCGGGCGTAATTGGTATCGGCCCAGGACGGTAACGGGTCGTAGGACTGCAAAGGCTTAATTCTGTCACAGGCATAACGGGTCGTTAATGGGCCAGAATATAGGATGGGCTGGAACGCGCGAACGGGTTAACAGTGCCGTAAACGGGTCGAATTTTGCCATGGGCTGAATTTGGCTCATTAGGGTAACAGCCAAGAACGGTCGACTTTTGCCATGGGTCAATTTGGCCCATTTGGGGAACATGCCAAGAACGGGTCGACTTTTGCCATGGGCCAATTTGTCCCATTAGGGAACAGCCAAGAACGGGTCAAAGTAATCGAGGGGTAAAAGGAGCCCAAGAACCTATGGGCCTTCAATAGGCCGAAAGCTAACACGGGCTGGAAACGGCCCATGTAAATCACTGGTCGTTAACGGGTACAAAGAAAAATTACTGTTCATTATGTGCTAGAGTAACCGTGGGCTTGTATAGGGCCGAAAGATACGAAGGCCTCATATGGGCCGAAAGACGTCGTGGGCCATAGATGGGCCGAAAGTGAAATGGGCTGGTGTTATATTCGACGGCCCACATGACGTTGTTGGGCCGATTTCCTTTAGGTCCTAATGGGCCGTGAGTTAACGGTCCGTAAAATGGGCTATTTGTGAAGAGACCGTTAATCAAGTTATGGGCCAGCCCGTTAACTTTGACCAAGTCAAACGGGCCGGCTTTGTAAGCTGAATGGGCCGATGGTGGGCCGTGGCACGGTCGACATATCATCGGGCGCCTATCTCGACCCATCGATTTAGCCGACACGTGTTTCGCTCGGCCAATAAGAATTTTACACGTGGAAATTTCCCATTGGTCGGGGCTGTTAACGGGTTATCGGATCCAAAACTCGACCCGATAGCTAAACGGCGTTCCGCTACGGTGGATGCCACGTGTCGGTCACCCTTGACGAAAGCACTTCTGTTACGCGCAATTTATCGTCATGGAAGTGGACTCTTCCGTGATGATAATTTTCGTAATGTCATGGAACACTTCTACGACAGCACAGGTATGACTATCTTGATCTGTCATAAATTTGTCATGGATGTACATGCATGACAAAAAACTTGACCCACTATGACAAACATGTATCATCACGGAAGTGTATTTTTTTTGTAGTGACCACACGCGGTAGGACTAGGGGTGTTATCTCTCCGAAGAGCCCCGAACCTGGGTATGTCTTGCGTCCCGCGCTCGCTCATGCCGACCTCACCTCTGGAGCACACCAGTGCCCTCGAGCCTCCTCCAATCTTTAGCCATGCCTTGGCATCTCCCGTGCGCCCACCACGACAGTTGGCGCCCACCGTGGGGTAGCTAGAGGTCCTGGCCGGGAGCATGCTTCAGACGGGGATCTTCTCCGACTCCGACGAGCCCGTCACGCTGGCGGACGACATCATCGACGCGCTCGCCGCCTCCTTTGCCACGTTGCGCATCTCCGACGCGCCTACGGACGATGAGTACCCCCGTGAGGTACTTATCTTTTTCGATTCCCCACTCTCCATCAACGATGGTGCTCCCGCCGGAGCGATGGACCTCTGTGTGGATGTCTTCGTCACCGACATCGATGCCTCCTCCTCGTCGAGCGCGGCAAGTAAGGCAGCCAAAGCTAAGGCTTCGGCGGATAGGGCCGACTTGCCCAACCCGCTACGCTCCACGATGCAGAGCCTCCGCGTCCCATCGGCACCGATGTCGATGCCTCCAACATCGCCGAGGCCCGGAATCGTCTCAACAAGGATCGCCAGCGCCTGCTGGACCTCACCAAGACGCTCGCTACCATGCAACGTCGCCTCGACTCCACCCAGCTGGAGCGCGACGCCGCCTACGGTTTGATGCCTACCGCCCCCGAGCCAAGCCGGGTCGCCAACGTGTGAGCCTGGGGTGGCGCGATCGGGCGCACCTTCGGTGCCCTGCCTCCCGTCTACGAGACTCCCATGAAGAACATGTGTGCTGCCCAGGCGGCTGCGGTCGCCTGGATCAGCTCGCAGGCAAGGAGCTGCAGGATTGCCTCAAGAGGGTGAACGACCTCCTCGTGGTGGCCAACGCGCAGCAGGACCGCCTCAACCAGCTCACCAAGCCGGCCGGATCCGGCTCCGTCCGAGTCGCTGGACCCGGTGACAACCAGCACGCGGCGTCTTCACCATCCACCAAGGCGCACTCCGGCCGCACCCGGACCCGGCGCAACCCCGCCCCGACGGTTGCTGGCGGCTTGGCGGACGAGCCGACTCGAGGCCCGGCGCCAGATCGACTTCTGCTCCAATCGACCGGCCGCTACCAACCCGCCCGGGACTGCTCAAACCAACCCGGCCGCGCCTCAACCCAGCCCGGGGACTGCTCCAACCGACCTGGCCGTGCCTCAACCCGGCCCGGGACTGCTCCAATCGAGCCGACCGCGCCTCAACCCAGCCCGACGAGTGCTCCAACCGACCCGGCCTCGCCTCAACTCGGCCCGGGGACTGCTCCAGCTAGCACGACCACACCTCAACCCGGCCCAGGGGCCGCTGAACCCGGCTCGGGCGCTGTCACCTTGGAACCCGTCGTGATGGATGTCCTCACCGGGGTCACGGCACCATCCTGGGCCCTGCCCATCTCAGAATTCCCGGAAAACGGGTTCCTTCCCATGGACGAAACCGAAGCCCGGCAAGTGCAGCGCCGAGCATCCGCCTACAGCATCATCAACAACGAGCTCGTCAAGCACAGCTGCACCGATGTGTTCCAACGCTGCGTCGAGCAGGACAAGGGCATTGAGATCCTCCTCGACATACACCATGGCGAGTGCGGGCACCACGCTGCCTCGCGGTCCCTGGTAGCCAAGGCTTTTTTGCCATGGTTTCTACTGGCCCACGGCCCTCGAAGAAGTAGAATCGCTCGTCCTCAAGTGCGAGGGTTGCCAACGCTTCAGTAAGCGTAGCCACCAGCCGTCGTCGGCATTCCGGACCATCCCGATCGACTGGTGCTTCGCGGTCTGGGGAATCGACATGGTGTGGGACCCTTCAAGACCGCTCGAGGAGGCATGACGCATTTGCTGGTGGCGGTGGACAAGTTCACCAAGTGGATTGAGGCTAGGCCAATCAAGAAGCTAGACAGTCCAACAACCGTTCGATTCATCAAGGACATTGCGGTGCGCTACGGCATGCCGAACAGCATCATCACCGACAACGGCACCAACTTCGCCAAGGCTGCGCTCGCACAATACTGCTCCGTCTCCGGCATCCGCCTCGGCTTGGCCTCCATTGCACATCCGCAGTCCAGTGGCCAGGTCGAGCGGGCCAATGGCCTCATCCAATCCGGCATCAAACCGCGACTCGTTGAGCCGCTCATCCGTTCACCCGGCAGTTGGCTTGACGAGTTGCCAGCCGTCCTCTGGAGTCTCTGCACCATGCCAAACAGGTCAACCGGGTTCACCCCGTTCTTCCTCGTCTACGGAGCAGAAGCCGTCATCCCGACCGACGTCGAGTTCGACTCGCCGCGCGTCACGATGTACACGGAAGGCGAAGCAAAAGAATCCCGCGGAGACGGCGTTGACCTGCTCGAAGAAGCACGTATCCTAGCGCTCAGTCGCTGAGCCATCTACCAGCAAGGTCTGAGGCATTACCACAACAAGAAGATTAAGCCCCTAGCTTTCCGAGAGGGAGACCCCGTCCTCCGACTCGTCCAAGAGCAGACTGGCCAACACAAGCTATCCTCCCCATGGGAGGGCCCTTCATCGTCAGAAGGCCATGTGCGACCGCAACGCGTACTACCTCATCGACGCCCGCAAGACAAACAAGCGCAAGAGGGACACTGCCGGCGAAGAAACAACCTGGCCATGGAATGTAGAGCTCCTCCACCCGTTTTACAGTTAGGCCAGTGCACGTATGTATCGCTGCCTTTTGTAACCGCCTGAAACTATGGGCCCCCCGAATGATGCTCGGGGGTTGTCCCTTTTATGACCAAGCTATTGTGTCTCCTACATTTGTGCACTACTTTACTCTTAAGCGAAACCCGGCCACTGGGTCGACTTGCTCGACACGGGGGTTCTGTGGCTGGCCGGCTTGGCCACTCGTCGTTTTTCTTAGCGGTTCTCAAACGCGTTGGACCGCCATAGCCTCTCACTTCTCCCTAAGTCGCAGATCCGGCTTCGGCTGTCGGCTGGCAAGCACATGAGACCCAAAAGCACCAGCGCGCTACGAACACTGAGTCAAGCACCACCGGGTCGCCCAACCCGGCCCCACCACTTTAAGCTAACGCACGACCGGCTGCTCGCCAACCCGGCCCTGCCGGATTGCCGCCAGCCGGTCAAGTGGGTGTTTCGCTTGCTCAATGTTTCGAAAGCCCAAGTATTGTAAGTTCCTCTCAAAATTCGAACCCCTTGTCACGGACTGGAGCCTTGGCCGTCAGTCTCGCGGAGGGAGGCCCAAAGGGGAGAGTTGCAAGAAAACGACTCGAAAGACGAAAAGCAAAAGTGCAAGCATCCACGAAGTTCCTGCATACCGCCGGATCTCTCGACCCGGCCTCACCACTTTAAGTTGTCACACGACCGGCTGCCTGCCAACCCGGCCCTGCCGAATTACCGCCAGCCGGCCCGGTGGGTGTTTCGCTCGCGCTCAACATTTTGAAAGCCCAAGTACTGTACGCTCCTCCCAAAAGTCGATCCCCTTGTCATGGACCGGAGCCTCGGCCGTTAGACTCGTGGGGGGGGGGGGGGGAGGCCCAAAGGGGGAAGATTGCAAGTAATCAACTCCAAAAACGAGAAGCAAAGGCGCAGACATTCACGCAGCTCATACATCATAAATTTAAACAGGCCCAAGTCCAGAGTTCATTACACCCAGTCAACCCCCACTGGGTGGGTGGACCTGCTACCTAACAGAAATTTTTTATAAGTTAAAAGATCAGGCATCGCCTCCGCTTGAGCGCGCAGCCCCCGGGTCCGCAGAGGTGCCGGTATCCTCCTCCCCGGCGTCCGCATCATGGTAGATGTCCGTATCCTAGGAGCTGCCCTCCGGGTCGTCCAGAAGCAGGTCGTAGTCGTCGGCAGGAACGACCCCGCCATACTCCGCCTGCTCCGGCTAGAACTCGTCATGGAAGGAGAACCCCGGCGATGTAGCTAGCCCGGGCGGTGATCCGTCCGGCCTCCGCCTGCAGCTGGCCCTCCGAGCCAGCTCGCTTGCCCATCAACGCATCCAGCACCAAGTCCGGATCCCACGACACTGCGAATCGGAGCGCCATCTTGGTGCCGGCACGAGCGGCGGAAACCCGCCACTCGTGAAGGCAGTTCGGGCCCGCCTCCAACCACCACACCAGCCATGTGAAGCTGGTCGGGGAGACCGTACCCGGCCAGAGAGCCGGCCCATCTGCTCGCTCAAGACTCGCAGACGGGCCTCGCTAGCGGCAACGATCTCCGGGAAGGTCCAGG
Organism: Aegilops longissima; assembly: GCA_021605205.1. Lineage (NCBI taxonomy): Eukaryota > Viridiplantae > Streptophyta > Magnoliopsida > Poales > Poaceae > Aegilops > Aegilops longissima. The sequence continues at coordinate 79,697,839 of CM038678.1, read as the reverse complement.
CCACCCGCGGGTCAGTCCAAGAGCCGACGATCCCTTGCGGGTCGCGCTGGAAGAGAACCGCCTCCTCCACCAGTTGGCACGCCTTTGGAAAGGCCCCTGCCGAGAAGAAAAGCGAGTCAGAAGAAAGCCACTAAGGGAGGAAACCTGGAGTCCCAACCCGGCAACAACGAAATCAAAGAAAAGCACTTACTTGAGAAGGACTCTTCCAGGTGCTGCGCTTCGAGCAACGTACCGCTCCGCTCGAGGGCAATAGTGCGGCCACATTCCTCTAGCGCCTTCTCCAGGTCGACGACCTTGGCAAAGGCCACCTTCTTCTCGGCGTCCTTGTCCTCGGCCGCCTTCATGGCCTCCTCATGGAGCCGGGTGTCCTCCGCCGTGGCCACCAACGCCTTCAGGCGCTCCACGTCGGCCTAGAGCTGCCCCTTGTCGTCGGCCAGCTTGCCGCGTTGCTGGTCCACCTCGGGAAGGGCCTGCTGCGCCTCCACAACCTTGGCAGCCTCCGCCTTGAGGCACTCCACCTTGGCCTCGAGGCGGCTCTTGCCGCCCGCCAGCTGCTCCCGCAGCCGGCTGGCTTCGTCGAGCGCCTACCGGGCTCCCCTCACTTCCGCCATCGGCTTCTCCGCCTCGGCCCCGAGCCGGCCGACGTCTGCGACAAGACGGTCATAGTGAAAACCGGCCCGAACTAGCCGGGTCCTCCAAGACAGCACCTCGGCTGCAGAAGAAAAACTCGGGAACAAAGTACTATTTTAAGATTCGACCCAAGTGCTACGCAGTTGGCCCGAATCTCGGGGGCTACACCCAGTGGGTGCGCTAGCGCGCCCCCACTAGAAAAGAGCATGAAAAAGAAATACCTACCGTGACGCGGAGCTCATCCTTCTTGGCAGCGAGCCTCTCCTTGAGACGCCGATGCGTCTCAAGGAGCCGGTTGAAGACATTAACCCGGTAGGAGTCAAGTTGCTGTAGAAGGAAACGATCAGCGCAAGACAGCAAGATAGGATTCGACCCAACTGCTACGCAGTTGGCCCAAATCTCTGGGGCTACACCCAATGGGTGCGCTGGCGTGCTCACATGAATGAGCACGAACAAAGACTTACGAAGATGGCGCGCTCCAGCTCCTGCGTCCCCTAGACCTCAGCCTGGGCGAAGCCCTGGATCCGGTTCGTCCGCCCCGCATGCGGTGGGACACAGCGGCCGTCGTTGCCTCCTCCTCGGTAGGAGGCCCGAAGGGGACCTCGCTGGTCCCACTCCGCAACGGCCGCGGCTCGGCAACCCGGCAAACCCCGGACCTGAGCACCAGGGCGTGCTCTCCACCGGCCGCCTCCCCCGGAGCCGACGCCTTCTCCGGCGCGGACACCGGCTCGGTGGGCGGAGCGGCTTGAGGCTCCACCACCAGCGGCGCCGCTGGCGTCTGCGGATACCCTCCGGCGCCCGCGCAGGCCGCCCATCGCCCTTCCCGCCGACCACGAGGTCCGCGGCGGGGTGCCATCCTCGACAACCACGACCTCCCGGTCGAGGTCCGTCATGTCTGCATGGCCTCCTTGGCCGTGCTCCCTTTCCGACGCCGGCACGAAGACCGTCGTCGCCGCCACCGTCCCCGCCGGCTCCTCGCCGGCTTGCACCCACACCGTCGCGGCGCTGACCTAGGCCTCGGTCGACGCCGCCTCCAGCTCCGCCTCAGCCCGGTTCCGGTCCCGCCAAGCCAGGCCCTCGGCATCGGCCGGGTCCAGACAAAGGTCCGGATCCACCAGTGCCTCCTCCTCGTCCCGGTCAACGGTACCGGATCGACTCCTCCGAAACACGACGCCCCCAGCGGACGTGGTGTCCACCGCCGCCAGCGCTAGCGAGATCGGCGACCTAAAGCACAAGACAAAAATGGTTACGCCGAGTCGAGCGGAGCCGCTCAGCAACTCGGCTCAAACAAAAAGGGTCACTTACCCCGGCACCACCAGAACGGCGGGCCTTGCCGCCCTCTCCTGCGGAGCGCCACGCCTCCTCTTGACGGGTGGCTTCGCACATCTGGTCGGATCCGCCGTACGCTTCGCGGACGGGGCCCACGGCGGGACACTATCCTTCCCATGCACGCGCCTCGCCATCGCCGGCCCCCGAGACGACCCGGCTCCGGCCGCGCCGCCACCTCCTCCACCCTGCGCTGCTACATCAGCGGCCCGTGTTAGCATCCCCGAAACCGTTCCACAGCTGGCGACTCTAGAAATGTAAACAAGACTCACCTGCTCGGCGCCCTTCGCCCGTGTCGGCAGCCGTCGCCTCCCCTCCGCCATGGGCCTCGGGCTCCTCCGAGGCAACCCGCACCACCTGCGCCCGCGCCCCGATCGTAAGGATGCCGGATGGTAGTCAGAAGCACCTCTCGCGTGACGTCGGGACGAACAAGAAGATAAGCAGCAGCAAAGTACGGAGACCAGGGACTCACCAACGGTGCCGGGTTCACGTGGTTGTACGGGGCCTTTCCGAACTCCCAGTCAACCCCCAAGTTGGCCTTGGAGATGTCATTGACCCGGCGCACAACTTGGTCCGCCGCCAGCCGCGTGTTCGCCATGCGGTTGGGATCTTGGAGGCCGGTCATTTGACCGATGAGGTGGCTGCGCTGCTGCAGCGGCAGCACCCGCCGGACGATGAAGACGGTGATGAGGCCGGTGCCGGTGAGCCTCTCCCGATCCTTCATCACCGACACCCGCTCGCACAGGTTGAGCACCTCCTGCGACGGGTGCTTGGGGTAGTACCCCCAGTTCTGCTTCCCCCACGGCGGCGAGTTCATGAACGACGAAAGGTTGATGTGGTCCTCGCCGAGGTCGCGGATGTAGCAGAAAGAGTTCTGCCATTTCTTGGCGCAATCCTCCAGCGGCATCCTCGGACAGTCGGCACAGGATCGCTTGGTGATGACGGCCGCCCCGCACTCAGACATCTCCCTGGCCCTCGGTCCCTGCTGCTTTAGGGAGAAGAAGCGTACCCAGAGGTCGATCGAAGGCTCGACCCCCAGGTACCCCTCGTAGAGGGTGAAGGAGCCGGACTTGTGAATGACCGCGCCGATGCCAAGATGGTGGGGCTGGAGCGTGAAGAACTCTAGAAAATCGCGGAAGAAGCCGCTCGCGGGCAGCCCAAACCCGCTCTTGAAGTGCGGCAGGAAGACCACCCGCTCCGAGCCATCGGGACGCGGCTCCCGCTCGCCTTGCGGGAGGCGCGCCTCGACCTCCTCCGCCGTCCACAGGCGCCTGGTGTCGCGGAGGTAGGCGATGTCGTCAAGAGCGACGGTCAAACCCATCCATGATCCTGACGGCATCGCCATCGACCCGAGCGCGGAAGAAGAAGAAGAAGAAGGACAAAAGTAAGAACATGGCGGGAAAGCTCTGCTCAATACAGTAGGCGTCGTAGCTAGCGGCGGTCGTCAGAAGCAGTGGGAGGATGAAGAGGCAGGGGAGCGCGAGCATGAATGATCTCCGCCGCCCCCCTTCGCCCCCAATTTATAGGCCACAAATTGAAACATGGGGAATTGGGATCGTTTGCGCTCGCCCCTCCCACTTCCCCGCAATAAGTGCGCACATATGCACGCAGTAACTGCCTCGAGAATGGCAACCGACCCGCGGACGCCGCAATAAGTCCGCGCGCATGGGACGAGGATGCGCAGTGGAGGGCCCTGAGGGAGTCCTGGATTAGGGGGTATCCGGACAGCCGGACTATATACAAGACTCAAGACTTCGACCCCTGTCTGGATGGGACTTTCCTTGGCGTGGAAGGCAAGCTTGGCGATCCGGATATTATATTTCCTTCCTTGTAACCGAATCCATGTAAACCCTAGCCCTCTCCGGTGTCTATATAAACCGGAGAGGTTGGTCCTTAGAAGGCCGATCACAATTACAATCATACCATCATAGGCTAGCTTCTAGGGTTTAGCCTCTACGATCTCGTGGTAGATCTACTCTTGTACTACCCATGTCTTCAATATTAATTAAGCAGGAAGTAGGGTTTTACTTCCATCGAGAGGGCCTGAACCTGGGTAAACATCTATGTCCCTTGCTTCCTGTTACCATCATCCTAGACGCACAGATCGGGACCCCCTACCCGAGATCCGCCGGTTTTGACAACGACATTGGTGCTTTCATTGAGAGTTCCTTTGTGTCGTTGCTACAGGGCTCGATGGCTCCTTCAACCATCGTCAACAACACGATCCCGGGTGAGACCTTTCTCCCCGCACAGATCTTCGTGTTCGGAGGCTTCGCCCTGCGGGCCAATTCGCTTGGCCATCTGGAGCAGATCGACAGCCACGCCCCTGGCCATCAGATCTGGACCGGAGACCTGAATTACACGGCAGACGTCCACGGAGATAGGATCTTCGACGGATTCAGGCCCATGCCAGGAGCACCGGACAGTCACGACGAGCACGGCTTAGACCTGCTGTCGGACAAAGCTCGGGGCATCACCCCGCAGTAGCCTCGACCTAAACCGAACAGCTGCGCTGTTTAAGGATCGGAGAGCTGGACCTCGCCCGCAGGTCGCACACTCATCGGCGGTGGAGCCAACACGGCCTTACCTCTGTGGTGGTCTGTGATTTCGACCCCGGATTCATATCCGGATGTTGGTTCCGTCCGCGACTCAGAGCCGCCGAGCCAAAGTTGGGCCCGTAATGGAGTTCACCGCTGCGGATATCTTTTTCAGCGCCATCGCCTTTGGCGACATGCTGAACTTGTTAAAAACTCTCCCTTTGACAGAAAATTATGGGCCAAACTATGTCCGGCTTGAGTGGGAAGCACGCGACGAAGAAATTCGTTGCCCTCCCACCACCCACTTCATAGCGACGGTCGATGATTTAACCGACGTGCCTGACTTCGACTGTGAAGACATCGATGGTATGGACGACGATGCAGGAGAAGATTCGGACTCTATGGGGCGCTGGACTTCTCCCTCGTCACATGACATATACATGGTGGATACGCCCAAAGTGGACAAAGGCGACAATCCGGAAGATAAAACCCCCGGACAAAAGCCAAAGCGACGACACAGACGTCGTTCTAAGTCCAGCAATCGTAAAAATAGCAACAAGATCGCCAGAGGGATCGATACTACAATCAACTCCGAAGGCAACAACGACCATACGGACCCAGCGATGGAGCAGGATGAACCAGGTCACCCTGAACACAGTTCGGAGCAGACGCCTGAGGACAATGATCCCGATGGACGAGGTCATCAAACTGAACCAGCACAGGAAAACAGTCCGGATAATGATGCAATCCCGGGAAAATGCGTGGAACGAGATAACCTCCACAGAAAGCTTATGGCCACCGCAAGAAGTCTAAAGAAGCATAAGCAACGGCTCAAAGCCGCATAGGAAACGCTCAACCATAGATGGAACAAAGTGCTAGACATTGAACAAAGATACGGCGATGATCGCCATACAAAGAACTATCCAAAACGCAATCTACTGCCAGAATTCGATGACGAAGCCGTGCCACTTCATAACCGCAACAAAGCAGCTACCGACGCCGCGCACGATCTACGTGAGCACCTGGATAAGAAAGTTGGCGCGTTCAGGTCCATTTATGGATCCAAAGGACACACCACGGAGAGGGACTATGTTCACCAAAACGATCATGCCAATCGAGTACCAGTCCGAAATAAACACCGGACACAACAGTAGCTGACGGCATGCCACATCACAATCCAGATACAGAGGGGCAGCTCACCCCCTGTGCTTTACCGAAGAAGTACTGGACCATGAATTCCCACAGGGCTTTACACTACAAGAAATATGCTATCTTGTGACCTCCACTATTGGTCACTGAAAGGTCATAGTTTTTCATTTGCGACCTATTTGTGACCAAAAACAGAAGGTCAAAAGCTGACGGTCGTAAACTGACTATAGCGACCTTCTCTGTGAGAAGGTCGTAGACATTTACGACCAAAACAGAAGGTCGTTGAACCCATGACCTTTGTTTTGGTCACTAGTTGTTCGCTTTGTGCCACGTCGGATCCGACGTGGCAATCTGACGTGGCAAAATTGCGACCAATTGAAAAGGTCACTGAAAAGATTCAGCTCGGTCCGATTCGTTGTTTTACATGGGCCGAGCCCATTAATTTAGCCTATTTGTGTTTTTTCCATCAAATTTTGGTTGGGTTCATGGGCCAAGCCCAATATTGTAGCCTTTTTTATTGTTGGGCCGTGGCCTTCTTACCATCAATTGATTTTCTATGTTTCAATCATTTATTTTAGAGCTGGTCCCACTAGTCAGATGGTGGTCCCACATGTCAAAAATTTCAGAATTTCTCAGATTATATTCATAAGTGGGGCATAAATTGGTCCCGCTAGTCATGTTTCCATTTCACATATTTTTAACATACACAATCACTATTTCAAATAGGACAGGACAAATATAATTCATCATATAACACTACATTAGTCTTTTCCAATCTGTTACAATATTACAATTTACAGTCAGACAGATCAAAAACTCTTTGCTAAATAGGGCTTCACTGCTTGCTTGGCTTCACGGCTTCACACTCCAGAAGGAATAGGCAGGGAGCTCCTAAAAGAGAGTGAACATAAAACAGCATTAGATTGTACTGCTGGTGAGACCAGAACCAAACAACTTGAATGGCAACACTAATGTAAGTAGTAGAGAAGATCTAAGATGTGATAAATGTTTAGCAAAATTGTTCATGGGAGTGACCTTAGCCGTTCAAAATCAGAGTTGAAAATGCAAGGAAATTAAGTTACATAAGACAATTAGGTATTCTATGTACGCAGCATTGTCAACAACAAATACAATTCTCTATGAGCGACAAAATTCGTTTTCTTTACATCCTTAATCCAACCAAACCATAAGCTTTCTGGTTATCAAATACTTCGAGTTTCCTTGATGGTAATAGCTAGTAACTGGCATGGTGAGGTAACAACCATGATCATGATCAAAAGAAGTGATCATTGGTAGTTAAGACAACATATTCGGAAATGATCATGGTAGAAGTCGAGAAGACAAGTGAAACAAGATTGCAAAAATGTAAGGCAAAGGAAAATTTTGGATAGAGAAATCAAACAGAAAACTAGTACAAAACATGGTCCCGCTATATTGCTGAAATTTATTCCGAACACAGACTTAGAAATTGCATCGTGCAATTCATAAGAAAACAAGAACGTGAGCAGAATTGCATTTCACAAGACAACAGTTATTTGAAGATAAGAAATCATCGACTTTAAACTACTTAATCACAGGAAGGTAACTCCGTCATGTTGTTGCGCTTCTCATCATCACTTGAACCACAAATGAAATCAGCAACACTTTAGATTGGAACTACAAATGGTAAGTATCTTTGTTGTGGAGATAGTTCAATTTATCAACTCGTTCAAGAAAAATTATATTTGTTGTGAAGATAGTAGGACTTCCTTTAGTATGTGGACATCATAAAAAGCCACAAACATATCAGGGTGTTGAGGTATCATCAGAGACTTAAATACTAAGAATCAGAGCAGCATAGCTCCATCATATTGTTGATGGTTTATTCCTCATCACTTGACCCTCAAACATATAAGCATGCATGGACAGCAAGAAAAAAGGCTATAACAATTTATAGTTTGGCAACTATCGGTATGAAATGCAAACATTATTGCTCAGAATATGAAATATCTTCTCATCAATGCTAAATGGCATCTCTGAAGTCTGACATACATTATAGATTTCATGATTCATCAGAGCATTTTGCAGACCAAGCAAGTAGGCATATAGCAGGAACAGAGGGAATATCTGCTACTATCCCAACATGTACGTATATGCATGTGTGCTTGCTTGACCGGCGCATGCATCACTGTAGCAGCCAAGCAAGTAGGCATCATTGACGTCTACTCACAGCTTTCCTCGCACCAGAGAAAGAGTCAAAACAAATAATATTAGACCATAATATGACACCAGACCACAGATTAGTAACTTTAAATCAGAAAGTATATCCACATCACCATAAAATAGTCCTAGAACATCACAAAGAAGCCAAATGCTATTAACTGATGATTAGTAGACACAGACATGATTCAGCCACATAATGGCTACCACAAGCAAACGTGACAACTATGTAAGCAAGCTGCTAGTGTACACAAGGTGATTGAAATCCTGCTGTTTAGTACATATACATGGTAGGCTACTGCTGCTAGTGTTCTAAACCAATAGAGCATAATAATATAGGAGCAGAAAATAGGGTGCTAGGGCTAGAAGATGGAGCCGACTCACCGGAGAGCTTGTGGTCACCATCAGACACAGCCGGGCGCCACGCCTGTCGCCTCCGGCCCCCCCCCCACGCCGCTCTTCTTCGATTCTTGTACACGCCCTTCGCACATGGGTTAAGCAGAAACCAATCAAGTGGCACACGAGTGAAGCTACCAAGACAATATAAAATTTATATAATCAGTACCACTGCTCGATTTTTGCAATAGTTTAGAAAAGAACAATGAGTTTTCAGTAAAGAGGAATATGTTTAAATTTAGGGGCACTTCTATTTTTCTTGTCATAAGAAATGGCTAGAACCTTGTCTTTTTGGTGAAGGTGCCAATGGTATGCACACTTGTATTTACAAGAACAACAGCTGGGCGTTTTGTATGAGCAAGGAAAGCATAGGTACTTTTTTTTTAAGATCCACAAACCCAGGCACAACAAGTTGGTTTTTATGTGCTGCAAAAATAAGGAAAAGGAGCTAATATAGAAACTGAAAATGCCCACAATTTATCTTTTTTTTGTATAGCCACACAATCAAACATGATGTTTCGCAGAACATTACAAGTGCACCTATTAATCCACAATCAACATCTGATTTCACAAGAGATCTACAAGTACATCTGAGACAAAGGTATTTTCTAGTCAGGAAATCAATTCTGGAAGTTTGGAATAAGTAGCTGATAATAATTTCATTCGGCAGGCACCAAACAATGAATCAACACTTAGACAGACTACTTTCAAAACGGAATAATGCCCAACTGTTCCAGCAATGAATCAACACTTCAGACTACTTTCAAAATGGACCAATGCCCAACTGTTCCAGCAATAAATCATCAGCACGCAAGGCCTTGACTGCTAATATCTAACATGACTGATAATACTAATTCAGCTATCCTAAACACAACAATTCCCTTACCAGGTCGGTCCGTTTAAAAACCGGAATATCGCTTCCGTATACAGCAAAGGTGTATTCCTTGAAGGACGCGAGAGCGCGGATCTTCTTGGGCAGTTGAGGTCCTTAAATCACAAAGAAAATTCACGCACCATGAGCGGGAGAGCTAAAAAAACACTGAACATAAGAAACAGAGGTACTGAATAGTAGGCTCACCAGCAAGGACCAAACTAAGCTTGGCACGCTGCACAACAAGAACAGAAAACAGCGTGATTAGTTATATCGCAAAATGGAAGTCGGCTGCATCTGAGTTATATGTAAAGCCCTGATCCGAAGTAGGTACTGCTTCCATGCCCTGCGGGAGGGAGAGAGGGAGATAATAAGTTACCTGATCCGAAGCTCCTGGTGCTCCTCGGTGCCATCGTTGTCGAGGACGAGCGGATCCGGAGGCGTTGCTGTCGGAGAGGAGGGGATCCGGTGGCGGCCTTGTCGGAGAGGCGAGGATCCACCGGCGAAGAGGAGCTGATCCGGCGGCGGCCTTGTAGGAGGATCTCACGCGCACCGCCACCACCGCCGAGGAAGTTCAACTCAGCAGTGCGCAACGAAGAGGTCCACCCCACCACCGAAACTCTAGAGGGAGGAAGTGATGCGGGCGACCACATGAGGCGCGGTAAAGCAAATCGACGCGGCGGTGAAGAGAGAGCGCAGGGAGAGGAAGCTGTGGGTAGGCTTGGCGACGCCGGAGGATGCCGGAATCAAGCGTGATCTGTAGGTGTTTGTGGCAGATAGGAGTGGTGCATGGGAGAGGGAGAGACGAGCGAAAGAGGGGTTGCCTGAGGTGGGAGGAGAGAGAGATGGATGGGTGGTGGCTCTGCCTAAGGTGGTAGGAGAGGGAGAGGCCACCGGCCGGCGAGGTTTGGATCGGTGGCGGCGGCGATGTGGGAGATGAGGGGAGGGATGGGATCGTGGAGAGGAGGGGGATGAGGCGGAGGACTGGATCGGGAGGTGGCGGCGGCGGCGAGGAGATGGGGGATCTGAGCTAGGGTTTGGGCTGCGGATGGGGTATCTCCTTTTCAGTTTTTTTCTTTTTTTTCTGTAGATAGATGGATGGATGGATGGATGGATGGATGTGGGATAGAGAGATGGATGGATGGATGGATGGGCGCCATGTCATCGATCCGTGGGAAGAGTTTTGATTGGTTTGGAAAAACCAGTGATTTAAGTAGTTTCCAAGTAAAAAATTCATTGATTTTGTGAAGTAGCTATCAAAAATATATTACAAAAGGGCATCACACAAATTTTCATTAGAGTTAGACCACATTTCATGGGTAAGGACCAATTTGTATGCATTTCTGATCTTTGTAGCTATTTTTAATCATTTTCCGAGTGCCCAAAAGGAGGTTTTTTTGTGAAGGAACTGCCAAATAATTGTTGCAAAAATGGACCTAATAAATTTTCTAAAATACTAGGACATATTTAATGCCCAATTGACAAAATGGTTGGGTGCAAAAAGTTTTGATCCACCTCTCGTGAAAAAGACAAATTTCCGCCGATTCAGTTGGAAGCTGGTCAAATTTGAACTGCAGCTACCTCATAGTTTGCTATTTATTTTTCCAAAATCATTTATAGTTACATAAGTACCTATTTAATCAGAGAAACACCACAAAATTCCAAGATTCAACCACTAGCTAGGAACGGTCATTCCCTCCGCTTTGATATTGTGTCATTATATGTGACCAAGATTCCGTGAAAAATAATAAACTTGTAATACGGTAATTATTTTAAAAAGTGTTCTCATAAACCAGCTATCATGCGTGAAGATTCATGGCTTTCAAGCCAAATGATCAATCTTATGGCCACATTCATGGCATAGTTTGTTCAAATGATCTCATATTGTGCACAAGGGTACATCTTGGAATTCCAAACAATGTTGCCTAAGGAAGTTTTCATTTTCTTTGCACGGAAAATTCATTTTTCATTTTCCGAGTGCCCTATTTTAATCATTTTCCGAGTGCCCAAAAGGAGGTTTTTTGTGAAGGAACTGCCAAATAATTGTTGCAAAAATGGACCTAATAAATTTTCTAAAATACTAGGACATATTTAATGCCCAATTGACAAAATGGTTGGGTGCAAAAAGTTTTGATCCACCTCTCGTGAAAAAGACAAATTTCCGCCGATTCAGTTGGAAGCTGGTCAAATTTGAACTGCAGCTACCTCATAGTTTGCTATTTATTTTTTCCAAAAATCATTTATAGTTACATAAGTACCTATTTAATCAGAGAAACACCACAAAAATTCCAAGATTCAACCACTAGCTAGGAACGGTCATTCCCTCCGTTTTGATATTGTGTCATTATATGTGACCAAGATTCCAGGAAAAATAATAAACTTGTAATACGGTAATTATTTTAAAAAAGTGTTCTCATAAACCAGCTATCATGCGTGAAGATTCATGGCTTTCAAGCCAAATGATCAATCTTATGGCCACATTCATGGCATAGTTTGTTCAAATGATCTCATATTGTGCACAAGGGTACATCTTGGAATTCCAAACAATGTTGCCTAAGGAAGTTTTCATTTTCTTTGCACGGAAAATTCATTTTTCATTTTCCGAGTGCCCCAAAGGAGGTTTTTTGTGAAGGAACTACCAAATAATTGTTGCAAAATTGGATCTAATAAATTTTATAAAATACTAGGGCATATTTAATGCACAATTGACGAAATGGTTGGGTGCAAAAAGTTCTGATCCACCTCTCGTGAAAAAGACAAATTTCCGCCGATTCAGGTGGAAGCGGGTCAAATTTGAACTGCAGCTGCCTCATAGTTTGCTATTTATTTTTTCCAAAAATCATTTCTAGTTACATAAGTACCTATTTAATCAGATAAACACCAAAAAAATTCCAAGATTCATCCACTAGCTAGGAACGGTAATTCCCGCCGTTTTGACCGCATTTTGAAACGGGCATAAAAAATTCAAAAAAACAAAAAATTGGGAAACCTTCGCATTGTGTCATTATATGTGGCCAAGTTCCCAGGAAAAATAACAAACTTGTAATACGGCAATTATTTTAAAAAAGTGTTCTCAGAAATGAGCTATCATCTCTGAAGATTCATGGCTTTCAAGCCAGATGATCAATCTTATGGCCACATTCGTGGCATAGTCTGTTCAAATAATCTCATATTGTGCACAAGGGTGCATATTGGAATGGCAAACAATGTTGCCTAAGGAAGTTTTCATTTTCTTTGGACGAAAAACAATTTTTCATTTTCCGAGTGCCCAAAAGGAGGTTTTTTTGTGAAGGAACTACCAAATAATTGTTGCAAAATTGGACCTAATAAATTTTATAAAATACTAGGGCATATTTAATGCACAATTGACAAAATGGTTGGGTGCAAAAAGTTTTGATCCACCTCTCGTGAAAAAGACAAATTTCCGCCGATTCAGGTGGAAGCGGGTCAAATTTGAACTGCAGCTGCCTCATAGTTTGCTATTTATTTTTTCCAAAAATCATTTCTAGTTACATAAGTACCTATTTAATCAGAGAAACACCACAAAAATTCCAAGATTCAACCACTAGCTAGGAACGGTCATTCCCGCCGTTTAGACCGCATTTGGAAACGGGCATAAAAAATTCAAAAAAAATCAAAAAATTGGGAAACCTTTGCATTGTGTCATTATATGTGACCAAGTTTCCAGGAAAAATAATAAACTTGTAATACGGTAATTATTTTAAAAAAGTGTTCTCATAAACGAGCTATCATGCGTGAAGATTCATGGCTTTCAAGCCAAATGATCAATCTTATGGCCACATTCATGGCATAGTTTGTTCAAATGATCTCATATTGTGCACAAGGGTGCATCTTGGAATTCCAAACAATGTTGCCTAAGGAAGTTTTCATTTTCTTTGCACGGAAAATTCATTTTTCATTTTCCGAGTGCCCCAAAGGAGCTTTTTTGTGAAGGAACTACCAAATAATTGTTGCAAAATTTGACCTAATAAATTTTATAAAATACTAGGACATATTTAATGCACAATTAACGAAATGGTTGGGTGCAAAAAGTTTTGATCCACCTCTCGTGAAAAAGACAAATTTCCGCCGATTCAGCTGGAAGCGGGTCAAATTTGAACTGCAGCTGCCTCATAGTTTGCTATTTATTTTTTCCAAAAATCATTTCTAGTTACATAAGTACCTATTTAATCAGAGAAACACCAAAAAAATCCAAGATTCAACCACTAGCTAGGAACGGTCATTCCCGCCGTTTAGACCGCATTTTGAAACGGGCATAAAAAATTCAAAAAAAATCAAAAAATTGGGAAACCTTGGCATTGTGTCATTATATGTGGCCAAGTTCCTAGGAAAAATAACAAACTTGTAATACGACAATTATTTTAAAAAAGAGACCTCAGAAATGAGCTATCATCTCTGAATATTCATGGCTTTCAAGCCAAATGATCAATCTTATGGCCACATTTGTGGCATAGTTTGTTCAAATGATCTCATATTGTGCACAAGGGTGCATATTGGAATGGAAAACGATGTTTCCTAAGGAAGTTTTCATTTTCTTTGGACGAAAAAACCATTTTTCATTTTCCGAGTGCCCAAAAGGAGGTTTTTTTGTGTAGGAACTACCAAATAATTGTTGCAAAATTGGACCAAATCAATTTTATAAAATACTAGGACATATTTAATGCACAATTGACAAAATGGTTGGGTGCAAGAAGTTGTGATCCACCTCTCGTGAAAAAGATAAATTTCGACCGATTCAGTTGGAAGCGGGTCAAATTTGAACCGCAGCTGCCTCATAGTTTGCTATTTATTTTTTCCAAAAATCATTTCTAGTTACATAAGTATATATTTAATCATAAATACATGGTTTGGTGGCGATACGTCGAGGTTTGGGCGGTGGCCGAGGGCCCCAACTCTAGAGCGCGTAAACTCGCATGCCCGCCGCGTGGTCACCGCGTGACCGTGGCGTTGCCATGTGTTCTGGGCGGCCTAGGTATGTCTAGTTGGTTGGGCACTCTCCAGGTAGGTGCTAGGAAGAAAATCACAACATAAGATTCTCACGAGGAGACCGATCGATGCTCAAACATGAATAAGTAGCCAAGTGTTTGATTTATGATACGGAAATGCACATGGCTAATGGGCATGAGTTTTGGCTGAGTATGATCAGTTACTAAGAAGACCGTCTTCACAAATTTTCAGCTCAAAAGGAGGAGCCTATGTGGTACTTGCTTTGCAAACTACCACACTGGACATAAATACGAATGTTGAAGCTCGGCTCAAAATAATGAATGGATTGAGCTGGCATTTGGTGGAAGATGGTTATTTGGGCATAGAAAAGCACTGTAGAAAATGGATACTATTTGGACATGCCAAAGTGGTACTTCCTTCACAAACTGTTGTTCTGAACAGAATAGGAAAATGAATATTTTTGAATTATTTTTGAACTATGCAAGGAAGTTTTTTTACATATTTGACGAAGATATGACCCAAAGAATTTATGAGATTTTTTTGGGAATTTTGGGAATGACAGAAATATAGGTTGCTTCACAACCTAGGGAAAAAACCGCCACATGGACATGACACATATGCAAAACTGATGAGGTGGCGCCTAGTCATAGCAACCCACCACAATTTACAAGGCTATGACCATCTATATTGGTCGGTAACAACTAGAAATAATGCAGCGGGCTAGCGCTGTTTGCTTTATGACCTTTTCGTGTAAGGAAATTACGACCTTTCTGACCAAAATGGTCGCAATGGTTTAGGGTTTGGAGCCCCTCGAACAACTTTTGACCAATTGGTCTAAAATGGTCATAGATCTATGACCAATTCTTCCAGGGTCACTGACAGAAGGTCACTAGTTGACAAATTTCTTGTAGTGTTAAACCTGTGACCATAGAGGCATACGATGAAACAACAAACCCAGGTGTCTGGATTGAGGATTTTATCCTGCATATACATATGGCTCGTGGGGATGACCTCCAAGCCATCAAATACCTTCCCCTCAAACTGAAGGGACCAGCCCGACACTGGTTGACACTACAACAAAAACTGCATGTAGAGACGTCATATTCTAAAGCTAGAGACATGTTATTTCATCTCTAGGCAACCATAGAGTCGACTTAGTAAAGCGTCTTTGGAGCGTCTCCCCACGGACCGTCTCAAAACACATAGACACGCTGTCTAAAGCGTCTGTACATGGCATGAGACGCTATATTGGGACATCCAAAGGCGTCTCTAGATATGACACGCTATATTTGGACGTTCAAGAGCGTCTCTGATATGTAAAGTCGTTTTGTTAGACGCGCTCGTACATCTTTACTAATAGGGATACACGCTATGTACATACATTATATTCGTCTCTAAATATACAAAAGCTTTAACCACGTAATATTTTACTTTAAATAATATTTGATTTATTTCAAATGTGTACTTCGCCATTTCAAATCCAGTAACTTTATCATGCCATATGCTTGTGCAGAATGATCAAGAAATATTGTATATAACAACATCCACCCATATCACCAATCGCATTCATAAGCAACAAATATCATGAACAAATATGAAGGGATCCACCCATATCACTTATTGTATCCACAACCATCCCGTTCACACAATTTCATTTAGTGGGAACAAACACCTTAGGTTCACAACTGAATCAAATAAGATCTTCATATAAAATATTCAAATAATTAAGAGATCATACAAACTTGAACTAAGTTTTACTGTAAAGCTAAAATCTGTATATAAAACATAATATTTGTCCATCTAAAGAATAATTCTTCTATAGTTCTCCTGGCTCCTGCAATGCACTCCTCTAAATCTTGAGCTGCCTTGAAAAAGAAAGATAACAGAAAAAAATTAGAATATAGTTTTAAGACCATTATGAGAAGAAATGCACTTTGATGATGTACCATACCAGTGTTTGGCAGCCCTTTTTGGTTCTTGCGCAATTGCTAGGATGCAATTCCTGGTTAGTCTTTTCCGGTAAAGTTGATTCTATACAGCCTTGATTGAACCTATCAATTTTTTCAATGTGCGCCATACGGAAAACATAGATATTGTTTGACAATGAATCACAAGTTTATGCACACACACACACACCTTAGCAACCATGCGTGGTAAAGATGAACCAGTGTAATCCTCCTTGGTCCTTGAAGAAAAGCTAGGATGCAATTCCTGGGCAGTGATCTGCTATATCCGGCAAAGTTGATTTTGCACTTCCATGATTGGTGTAACCCTCTTTGGTTGATTCTGCACGGCCTTGATTGGCCTTATCGAACTTTTCAATGCGTGCGTTCTACATTTGATGTTCAGTTCAATATACGACATAAACATACACAATCATAGGCATTGTTTGATAATGAAGTAAAAAACTATGCGCACACACCTTAGCAACCATGTGTGGCAAAGATAAACCAGTGTAATCCTCTTTGGTTCTCGCATAAAAAATAGGATGCAACTCCTAGGTAGTGATCTGCTTGTCCGGTAAAGTTGATTCTGCACTTCCTTGATTGACCATATCAAACTTTTCAATGCGTGCTTTCTACAATTGAGGTTCAGTTCAGTTGTAAGTAAACTTACACAAAACATAGGCATTTTTTTAATAACAAATCAGAAATGTGTGCACATAGGAATCATTTTTCCTTGTGGTAACGATAAACCGGTGTAACACTCTTTGGCTCCCACACAACTGCTAGGATGTAGTTCCTGCAACGTATGATGAACAATTGTTCAAGTATGAGAATGAAGTAGAATATTTATTAGTGAAGAAACTATTACATCACCTGCATAGCACTCAATGGAGCATATTCTTCAGCTTTGTTATGTGATTCATTTGGGAGGTCACGGCCAACAACTCTTTCGTCGAGATCAACTTGAAACAAGAACAAGGTAATAGTAAAGTAATACTCATATATTTATCTTTGCAGAAAGACATGTGGTCTAGATACTAACTTCATCACTTCCTGCGGTTACAAATTCATTTCTCAAATCCTCAGTGGGGAATTTTCGCTCCAGGAACGAATAGATCATAGCCAACTCATCTGTCACGTTTTCTATATTATCTCCTAGTGCCCGCAGTGCAAATTGAACATTTCCCTTTTTTCTCAGGATGTTGAACAAAAGTTAGTCCCTGAGAAACTTTTATTTCGCACCAATGCTTATCACCATAATGGTAAATATGACCCATACATGCATTTAACTGAAAAGGTACCCAAAAAGCACTTTGAAGTTCTCAGAACGCTTTTGACAACTTACAAACCTGTAAACAAAAATCTTGTAGTGCACAATCTGAGAGCTGCTGATTGAACCTCCCTTCAGCTAAGATGCAAAAATCATAACTAACGAGATAGTGGGACTGCACTAAGATGAGGTAGGAAGTAGGGCAGACTAAAATTACTACAGAATAGCAAAGTACATTGCAGCCTGTACAACCAAACACTACCATGTTTTATGCTCCAGCATACATGGAATTTGAGGTTATTTGGTCAATCTATATAACACCGCTTGTACTAATTTTGAGTTTTACCATATAAAATTTGATTGGAACAAATAGTTGCTCACATATTTTCAAGTAAAACTGTCATAATTGATTTCTAGGCAAGCAAGCAATTCAACAAACACTTAGAGTGCATGCCTACATGAAGGAAGAAAGGAGACGAAGGAGAAGAGGATCGGGACTTGAGATGCATAAATGAAGGAGCCCACTTCGGTTGATTTAATTGTAAAACGGTAGGGGCTATGGAATTTAAGAAAATACCTGCTTGACGTGGTGGAGGCTGAAGATACGGATGGAGGCGAGAGCTGCTTGCGGGTTGTGTACCGACGGAACACGCGCGCAGCTTCGAGTGAAGGATGAGACCTGCGTGGATCCGGCTTTGTGACGGTGAGGATGGCGGCTTCGTGACGTGGGGACGACGGACACCGACGGGGCTCCAATTAGCGAGCTTGTCGATGGAGGAAAACGGCAATCTGCGGCAGGCAGCGATAGCAGCAGAGGGCAACGCTTGAGGTTGAGGCTGCCACCGTGTCAGGTACACGAACGGCGGCGCGCGGGGTGGTGGTCACGTCGCAGATTGCAATCGGTGGTTGGATAAATGGGGAGGTGGTGGGGGGAGATGGTGGCGAGGGAAAATATCCGACGATATATGGAGAAAGAAAATTGAGAGGCGCGGGAACTATGCGCGGTAAAGAAAATAATCTCTAGCGCCAAAACTTTTATAACTGAAAATAGTACGGCAAAAATTTGATTTAGTGGGAATAGTTTGGGAGCTCTAATTAATCACATGTATGGATGTGTTAAAAACGCATATATGGATAAATGAATTTTTAGGTGTATCTTTTATTGGATCAATTCGTATGCTTTGTTCTTTTTTCAAAAAACAACAAACTTTATTGGGTAATATTCATATCCAAGTAATATCAATATAGTTTGATAAAAATAATAAAGGTAGTGGTAGGTCCAAGTTCGGCTTCCCCGACATGCCATCCCTTCACCTAGCCTTGGCGGCGATGGGGTGGTAGCGCGCCGCAACCCTTCAAGCCGATTTTGACCAGCTGGTCACTGATGTGGTGTCAGTGTCCGATCTCCGATG
Organism: Aegilops longissima; assembly: GCA_021605205.1. NCBI lineage: Eukaryota > Viridiplantae > Streptophyta > Magnoliopsida > Poales > Poaceae > Aegilops > Aegilops longissima. Next base: position 79,679,135 of record CM038678.1, on the reverse strand, counting down.
TGGCGAACGTGGCCCAACATTGCGTTGCTCCTACCGCTCCTCCTCTCACGCCGCCTGTTGACTACCGTCAAGGTGTTGCATGATAATGTGTCGTCTCAACGACGAGGTAATGGAGTAGGCCCCCGGAGGGCTCCTTTTCCTTCATGGCCTTCGAAGTAAACCTGCCGCACCGGTTCCAGCAAATCGTGTGGCTGGTTCGAGCGTCCAGCATGGCCGTCGTTGCCATTTCCAGCTCCCGATATCCTCTGCCCACCAGAATTCAAGTCTCAATTTTGACATTGATGTTTGCATTTTCCTAGATTTATTCCAATCGTTCCGGCGATGTGCGTTCAGTGGGAGGATACATTCTCGTTAACTACGAAAACATGTGTGGCGACTTCATCAATGTCAAGATGATGTGTCAGATCAGTCTCTTGAAGGTGCTCATAGGGGTAGGATGTGCGTGCGTGTATGCGTACATACGGATGAGTGTATGTGTGTATCTATGAGCGTATGCGTCTGTCTATACTATGTTCAAAAAAATGCCGGGCCATCTAAGAGCAACTCCTACCGGCCGACCCAAACGGACGCACGATTTGGCTGCTTTTTGTCCATTTGGGTCGGCCACGCAGACATTCATGTTCATTTTTTCATTTGGGTCGGTGCATGCACCCAATACTAGCCCGACCCATTTTCTTAAAATGCGGACTTAAAAAAAGAGCAATCACGTTCAAACTTAAACATAATTAAACATCAAAAGCCGGTCAACCGCCGACCAAAGTCCACATAAATAGTAAACATTAATTAAACATTAAAAAGTCTACGCCGCCGTGCGAGCTGCCCTAGGCGTCCTCGTCGTCCGACCCGGGGCCGGAGAGGTCAACCAGCTCCGACGCCGAGCCAGCCCAGGGGAATGCCGCCTCCCAAGCCGGGGCCAAGTCGTCCTGCTGCGTAGGTTGCGCCGCCGACTGGGCTGCTCGCTCGCACGATGTTTGTCCTCCTCCTTCTCACGTTGCTCCTCCTCCTTCTCACGTTGCTTCCTTGGTCGGGTTTTTAGGAAGAATCCAAAAGCTTGCCAGGCTTTTAAGTTGTGGTATCTTTATCATGTTGAGGTTTATTTCGGCCAAGTTTTACTTTGTTTTTCTAGTTTTTTCTTTTTTTCCTTTATCTTTTATTGTTTTTTCTTTTATTGTTTATTTTCCTTTTTAAATTTTATTTCCATTTTCTTTCTTTTTTTCAAAATTTTGAAGTTCTTCCAAATTTGTGAACTGTTTTAAATTCCCAAACTATTTATATTCGTGAATATTTTTCTTCAAACTGTGATTTTTTTTCAAATTCACAATAAATTCCATTTCGCAAATATTTATTGAATTTGCGAATTTTTCCCTAATAGATGAATTTTTCCAGTTTGCTGCAAACAGTTTTGAACTCATAAAACTTTTTCAAATTCACAAAACTTTTTCATATACTTGAACTTTTTTTGAGGTCATGAACATTTTTAAATTCAATTTTTTGAGTTTGTGAATATATTTCTTTGAATTGGTGAATTTTTGTCAAATTCATGAACATTTTTAGAAGCCTTGAACTTTTTTGAATTCATGTTTTTATCAAGATCGCGAACATTTTCAAATTTGATTTCCCACCCGAATTTTTGAACCTTTTACAGAAGTGAACGGCCATATGTGGCCGTTCCCAGGATTTTTAGAATAACAGAAAAATGTACTATACTAGTTACTGTAACACTTCACTGATTTTACCAAATATCCCTTACACCTCGTTTGGAAGTTGATATTAGGCCTCAATATTGGATATTGGCATTGGTCTGACCCGAATATCGTTGTTTAGATGGATGTGGTATTCGCGATTGGAAACCAACCTGAATATTCAGAGCCTCCACGCTCGATATTTCTTGCCCTTCCGCAATTCGGAGCCTCCACCCTCGATATTGCCTTGACATTCGCTAGCGAGAGCCCCTCCCCACCAAACATACCCCTTCGTCCCCGCTTGAGGAAAAGAAAGAAGCGCAGGCGGCGGCGCGATTTAGGAGCTGCAACTGTGGCGCGATTCAGGAGCCCCAACGGCGGCGCAAGTGAGTTCCCTCCTCCTCCTCCTTCTCTATCCCCAGCGAGGCTCCGATCATCCCCATCCTTCTCCCTCCCCGCGCCAATCCTCCTGTCTCTCCTGCCATCACGACGGAGGTGCTCCCTCTCCCCGCGGCGGCGGCCACGGCTGTCTCTTGTGTGCCATGGCGAGAGCCCCCCTCGCCCTCCCCTCCCAACCACTGCTTGAACCCCATCTGGAACTCCACCTCATTCCCTCTCCCCTCGGGCCAGAACCCTAATTCTTTTTCTCTGATCTGATTTTTCTCTGCTTCTTGCAGCCTTGCAGGTCACTATGTGGGTGTATGGATCCTTCTCAGCAGCCCGATTCAAAGTGCTGCTCTATATAAGTGTTGATGTTCATGTATAAGTGCAGTTGTTTTTGTACAAGTGCTGATGTGTACAGTGCTGCTGCATACATGATTCTGATGTATAAATGTTGTTTTTTGTAAGTGCTGCTAGTGTACTCTTTATATACAATTATTAAAAAAATGTTCACATATTGCATATAATTTAGTTTTAAACATTACATCAAAGTACAATGTTCATCCTATCACAAATGAGCAATTCCAATGTAGAGAATGACCATCCAAACGAGGTTCAGAATTGAGCCCCTCATGCGAATTCCAAGTGTCAATTCTCTGCACATCCAAACAACAGAATTCGATTTCAATGTAATATCAAAGTCTTGGAAGATTTGATATTGGGCCAATGCAATTCCATGGCCCTGAATATCAACATCCAAACAGAGCATTACTGTTTTTGATTTTTATGACTGGGATGTCAACCGTGCAAAGTCGATGTCATGCACTTGCAAAATATTATTGAAATATTGACTAGACTACTTTCATTTCCTATAAACTAGCACACAAAGCATCCAGTTAGTAGGTGAACCTGAAGCACACTTCGTCAGAAGGTTCCAAAATTTAGCAGTAGAACTGTCATGTGGAAGTTAAAAAAATTAAAAAACTATTCACAGACTGAATGGATAGCCATACAATTCATTCATAACAAAAGGGAACATACACATTAAAAAAAACCATAGGCTCGTTCATTACAAAGTAACACAGGGATCAATACATTCTGAAGAAGATCCACCCAGCTGCAATAATTATGTTGGAGTAACTCTACCTAGGAGCATGGATGCCAAGTGCTCAACCTATATCTTAGCTGCCGATAATAAGATGAAAGCACAAAGATTAGTCTGTTTCATCTGAAGATGGTTCTCCACCCATGTCAAAAATATAACGAGGTTTGAATTTCACCATGGTACTCCAATTCTCACTTCTCGGATGTTGGATATAAAAGACCTGGTCCACTTGGGAAGAAAATACAAAAGGATCATCCTCTAACTTCTCCCCTATATGTATTTTTCAGGAGAAGTTCACATGAGTGAATCCAAACTCATCTCTTACAATACCTGCTTTGTGATGAACATCATACCAATCATATTTGAAGAACAACACCTTGTAATCTCTGTATGACAATTCGAAGATGTCAGATAACCGACCAAAATAGGACACACCATTTTCAGCAAGGTTCACGACACCACTATTTTGTGTCACACGTCATGTATCGCGGCTAATAGTATGAAACCTGAAACCATTAATTATATAGCCACTGTAGCGCACCCCACATTTGCTTGGTTTTGCGGCTAATGCTCTTATCTTTTCTGCGATATCCGATCCATCATCTAGTATAACATGTATGTAAGAGTGGTTTCATTGAGTTCATATGGAACTATAGTCAAGGAACATGCAAAAGGTGAATTATACCTTTTGTTCCAACCAATCGGCAAAGTGTCTACTAATCAAATCCTCATCGTCATCATCCATCAAATTTAAGTTACCCGGTTTCCTCTTCTCTTGATACACAAATTCTCTGTAATAGTAACACAAATAACATCATGATTTTTTCCAACTTGTGAAAAACAAAAGAAATAGAAGATAGCACTGAAGCACACCTATAGAGATCATCAAGCTCATCAGTATCGTCCAAGCGGCCTACTGATTCAGCCTTTCCAATTGGCTCACCAACACTATCAAACATGTACATGCCCTTTGTATTAGTCTGAAGGATCAGGGTTCCTAGATGTTCTTGTGAAACGTGTGGTTCCTTATAGAAATCTTGAACAAAAGGTCAAGCATTCTTCAACAATATATCCTTCAGCAATAGAACCTTCAGGATAGAAGGCTAGCTGGTATAACCAGTCACTAAAAATACAAGTAATATCCAGTGGTCTCTCTTGCTAAAACAAGAAAAGTACTCTTGTGTGGCATGACAAATGTAGCTCCCCCTAACCAGATCAACATCAAAAATATCATGTCATCCACAATTGCCATCAAATCAATAGTCCCCACTGTTTTTAACAACAATTCTTATCCAATCACCAAAAAGGATTCACAGATTTTTATCAACAATTGTCTAATTTCAGCAATACAGTGCATCATTGCAAAGACAGAAAGGGAAAACAGAGGTGACATATCGCAATTTGAGCTATATTTCACATGATATGGAGATAAAAAAAATGAGAAGAACAACCTGCGGACAAGCTCCTAGCAGCAGAGGTGTGTCGGCGAGGTCGTTGCCATGGTCGGCAGCAAAGCGAGAGAGAAGTCATCCGGGTAGAGTATTCTGCGGGTGGCGGAGCCTGGCGTTGGGGCGAGCGGTGTCGGGCTGCAACCGGCGTCAGGGGACCGGGGAGCTTGGCCTGGGGCAAACCGGCGTCAGGTGTCGGAGGAGCTTGCGCTGTAGGGAGGAGACCGGCATCGAGCGGCGGTGGAGCTATGGTCGGAGGGCCGGCGGGGGATTGGAGTCGGGCGACGCCGGAGTTCGGGCTGGCACTAGTAGAAAAAGGGCCTATTGTCCCGGTTGGTAAGGGCCTTTAGTCCCGGTTGGTGAACCGGTACTAAAGGGTCGGTACTAATGCCTCCCCCCTTTAGTCCCGGTTCAATCCAGAACTGGGACTAAAGGCCGCGTCCACATGGAAGGAAATTTTATGATTTTTTTTGAAATTTTTTTGAATTTTTTTTTGAATTTTTTATTTTCAAATTTCTGAATTATTTTAACCTCTAATCTCTAATCAGCACCCCTCATCACTGCTCAATTTATCCTCTAATCTCTAATCACCCCTCATCATTCCAAATCATATAACTTCCCGAACGGTCACCCATCCTCCCACTCCCCCAGCCTGAGCATGATTAACTTCCGGGTTCTATTCTCCCTCGTTTCCAAGTCTGCACTTGTTGTTTTCCGACAATAGTAAGATGTCAATCCTATTAACCCTCGTGAATTTTGCTTGAGCATGAAGTGACACATTTCTTTGTTTGAGTTTGAAACTATTGTTTAAAAACAATAATTATTTAGAAAACAATAGTTATTTTGAATAATTAGTTTGACCATAGTTTGACCACAGTTTGACCAGATTTGACCAAAATTCAAAATAACTGAAATAATTATTTAGTAACACTAATATTCTAGAATAATTAGTTTGACCATTGTTTGACCATAGTTTGAAATTTTTTCGATTTTTTCCACTCTAGATCTTAAAAGCCCCGTAACTTTTTTCTATTAGATTTTTGAGGATTTTGAAAACGTTTAACGGGGTTCCTCCGGTTAAATTTGGATGTAACTTTTTGAGTAGATGATTTTTCATATAAAAAACTTTTTCATCCGAGTTAGTATGCAAAAGTTATGCCCATTTTTACAAATTCCAGAGAGATTTTGCAAATAAAGTCGAAATTCACATTTGCAAATTTTCCCAACAGATAGACCACATATCACATGGGAAACTTATTTTCTTTTATTTTTTGACATTTCCATCATTTTCTTTTATTTTTTTTTAAACTGAAAAGGCGATCCAGGGGGGTAGAGTTTGAAAATGGGACCTTTAGTACCGGTTTGTGGCACGAACCGGGACTAAAGGTCTCAACCCCATTAGCACCGGTTCGTGTCTCAAACCGGGACTAAAGGTGTAATCTTTAGTCCCGGTTTGAGGCACTGAACCGACTAAAACATCGCACCCTTTAGTCCCGGTTTGAGGCACAAACCGGGACTAAAGGGCACAGGTGAACCGGGACTACTGCCTTAGCCGCACGAACCAGGACCAATGTTCACATTAGTCCCGGTTCGTAATTGAACCGGGACTAATATGAATATTGGCCCGAAACCATAGCCCTGTTTTCTACTAGTGTGGGGGCGAGTTGTGGCAGCGTCAGATCGGTGCTGGGGTGCGCGACGGCATGTGATCTATGGGAGAGGGGGCGAGCGACGACGGAGGCTATGGCTGGGCCAAACAACGGCGAGATATCGACTGCTGGTGCTGAGGCGGCGAGCGGCGGCGGCGCTAGCTGCTGGTTTCTTTTACTACCTCTCTCTCAGTTTACAGGACGTGCGCGTACCTCTAGGGTCGTCAATTTGACCAACCTAATACAAGTCATATATTACAAAAAATATACCAACATAAACTTCAGAATTTCTACTTTCAAAAGATATAATTTTTGTGTTATATAGTTTATATTAGGGTGATAAAATTGATAACCTAGATATACGTGCAGGACTTGTAAACTGAAACGGAGGTAGTATCATTTTAGGGAATTGCGTATCACAGAGGTATTTTAGGGAGTTGTGTATCACAGAGGTAGTATAATAATATTCCTACTAAAAAATAATATAATATACATCAGCCCTGCTATATCTACGACTGTTCTTTAACGAATTGTGTACGACCTGGCATAGCAGCCGTCCATTGCATTCGCTGGATGATTGGGATGGCTTCGTATGAAAATCGAATGTGCTTTTATCGTACGTACAATAATTCACAATATACATAGATGAACAACTTTTTTTGTAGGGACATAGAAGAACATTACAGAGGGGATGTTTAAAGTCGCAATCAAATAACAAAGTTGTATTATCCAAAGTTCAGTACAACTAATTTTCATAGATATCTGGGTTGAAAAAATGATTATCCAAAATTTCTTAAATCTATGATAAGAACAGAGTCGCACATTAAGACGCTTCACAAATCGTCTCGAAGAGCAGAGACGCACATAAAGCATCTCACAAATCGCCTCTTAAGTTAATTAAAACTAAATACTTAATTTTTTAGCCTAATTACAATCAACAGTTTATGGTGCTTTGTAAACGTCTTAAGAAGCGTCTTTAGGTCGCCAGTGTTCATGAGCATAGAGACGAATAAAAAAGCAACCCAGAAAAAGCGACTATACATGGTATTTTTGTTATAGTGTGAAAAGCCTTCTCGAAAATTCAATTGGGAGTTGGGAGGAACTCGAGGACGCTTTCAGGGCCAATTTTCAAGGGACCTATGTCCGGCCTCCGGATGCTGACTATCTAAGTCACATAATCCAACAACCCGGAGAGTCCGCCCGCAAGCTTTGGAACAGATTCCTCACTAAGAAGAACCAAATTGTCGACTGTCCAGACGCTGAAGCTTTAGCGACATTCAAACACAGCATCCGCGACAAGTGGCTCGCCAAGAAAGGCCGAGGCAATGGCAGCCTTAACCAGCCTCATGACCCGCTTTTGCGCGGGTGAGGATAGTTGGCTAGCCCGTAAAGGCAACAGCGACCCCAGCACATCCGAAATAAGGGATGGCAATGGGAAGCCACGGCGTAATAAACACAAATGCCAAAACAAGGAAGAGAGCCCGGATAACACAACAGTTCATGCCGGATTCAGGGAATCTCGACCTGATCAGCAAAAGAAGCCATTCAAAGGCAGTAAAGAGGGACCGTCCGGTCTGAATAGAGTCCTAGACAGACTATGCCAAATTCATGGCACCCATGACAAACCTGCAAACCACACGCACAGAGAGTGCTGGGTCTTCAAGCAGGCCAGCAAATTAAATGCCGAACACAAGGGAAGGGAAACACCAAGTGAGGACGAGGATGAACCTCGCCAGCCGAACACGGGGGGACAGAAAAAATTTCCGCCGGAGGTTAAAACAGTGAACATGATCCACGCGACTCACACATCCATGAGAAGGCACGAACACGCGCATAGAGACACACTTGATATAGAGCCCATCGTACTCACACCTAACCGCTGGACGTCTTATCTGATCACCTTCGATCACTCGGACGGCCGAACTAGTATTCGGCACGGAGGATCAAAAGCCTTGGTGCTTGACCCAATAATCGACGGACACCATCTCACCCACGTCCTTATGGACGGCGGCAGCAGTCTCAATTTAATATATGAGGACACTGTACGCAGGATGGGGATAGACCCAGCCAGAATTAACCAAAGCAACACCACCTTTGAAGGGGTGATACCAGGCGTTGAAGCCCACAAGGGGGCTCCGTCGTCATCGAGGTAACATTCGCTCTCGAGCAACTCGAAGCTTAAGAGCTACTCTTCATCATCGCACCCTTACAAAACAATTATCATGCATTGCTCGGAAGAACGGCCTTCGCCCGCTTCATCGCATTGCCGCACTATGGCTACCTTACACTCAAGATGCCCGGTCCACGTGGCGTCATCACCGTTAGCGGAATCACAGAGCGCTCTTCACGCGCAGAGGAACTCGTGACGGCATTAGCGGCCGGACTATAAGCGACCTCCAAAATCAGAAAACATGACTGATCATTAAAGACCACAGACTCGGTTAGACAAGTCCGGTCGCCCGGATAAAATTGAATCAGGGCACCATATATGTAATCCCATGGTGGACACCAGGGGCTATAAATACTTAATACAGCCCCATACTTGGCTCAACCCTATGGGCAGGCCAACATCTTACACCTTTATTATCCATCGCATACTCACGTTGTACTCTTCTACGAGTTTTCCTTTTTCCACAGACAACGTTCGCGCGATACCCTTCCAGGATACGGCACAATGGAGATAAAGGCGTAGACGTGCAGCAGGGCCCCGTTCAACAGGTTTCTTTTTAGATTAAGCCCCTGTGTAAACCTTTTCTATTGCCCCTTGTTGTTTAACCATCCCATGGGTTCCATACCCACAGAGGATATTGCCGTTTTTGGCATTTCGCCACAACAGATTAACGCACGTACCTGGAAACACAAGGTTTATAATGAATGGGCATTCTTGAGCCCATCGTCTGTTATAAAGTCCGAATACCTTCGGGAGTGTTCGGCTTCACGAGTTTCGCCTTATATGCAGCAGCTCCGAATCATGTCTTTGGTCAAATGTTGGGTTTGCCCTGCTCCTGGGTTTGCCGCCTTATGTTCCGTTATTATCGGCTAAGGTGGCCAAAGGAGAACTACTGTGATTGTGCCCTGGTTATTCCGAACGAGCACCTCAGTAGAGAAAGCGGAAAACTGACTGTCATGATAAAGCGAGAGACTGTTCAACCACTCGAAGACCTATCGGAATCTTTAGGATCCCTCTGCATTAACGAAGGACCGTTTTCCGGTCATGTACACACGCGCCCGTATTCGGATGCACGCGAAGGTACCAGGGGCTACATAGTAGCCCCAACATTAGACCCACATGGCTAAGCGAAAGTGTTACAGCTATATAGTCCGGTTTCCTAGTTCGACGTGCAATCACCTCCTTAATGGACCAAGACGTTGGATCAAGTGTGATTAAGCATATTTTTTGTGAACACCCCCGCATTGTCTGCGTGGGGGCTGAAGCCAACGATTGCTATCTTTGGATTATACATTCATATATATATATATATATATATATATATATATATATATATATATATATATATATATATATATATATATATATATATATATATATATATATATATATATATATATGCATACAGGGGAGACAATAATACTTTTGGGCAAAAAGTATAAATATGGCCTTATAACCAAAATAACATTGTTCTTACAATGATTCGATTCATCACTCGAATAATACATTCTTCGAGCACTGCGCCTCTATTAGGCGGGCACCTTCTGTGACCTGCACCCAGTAGTGCTCGGCCGGATATTGGCCCCCCGCTGGATCTTGGGTCGCTATAATGGTGGCCTCCATATCCGTCCAATAGGCTTTAACGCGGGCAAGAGCCATTCGTGCACCCTCTATGCACGCCGACCTCCTCATGGCGTCGATCCGAGGCACGTCCCGAAGGAATTGCTGCACCAAGACAAAGTAACTGTCCGGCTTAGGCCCTTTCGGCCAAAGATGGTCTATCACAGACCGCATTGCAAGACCGGACAGCCTGTGAAGCTCCGCTCAGCAGCCATCTTGTCAGTTAACGGCAGCGGGCGAGTGGGAGCATTGAATTGCGACCAAAAAAGCTTCTCCACTTCCTTATCACCCTGATCCTCGAAGTACTTGGCAGCGTCAGCTGTAATCTTCGCCAAATCTGCATACGCGTCAGCAGGACTCCAGCGTCCCTCCAGAGGAGCGTACTTCGAATCGAAAAACTTCGTCCGCAGCAAGTAGGAGCCTCCAGCCGCGATTTTACCGGCCTGTTGAAGTTCCTCCCGCGCACCCCTGAGCGCGGTCTGTATTTCCTTGGTGGCATTAAGTGCCTTGTCCAGCTCGGTCGAACTATTCTTATGCTCCTTTTTAAGGAGCTCATACCGGTCAGCGGCATTTTTTTATTCAACAACCATTTTGGCTATCTTTTCCTCGCTTCGGCGATCAGCAGCCTGTTCGGCTCTCAATTCTTCGGCCGCCTTTAGGGCAGCCGCATTGCTAACCCGAGCTTGTTCCTTGGCCTGGACAAGTTCCGCCCTCAGGGCCTCCATGGCAGCAGCACCATCTGCAGTCCGAACATATTACATTAATATCATGCCGCCTCCATATTTTCCTATACAAAGGAAGGCAGAGCACATTCCCCGTGATTTGTCCAGCCGCCCGTTCACCGGCGTGATATCGGCATCAATCGATCCAATCTGCCTGGTTAGTTCGGCAACTTCAACGGACTGGCCAGCGGCCGGACCCACAGGTAACTGCACGTATTTACAGCATAGTCATTGATTTATGATCCCCCGTTTGCCGCCTAGGGCGGGCAACCAGAGTCTCAGGGGCTACTATCTACGGAGCACACCTAATGCGTGCCTCACAGCCAAAAATAGTGTATTCTCCAGTACATACCTCAAAGCCTCTGAGCAGACTTGTAAATGATTCATTCAAACCGCTTGTAGCGGTTGAAATCTTCCTGAGCACTGTAACACCCCAAAAATTTAACCAGGTTTTAATTATTAAATTTTTTCCAGGAGTTTAAAATTTTTTGCTTTCTGGATTTTCTGTTGATTTCAGAACCCTTCTTTTTAATATTGAGGAGTTTTACCCAAGTGGAAGGTTTCCAAAATGTATTGGACTTATATGCTCTCTCAAGATAACATTTCTTAATCAGTAGATTTATTTATTTAAATTTTTTTCTCTCTGAGCTTTATTCCTTAAAAATGACTTCCATTTAGTTTTGGAGCTCTTTTTGAACTACAACCATTTGATAAATTTAACTAAAATTCCCACCAAAATTTGGAGATGTCATGTGATGATTCTAAATAACTTTTATGCAAAAATATATTTCATTCATTGAATATTTTGAGTTCTACACCTAATTTTCAAATCTGGTCCAGTGGGCAGTTTTGCACTACAGCTTATTTAAATATTTCTTTAAAGCCTCCACCAAAATTATGGGATGTCTGTGATAGCATGCCATCCAACTTTATGCAAAAACTTAGTGTTGTTCTTTGGAAAAATTGAGTGAATCAACCTCTTTTTCATTCTGGTCCAGCCTTGTGTTTTCTACTGCAACCCTAATTATTTTTGCTCTAGTGGCCTTGTGCTTTCTCCTGCTTGTAGTCAACACTGCAAAACCCCTAAGTCCAGGAGCATGCACCCTTTGGGATATCTTTGGTTCATGTAATGATGCCATTTACCACCTGTCCAGAATTGAAGTTTTGCAAAACTTGCACTAACAAGTTTCTTCATTTGGCAAACTAACCTCACCACCCTCTCTTGCATCTAAGGAGACCCCACTCTGAGAGATTTGACCACCCCAAGTAATGCCTAGATGCCTCTGGCATTTTGTCAAACACCCTGTGTGCATAGACAGATTTGGCATGGTTGAAGGTTTTGTATCATGAACTTTCTCCTTGTCCCAAACCAAGTTGTCTATTAGCCTTCTATACGTCTCTAACCTAGGCCTGTGGATTTGCAGTGGCTCTCTAGCAACTTTGGTCGCCCGGCATTTCGTCGAGCGAGTGCCGTGTGCGCCAGCGCGAAAGCGAGCGCGTTTGCACGTGCTCGCGCCCGAGATAGCACCCCCCCTGGATAAGTTTCCCCGAGCTCATCCAAATCCTCTCCCTCTCGCCACGTCACGCTAGAAGCCCCGACCGCCTCCTCGCCCCCTGCAGTGTTGCCAGCAAGCCGCTTGGCGGCACGCCCGCGGCCGCACCCGCCACCGCCATGGGCAGCACCGCCCAAACCACCACAGCGCACCAGCTCGCCTCCCTCGACAGTGGAGTGGTCGTCGTTAGCCCCTGGAGCTAGCCAGCCACCGCCACGTCGCCCTGCAGCACAGTAGGGCGGTCCGCCGACGAGCTCATCCACGGCCGCCGCGAACCGACTTGGAGGCGCTACAAAAGGAAGCCCCCGAGCTCCCCCGATCACTCAAGTAGCCGCACGCCGCCCCCTTAGTGCCTCGTTGCCATCAATTGAGGAGGGGAAGGCCGTCTTCAACCTCTCCGGCCAGCTCGGCCGCCGCCTCGTTCCAGTTCACCACGGCGCCACCAGAGCCTCCCCCACCCTTCCATCACCACCACTCTGCTCCACACCGTCTTGCGGAGCCGCCCAGACCCCAAACGACGATGGAGCATCACCGTAGTCCGAGTCCCCAAATCCACCGAAGCTTTCCTCCGCCGCAGAGCTCATCGCCGGGGATTTCCTCCACCTCCGACGACCCTACGACCACCGGAAAGACCGCCCCTGATCCGCGGATCCATCCCCGCCCTCAGCTCCCCGCGAGGAACCGCCGTTCACCGGCGACGGTCGCCGGGGTCCCGCCTCTGCTCGGGCAGAAGAAGAACAGGGAGGGGAGACCAGTCAAACATGACTAGTGGGCCCCCTGGACCCACGGTCAGTGACTCCCCGTGCGGTCCATGCTAGATAAGTGGAGGCGTAAAACCCCCAAGTACGCCTCCCCTGGCCAAAAACGTAATCTCGTTTGAAACGTTTTATTTTTCTGTTTTTATTAAAAACAGATTCTTACCAAAACTTTGACTAGCTATAACTTTTTAAATATAACTCCAAATGAGTTGATTCTTTTTCCTACCTCTTTCAAATATTGTCTAGTTTATTTTAAGATTTATTTCAAAGATTTTCAGACAAATTTTTGGTACTTTTTTTGAACTATATATTGATTCAAAAATATTTTAAATAGGATTTGTGGAGAGAGGAGAAAACTTTCAAGAGTTTTGGAATGCACCCAGCCTCCCCACAACTTGAAGGCAAGCATTCTGAACCCTGGCATATTATTGTGTGTGTTAATTGACGCGATGACAACACCACCTCGACACGGGGTATACGTCATTTTATGTGATGATATGTTCCTACTCATGAGTGCATATTAATGTTTTCATGCTTTTGGAGTTTGATATGGTTGTGATGGTAATCACCGTCATGTGCCTTTCATGCATACCGGAAGAGAAACCGGGAAAGCCTCTGTCTTGGGTAGACATGGTCTTGTCCCTAGCCTTCCGTCGAGACGGTCATGTCCGGTATGGCATGAGGGGTGCGTCGGCGTGTGATTCTGTCATTTGTTGATGTATATATATTGTTATGCTAATCATGCAGGGAATATTTAAACCTCCTGAGTCAACCATAGATCGAGTCTTGTCCTGGTAACCCCCATACTTGTTTCGTGCTACCACTTGCCCCTGCCATAGGTAGGGTACGGTTCAGTAAGTTGTCAACCCCTTTTCTAGCACACACCGTACAGAGAGGCCTTGGTGGAAGATACCGGAGGCATCCGGTAGGCATGCCACCTGGTCCGGGAGCATGGGTGTTTCGGTTGTAGCCGAAGGGGTAGCTCCCCTAGTTTGTGCGCGGTATAAATTCTTGATCCTGTTGTATTATTTTGTTGTGGGCTAACCCGTTGTATTATTGGAATTATCGAATATCCCTGGGATGGTTCTACCTCCTGGATATTCACTGTGATTTCTTATTAAGCCCTTTAGGTGGTGTCGCTAAGACACCCGACTGTGGCATGCTTGTTATTTATTTTCTTTATAAGCCCTTTATGTGGTGTCGCTGAGACGCCCGACTGTGGCATGCTTGTTATTTATTTTCTTTATAGGCCCTTTATGTGGCGTCGCTGAGATGCCCGACTGTGGCATGCTTGTTATTTATTTTCTTTATAAGCCCTTTATGTGGTGTCACTGAGATGCCCGACTGTGGCATGCTTGTTATTTATTTTATTTATAAGCCCTTTACGTGGTGTCGCTGAGACGCCCGACTGTGGCATGCTTGTTATTTATTTTCTTTATAGCCCTTTATGTGGTGTCGCTCAGACGCTCGACTGAGGCATTTCTCCTTGTTTACTAACCTTTCGAGGCGTCGCTACAGACACCCGATCGGTGCATTTTATTACTACTACATTATTGCACATCCATAAATAACCTGCTTGCATGCATCCGAGATTTTACTTTCGTGACTGGAATCATGATCTTAAAATATTTTCAGAGAAAAATTTTATCGTTGTTATATTATACCCGTGTTCATAATGTTTGCGAGTACATTCAAAAGTACTCACTGGCTTGTCCCTGGCTATTGTCATGGCCAGATTTCTTGCGCGGAGAGGAGCGACCGTGTTGAAGACCCCGGAACCTAAGCAAGGGTGATAGTAGCCTCGCGAAGATAGGAGTTATCCTGGTCAGCTGTTCCTGTGGGAAATGGAGTCCCATAAACACTGACGTACCACAAACCGCTTTCGCCATCAACCACTAGAAACCATTTGTTGTACTCACAGGCCAGAAGGGTCTTGTACTACATATTTTTTTGTATTTTTCTTGGTATTTCTGTATCAAGTTGGTGCCTCATCAGCTAACAGTAATCCAGGGGCTGGTGAAGACAAGTGCCATTTTCTGGAAATTAAGACCCGGAAAACCGGTCGCCACAAACTTGGTATCAGAGCCAGGCTAACCATTGGCTAATCCTATCTTAGCCAGGTCGAAAACCTAGGAAAACCAACCCATCAGACCATAACCAAACCCCGACCAAGCTTCTCGTGCAAGATAGCCACACAGTGACCCCGACACCTTTTGACAATCGGTGCCCAACCTATCATCTTAGCCTGTCAATCACGCGCTAGTGACAGACGCCCATTTTGTCCCATCCGCAAGCGTGCGAAGGAAGACTCCATCCCCTTTTCTATAAAAAGGGCACGCTAGCCTCAACCCAGCACATCACAGCCTCTTTCCCCGAACCTAGCCATAATGCCTGGCCCCGTAATGCACAATGAGACCACAGCAACCAACCTTGGAGGTTTTGTGACCATACTCGCAAACCTCACCCATCGTGCCTATGCGTTAGAAGAGCCCCCAGAATAAGTGGTATACCAAGGAACCATGAGTGGTGAGACCCATCAATTCTGGGCCACTGTGCACATCTACGGTAGGGGTCTGTCGCCAGAACGCCCCTACAGGTTCACTAGAAGGACCACTTCCTTCGAGCCACAAGCCATCCAGCTAGCTGCTCGAGAGGTTATAGTTCAACTCCGGCGGTTGTCGCCCAGAGTTAACTGTCGCTCGTTCTACTACTACCCCAGGCGTGAAGGGTATGGTAGACCACCCCAAGTTGCCAACATAGATCACGAGACGGACCCTGTGTTGTTGCACCTAGTGCGCTATGTAGGTGCACTACAGGCACTGTTCGATCAAATAACCATTGATCTGATCGCAGCTCGTGGAGAGCTGGTTCGCCGAACCCCGGCAAGCAGGGACGACGAGCCCGACGACGACAACCCCGTCGTGCTATTCGGACACCCGATCGAGACCCTGAGGTCAGCCCCAGCCATCAGCCAAGGTACTTTAATGACCCCAGAAGTGCTTCGTCGCCTTTTGGGAGCACACTTCAACGGGATTGTGGCCAACAATCCCCGCAATGGTCATCATCACCACCCCGACCCTGAAGCCCCTCAACCACCTCCGGCTAATCCCGACAGTGAGACCCGTGTAGAAGCCTCGACATCCATAAGGCACGCCCGTTTGGACATAAACGAGGTAGACTAAGTCACCCGAGTAGTGCCGAATTCTAGTGTATCCTCGCTTTGTAATCGTGTGACCTTGTAAATAAACGCAGCCTGTTGTTGTGCCTCTTTTTTAATAGTAACCTTGTATATGTGTGTCAGCCTGCAGTTGTTTTCTTTTTCAGGCACAGCTACCAAAACCAAACCCGACGACACCCACAGTAACATGTCCCTTTTGTGAGATATGTGTATCTGTGACTCTGACCCCGACCCTTGGAGCTGATCTGGCAAATTTATTACCTTTCACCACGGTAAATGACCAGCCCAGTTGCTATATAAGAAGGCCATCTCGTGACCTTGCCCAGCACCCCTCACCTCGTGCACCACTCTCACAATCATTTCTTGCCATGCCGAGCCCTAGTATCTATCTGAGAACCCCAGATGCAACCCCGGGTAGTTTTGTCAAAATATTGTGGGACTTTACCTGTAGTACCATGGGTTCTACCCAGCCACCCCAGTACGAGCTATTCAAATCGAGGATCACCCCTTCCACCTCGAAATATTGGGCAGCAGTACACATCCCTCCCATAGACTCCAACCAAGACCAAACGGAGGTTTCATTTATGGGGAAATCTATGACAACCCCACACATGGCCATAGAAGCTGCTGCATACGAAGCGATTGCTCGTCTTCGATTCGTGGTACCCTATGCCAGCGAACGAGGGTATTACTACTTTCCGAGCCGTGCAGTACCCGGAGAAGTAATATCTTTTCCCGGTGGACGATTTGAGAGAGACCCAGTGCTGGCCAACCTTGTCCAGTACGTCATCGCTCAAGAACGTTTGAACCAGTGAGTAATGGGTTATCTCCAGAGTCTCGCTAATTCGAATCCTCGGATTGCCATCGGCAGACCACTGAGGCCCGACCAGGAGAGACACATACATCGGCTAGTCAATCCACACCCTCCGATAGAAGAGGAGTGTGTCCCAGTACCGGAGACATTTTCGCGAGAGCCTGTCCAGTTACCGTCATCATTTTAGACGTCAATGCTGTGGTTTTTTATTGCAAGATTTATTATTGCATTGTAACTTATGCATGGTACCCTAAGTTTGTGCGACGAGTCAAATATTTGGTTTCTACTAATATGAGTAGTTTTATTTGTGATTTATTTTTTTCAATTTAACATTTGTCCCCGCGAAAAATCCTGGAGTGAGATTTCTTTTGCCTGAGTTGCTGCATCATGTATTTTCTCACGACATGGATCATTTTATTCACGCAACACCACAGCCCCCAAAGGAGAAATTAGCAGATAATCATCCGGATACAAATCAACCCCGGGACACCGACAACAGTTAGCACCCGACATCACACCTAGTCCTCGTGATCAACGCCACCACGGAGAGCCAGCACCCGAGCGGCAGCATCACGGCGATCATCGAGGATCATCGCGCACAGGAGCACGGAGAGCACCAGCACTGCCGCCAGCCCTCCGCACACCAGTATCACGTACCAGTCCGGCACCGCCTCCGCCATTAGAGCCTCGTCTCGAGCTCCGGTAAGCAGCAATGGAGAAGGAGGAGGAGGAGCGAGGCCAGGTGTGAGGAAGAAGAAAGAGCACCGCGGTCGTTTTATAGCTCGAGATCGGTGTACGGTGGGCGAGGTCCACGAGCACCGCTCCTCGCCCGATCGCCGGTGTTTGGAGGTGAATCCGCGTGAAGTGCCGACAGCGCACTAGCCCGCGAGGTGAGTGCACGCTGCGTCGACAGCAAGCACGCCGCGCACTACCGCAGTACGGCCTAGATGCCCTACGAGCTAGGCATCACCGGTGGGGAAAGCACGGGAGAGCGCGCGGGAGAGAGGAAGAAGAGAGAGCCAGAGGTAGAAGGAGAGACTGATAGTGGGCCCTGGGTCCACCTGTCAGCTAGAGGAAGCACTGTGCTCTCGGGTACGACCAGTGTATTTTTGAATTTAGAAATTATTCTAAATTCACTACGTCCATCGTAGAAATCGCTCGTTTTTTTTTCCTAAAACGTGGATTTCTCCACAAAGTACCAGTGTCCCACACTATGGTTTCACCCCACTTATTGCCCACTCACTGTAGCCGCTTTTTACAGTTTAAGTAAAGAAATTGTTTTGATTTGGTGGGAGTTTTATTTTGAAAAGCAATCCCTAGCAAATCTCAAGGACGAGATTTTTCTTAAGGGGGGTAGTATTGTAACACCCCAAAGATTTAACCAGGTTTTAATTATTAAAATTCTTCCAGGAGTTTAAATTTTTTTGCTTTCTGGATTTTCTGTTGATTTTAGAACCGTTCTTTTTAATATTGAGGAGTTTTACCCAAGTGGAAGCTTTCCAAAATGTATCTGACTTCTATGCTCTCTCAAGATAACATTTCTTAATCAATAGATTTATTTATTTAAATTTTTTTCTCTCTGAGCTTTATTCCTTAAAAATGACTTGCATTTAGTTTTGGAGCTCTTTTTGAACTACAACCATTTGATAAATTTAACTAAAATTCCAACCAAAATTTGGAGATGTCATGTGATGTTTCTAAATCACTTTTATGAAAAAATATATTTCATTCATTGAATATTTTGAGTTCTACACCTAATTTTCAAATCTGCTCCAGTGGGCAGTTTTGCACTACAGCTTATTTAAATATTTCTTTAAAGCCTCCTCCAAAATTATGGGATGTCAGTGGTAGCATGCCATCCAACTTTATGCAAAAACCTAGTGTTGTTCTTTGGAAAAGTTGAGTGAATCAACCTCTTTTTCATTCTGGTCCAGCCTTGTGTTTTCTACTGCAACCCTAATTATTTGTGCTCTAGTGGCCTTGTGCTTTCTCCTGCTTGTAGTCAACCCTGCAAAACCCCTAAGTCCAGGAGCATGCACCCTTTGGGATATCTTTGGTTCATGTAATGATGCCATTTACCACCTGTCCAGAATTGAAGTTTTGCAAAACTTGCACTAACAAGTTTCTTCATTTGGCGAACTAACCTCACCACCCTCTCTTGCATCTAAAGAGACCCCACTCTGAGAGATTTGACCGCCCCAAGTAATGCCTAGATGCCTCTGGCATTTTGTCAAACACCCTGTGTGCATAGACAGATTTGGCGTGGTTGAAGGTTTTGTATCTTGAACTTTCTCCTTGTACCAAACCAAGTTGTCTATTAGCCTTCTATATGTCTCTAACCTAGGCCTGTGGATTTTCAGTGGCTCTCTAGCAACTTTGGTCGCCTTGGCATTTCGTCGAACGAGTGTCGTGCACGCCCAGAGCGCGAGCAGAGCACGCATTTTGCACGTGCTCGCACCCGAGCCAGCACCCCCCTGGATAAGTTTCCTCGAGCTCATCCAAATCCTCTCCCTCTCGCCACGTCACGCTAGAAGCCCCGACCGCCTCCTCGCCCCCTGCAGCGTTGCCAGCAAGCCGCTTAGCGGCACGCCCGCGGCCGCAGCCGCCACCGCCATGGGCAGCACCGCCCAAACCACCACAGCGCGCCAGCTCGCCTCCGTCGACAGTGGAGTGGTCGTCGTTAGCCCCTGGAGCTAGCCAACCACCGCCACGTCACCCTGCAGCACAGTAGGGCGGTCCGCCGACAAGCTCATCCACGGCCGCCGCGAACCGACTTGGAGGCTCTACAAAAGGAAGCACCCGAGCTCCCCCGATCACTCAAGCCGCCCCCTAGTGCCTCGTTGCCATCAATTGAGGAGGGGAAGGTCGCCTTCAACCTCTCCGGCTAGCTCGGCCGCCGCCTCGTTCCAGTTCACCCCGGCACCACCAGAGCCTCCCCCAGCCTTCCATCACCACCACTCTGCTCCACATCGTCTTGCAGAGCCGCCCAGACCCCAAACGACGACGGAGCATCACCGTAGCCCAAGTCCCCAAATCCACCGGTGCTTTCCTCCGCCGTAGAGCTCACCGCCGGTGATTTCCTCCACCTCCGACGACCCTACGACCACCGGAAGGACCGCCCCAGATCCGCGGATCCATCCCCGCCCTCAGCTCCCCGCGAGGAACCGCCGTTCGCCAGCGACGGTCGCCGGGGTCCCGCCTCTGCTCGGGCAGAAGAAGAAGAGGGAGGGGAGACCAGTCAAACATGACTAGTGGGCCCCCTGGACCCAGTATCAGTGACTCCCCGCGCGGTCCACGCTGGATAAGTGGAGGCGTAAAACCCCCAAGTACGCCTCCCCTGGCCAAAAACGTAATCTCGTTTGAAACATTTTCTTTTTCTGTTTTTATTAAAAACAGATTCTTACCAAAACTTTGACTAGCTATAACTTTTTAAATATAACTCCGAATGAGTTGATTCTTTTTCCTACCTCTTTCAAATATTATCTAGTTTATTTTAAGATTTATTTCAAAGATTTTCAGACAACTTTTTGGTACTATTTTTGAACTATATATTGATTCAAAAATATTTTAAATAGGATTTGTGGAGAGAGGAGAAAACTTTCAAGAGTTTTGGAATGCACCCAGCCTCCCCACAACTTGAAGGCAAGCATTCTGAACCCTGGCATATTATTGTGTGTGTTAATTGACGCGATGACAACACCACCTCGACACGTGGTATACGTCATTTTATGTGATGATATGTTCCTACTCATGAGTGCATATTAATGTTTTCATGCTTTTGGAGTTTGATATGGTTGTGATGGTAATCACCGTTATGTGCCTTTCATGCATACCGGAAGAGAAACCGGGAAAGCCTCTGTCTTGGGTAGACACGGTCTTGTCCCTAGCCTTCCGTCGAGACGGTCATGTCCGGTATGGCATGAGGTGGTACGTCGCGTGACGATTCTGTCTGTTGGTTGATGTATATATATTGTTATGTTAATCATGCAGGGAATATTTAAACCTCCTGAGTCGACCGTAGATCGAGTCTTGTCCTGGTAGCCCCCTACTTGTTTCGTGCTGCCACTTGCCCCTGCCATAGGTAGGGTACGGTTCAGTAAGTTGTCAACCCCTTTTCTAGCACACACCGTACAGAGAGGCCTTGCTGGAAGACACCGGACGCATCCGGTAGGCATGCCACCTGGTCTGGGAGCATGGGTGTTTTAGTTGTAGCCGAAGGGGTAGCTCCCCTAGTTTGCGCGCGGTATAAATTCTTGATCCCATGTTACGTCGAGATTGTGGCCTCCCCACTTAAAGTTTCGCTCAACGGGTGTCATGGGTGATTCCAGACAACGGTAAGTTAGGCTGGTGTGTGAGGATAGGTGTGTTTTCAATTAAAAGGTCGTAGACGGAATTAGCCCCGAGGGACTAAAGGAATCTGTTGTTCGTGGGTAAAGAGTACACCCTCTGAAGAGTTTAAGCCTATTCGAATAGCCGTGTCCATGGTTAAGGATTACGGTCTGGGATGGGTCGAGTGTCGGTCTCAGTGTCGGTCTTCGGAGGAGAAACTGTTAAACCAGAACTGGGATCACTACTTGAGACTTGTGATGATTATGATTATTATTTTGTTGTGGGCTAACCCGTTGTATTATTGGAATTATCGAATATCCCTGGGATGGTTCTACCTCCGGATATTCACTGTGATTTCTTATTAAGCCCTTTAGGTGTTGTCATTTGAGACACCGACGTGGCATGCTTGTTATTTATTTTCTTTATAAGCCCTTTATGTCTTTGTCATTGAGACGCCTTGATCGTGGCATGCTTGTTATTTATTTTCTTTATAGGCCCTTTATGTAGGGTCGCTGAGACGCCTGACTGTGGCATGCTTGTTATTTATTTTCTTTATAAGCCCTTTATGTGGTGTCACTGAGATGCCCGACTGTGGCATGCTTGTTATTTATTTTATTTATAAGCCCTTTACGTGTTGTCGCTGAGACGCCCGACTATGGCATGCTTGTTATTTATTTTCTTTATAGCCATTTATGTGGTGTCGCTCAGACGCCCGACTGAGGCATTTCTCCTTGTTTACTAACCTTTCGAGGCATCGCTACAGACACCCGATCAGTGCATTTTATTACTACTACATTATTGCATATCCATAAATAACCTGCTTGCATGCATCAGAGATTTTACTTTCGTAACTGGAATCATGATCTTAAAATATTTTCAGAGCAAAATTTTATCGTTGTTATATTATACCCGTGTTCATAATGTTTGCGAGTACATTCAAAAGTACTCACTGGCTTGTCCCTGGCTATTGTCTTGGCCAGATTTCTTGCGCGGAGAGGACCGACCGTGTTGACGACCCCGGAACCTAAGCAATGGTGATAGCAGCCTCGCGAAGATAGGAGTTATCCTGATCACCTGGTCCTGTGGGAAATGGAGTCCCATAAACACTGATGTACCACAAACCGCTTCCGCCATCAACCACTAGAAACCATTTGTTGTACTCACAGGGCAGAAGGGTCTTGTACTACATATTTTTTTTGTATTTTTCTGGGTATTTCTGTATCAAGTTGGTGCCTCATCAGCTAACAGTAATCCTGGGGCTGGTGAGCACAAGGGCCATTTTCTAGAAATTAATACCCGGAAAACCGGTCGCCACAAGCACCGCGCTCATTAATGAGCGGTGCTCCTCCGAGAGCGCAGCTCGCTCCAGTAGGCCCGTCAGTACGTCCGGCCGGATATCGAACTGTGCCGGACCCCTTTCCATCGCCCCTCGTGGGAGCCAAGCGCTCCGGGCTCAGGGCGGCTGACGCATTGGCTTCCGGCTTCGGCAGATCCGGACTCCTCCGTGACGACACCTCGGTGTCGCCCGCTTCATGAGCCAGAGAGGTGGGTGGGGTCTCGCTCTCCATCATCTCCGGAGGAAGATCCCCCGAAGACGAGCTCTGTTGAGAAGGGCTGCTAGCCGGACTGCGAAAGACGAATCCCGGTTTTAGATCTAGGAGGAACGCAGTATCTTCGAATTAAAAAAATTAACTTACAGCTCGTTGGAGGACTGGCCCGTTGAGGGGCATGATGCGGTGAGGGTGCCCGTCAGGGCAGAGGCCCCTGGTGTTATCTTTTTCCCTGGTTTGGGCATCTCCGTCTCCGAGTCTTCGGAGGCAGCCCTCTTCGTCCCGTGCGGGGAGGAGGCCTTAGCCTCCCCTTCCCGACTATCCTCCTTTTGGGAGGCAACAATTCCCCCGGTTCAGAGGCGTAGCGTGTGGAGTTCAGTTTCTTCGTTATTCCCCTTGTCTTTCCCTAAGGGCATTCTACTGAGTACCCGGTCAAGCATCTTGGCCATGGTGGGACCAGGCAAGCCTTCGGGAAGTGGCGCCGGACACCTGATTCTCTCTGCCTTGCTAAGCCATTCCTGGCCACGGATGATTTTCAGAATAAACAATTATGACAAATACAAAATAAGGTGTCCGGTATCAAGTTTACTTACCTGGGTATCTAGGCGATTGCATCTTAGGCCCGCATCCTCGGTGGTGTCCGGACACTTTACTTTCGGTCCGAAGAATAATTTGCACATCCCTTCGAGCTTCAGGCCGAAGAAGTGCTTGAAAGTCCTCGGACCCTCTGGATTGAATTCCCACATCCGGAGAGGTCGGCGTTGGCACGACAACATCCGTCGGATTAACATCACTTGCATTATGCTCACAAGATTAATGTCCCTCTCAAGAAGCTCTCGGATGCGGTTCTGCAGTACTGGAACATCAACAGAGGGCCCCCAATTCCGTCCTACGTCGGTCCAAGATGCTAGTTGTGATGGAGGGCCCGAACGGAACTCGGGGGCGGCCACCCACTTTGTGCCTCTGGGAGCCGTGATATAAAACCACCTTCATTGCCATAAATTAGATGCTTCTGGGAAAGAACCCTCTGGCCATGGGGCATCAGCTTCCCTGCTTATTACGGCACCTCCGCACTCCGCGTGTCGCCCCTCGATCATCTTCGGCTTCACATTGAAGGTCTTGAGCCATAAGACGAAGTGTGGGGTGACATGGAGGAAGGCCTCGCACACTATAATGAACGACGAGATATGGAGGATAGCGTCCGGAGCTAGATCATGAAAATCCAACCCATAATAGAACATGGGCCCCCTCACGAAAGGATCGAGGGTAAGGCCCAAGCCACGGAGGAAGTGAGGAACGAACACGACGCACTCATTGGGCTCCGGCGTAGGGATGACCTCCCATGGGGTAGGAAGCATGTGCTGAATGTCGGCGGTCAGATATCCGACCTCCCTAAGCTTCGCAATGTCCTCCGCTTGAATCGAGGAGGCCACCCACCGGCCTTGAGGGTCGGATCCAGACATATTGAAGGACCTGGGGTGTTGGAGCTTAGATCTCGGGTGTTAGAACTCGAGGTGCGGAAAGGCGCGAGGGAGGTGGAAAAGAGGCATAGGCCTCAACCCCTTTTATAAAGGGGGTGAATATCAAGAGTCCTTAGGGTGACCGCTTGAGGTTAACACTACGGCACATGGAGTCATACCAACGGCCATCGTAGGGCTATGCACGCCCTCATTAATGGAAGATCCCGTAATAAGAGGAACACGATTTCTGCTTTGACAAGACGTGCCAATAAAACCGCCTCGCGGTGCGAGTCAAGGTAGGGCGCGAAGCACCGGTTCTGTTGAACTGGGCCACGATGCGAAGGCACGACATACAAAGATTGCCGGTGGATCAGATTTATGCCATGTTGCCTACAGCGGTGTGTAAGAATTCCCTCGTGGGTCCGGACACGATCGAAGTGTTCGATGATTACTTTGGTGTATTCTGAGGAGGAACCCGCCCTGCAATGCCGAAGACAAGACTGTGCGCCGGACTCATCGTCATTGAAGCCTGGTTCAGGGGCTACTGAGGGAGTCCTGGATTAGGAGGTATCTGGACAGCCGGACTATATACATCATCCGGACTATTGAAGCGTGAAGATACAAGACTCAAGACTTCTACCCGTGTCCGGATGGGACTTTCCTTGGAGTGGAAGGCAAGCTTGACGATCCGGATATTATATTTCCTTCCTTGTAACCGACTCCATGTAAACCCTAGCCCTCTCCGGTGTCTATATAAACCGGAGAGGTTGGTCCTTAGAAGGCCGATCACAATTGCAATCATACCATCATAGGCTAGCTTCTAGGGTTTAGCCTCTACGATGTCGTGGTAGATCTACTCTTGTACTAGCCATGTATTCAATATTAATCAAGCAGGAAGTAGGGTTTTACCTCCATCGAGAGGGCCCGAACCTGGGTAAACATCTGTGTCCCTTGCTTCCTATTACCATCAGCCTAGACGCACAGATCGGGACCCCCTACCCGAGATCCGCCGGTTTTGACACCGATAGGCCCCATGCCGTCGCCCCGTCCAATCATGTGCGTGGCCTGTCAGGCCCCTCCGGCTCCGAGACACCATGTGGCGGCTGCGCGAAGCCTGAAAGATCGCCCAAGATTTGTCGGACTCCTCGGTTTCCCGCCACGAGCGGGATGCCACGATCCGACTTCCAGAAGCCGGCATAGAGTGGGTGTTACCAGACCCGGCGGTCACCAAATCTGCGTCTGCAAGGGGGGAAACTACGAAGGCCCTCCCATCCGAAGACGGCGGACCTTCACAGCTTCGGGGACTACTGTCAGGGGGATGAACCCCAGGCAGGCAACAGAACCCGGATCCTTTTCAAAAACAATGTGGCCATCATCGCCCCTTGATCCGGCTCGCACCTGGCCGGGTCGCTCAACCCGACTAAGCCCCGCGACCCGGCCAAGCTCTCAAACCCGGTCGGACTCCTCAACTCGGCCCCAACAACAAGCCAACACTGCCCTTGGCGTGTTCTCCAAACCCGACCAAGGGTCAGCGGCCATCCCATCCCAGCTGTACGATGGGACGAGTCTCCATCAACTGATGACCGAAGCCACAGTGCCCCGCCCATGCCTCTGGTCCGCCGGACGAGGTAACAGTGCCCCCACCTACACACTAACCAGGGCTGGTGTGGCAACAGTGCGCCTGATGTGACCCATGACGCCAGCAAGCGGCGACCTGACGGAGCGCCACTATAGCCAACTCGACTCGGCCACGCCCTGACGACCGACAAGACGGTGCATAGTGCCCCCTAGGTGCATGGGGCCCGCGCCCGGGGAACCCAGCGAGCCCTGGTCCCCGGCGGGTCCCAGCACCGTGTTCTTGGACGCTGACAACCCGGCCCTACGGCCTTGTAACATTACCTTTGTACCCCTAGGGGGTTGACCTATAAAACCCCCAGGAGCCCTCATGCATATGGGCAAGTAGGCTGACAAGCAATACCACAGACCCATCCATCCACTCACAAGCAACACCCGAGGAGAGGGAGCCGCCTAAGCCTTGGCCTGACCTCCTTCCTCCATATATCTCTAGGAGCAACTCTATACTGTTACATATAAACCACACGCGGCAGGACTAGGGGTGTTATCTCTCCGGAGAGCCCCGAACCTTGGTATGTCTCGCGTCCCGCGCTCGCTCATGCTGACCTCGCCTCTGGAGCCCACCAGTACCCTCGAGGCCCCTCCTATCTTAAGCCATCCCTTGGCATCTGCCGTGCGCCCACCACGACACCCCCCCCCCCACCCGTTTTTCTGTTTAATTCAAATAAATTCAAAAAATTGACAAAAACTTTGACCAGTGCTAACTTTTAGCCTATGAGTCCAAATAAGTTTATTCTTTTTGCAATGTGTTTGTTTCAGAGAGCTCTAGCAGCACACCAAAGTGTGGAATTTTCCTTGTTGTCTAGAATTTCTGCTGATTTTCAGATTGATTCTTGATATTTTTTTTTGTGGTTTTTAAATATTTTCAGAGGGAGAGACTTGTCTTGAAGATAACCAGGAGGAGTGTGAACCTCCTCTGCACTAAGGCAAGCCACACCAACATTTTGATGGTGTCATTTCAATATCTATGAATTTTCCTACTTAAATATGAGCTCTTTTTCATGCATTTAAAATTTGTTATAGAAATATGGTTTAATGCTAGTTACTTTGTCATGCTTGAAATGCTTGCTTAAGTTACTGGCTGAATGCATGGACTAGTTTGGTCAAGTAGAATAAAGTTTAACTTAATTAAATTATGAGTCAACCAAGACAATGCAAGGTAAACCGGTTGCTCTGAACCAGGGTGCCACACGTCCAAAGTAGTATGAAGGTCCTACTAGCTACGGTCTTACCAAAGAAGAGAACGAAATCTTCTTTGAATGCCTGCTCAGTATGAAGGTCCTGTCTGGCTTCTCGTCGAATACAAAGGGAATAATAAATATGGCAGAGAAAATTTACAAGAACTTAATGTCTCATGACTGCCATGTGATTATGATGCAGCTACTTTTGGTTGCATTGAGGGGGCTTCTACCGGAAAACGTTTGACAACAATGGATCTGAACAATCTTGGGTACACAGATGAACCATTCGTCCTAGCCAGTGATGTGGCGCAGGTTTCTATGTGAAGGACATGTCTACCAAACCGAGAAAAAGAAAAGATAAGGAATAAAATACATCATACGATGAGCCAAAGCGCCATATAGTTCTTTCAGGAAAAAGAGACTTCATGGGAGTGGAGGGCAAACCAGACATGTATGAATATTATGAAAAGTTTCATGAAATTCCTCCTTCAAAGTCAAGGCTAACCCAAGCACCCTGTTAAACGATGAAGATTATCCATGGTTACGGCGGAATAAGCAAATGACACTAGCGAAGAAAAAGTGAAGACTATCACCGCAATTACATGTGAAAAAAATGAAATGCCTTTTGTAATAGATGAGTTTTCGTATGGAACCCTCATACTTCAAAAGAGATTTTCCATTTTGTAAACGAAGTGCATCCATCTTTTGTCGTAAGCCTCTCAACTTTTTAGAACATGCTATGTGGGTGAAATGATGATACCATGCCAACTTTCAACCGTTTCAGAGTTCTTTTGTAGTGCTTTTCAATTTCAGGGTCATTTAGTTTAAAAATTCCGTAAATGCATGAAAAAAACCAAACAAAGTCAGAAAGGGTTGAAAATTGATGATGTAGCTTTGAATGGTGCATTTTGAACACACAAAAAGTCTGTAGTTCAAATAAATTGAAAAAAATGAAATCCCTTTGTAACAGATGAGTTTTCGTCCGAAACCCTGATACTTCGAAAGAGATTGTCCATTTTGTACACGAAGTGCATCCAGTTTTTGTCGTAACCCTCTCTACTTTTTAGAACATGCTATGTGCGTGAAATGATGATACCATGCCAACTTTCAACCTTTTCAGAGTTCATTTGAAGCGCTTTTCAATTTCAGGGTCATTTAGCTCAAAAAATTAGTAAATGTATGAAAAATACCAAATGAAGTCAGAAGGGGTTGAAAATTGATGAAGTGGCATTGCATGGTGCATTTTTAACACACAAAAAGTCTCTTGTTCAAATAAGTTTTAGAAAATGAAACCCTTTGTAACAGATGAGTTTTCGTCCGAAACCCTGATACTTCAAAAGAAATTGTCCATTTTGTACACGAAGTGTATCCAGTTTTTGCAGTAACCCTCTCAACTTTTCAGAACATGCTATGTGGGTGAAATGATGATACCATGCCAACTTTCAACCTTTTCAGAGTTCATTTGAAGTGCTTTTCAATATTAGGGTCATTTAGCTCAAAGAATGAATTAATAGAAAAAAGAATTAACTAGAAAACTTTTATGAAACCCTAAAAATTATCAAAGTATTTTTTTTAAAACAATAAGAGCAAAAAGAATTTTCATAAAGAAATTTTTTGTTAGAAACTATAATAGCAAACTAAAATAACAAAATCTGTTTTTGATTAAAACAGACATTTAAAATAACCTAAAAATTACCAAATTGAATATAATGATAAAACATAGTAATATTAAATAGCAGGAAAAAGAATCACTGAAAAATCTATTTTTATAGTAAAGTTAGTCACAGACTAGTGATTCACACAAGTTTCCAAGAATTCAAATTTAAACTATTCAAATTTGAAAACTAATGGCACTAACAGAAAGTTTATAATTTTTGTGACCTAAAAGCAAAAAAGAATTACTAAAACCCTAAGTAGAAACAAAGAAAATAAATAAAGCAAAAAAACAAAACAAAACAACTGGAAAAAAAGAAAAAAATGCTGCCTACTCGGCCACCACGGCCTGAATACGTCGAGAAACCCAACCAGCTTGTTGGGCCAGGATTCAGGCCCGCAGCATGCCCAGTAGGCCCACAGGCAGAGGATTGTCTGATTAGGCCCGTAAGCCTGCAGCTGAGAGGAGCTCGAGAGGGTTCGCGCAACAATGCTTATAAACCACTCTCGAGCTCTCTTAGCTAATGAGGTGGGACTAAACATTTGGCCCCGGGCAGCAACAACCTTTCGTCCCGATTGGTGGCACAAACCGGGACTAATACCCCCTTTGGCCTGATTCGTGCCACCAACAGGGACCAATACCCACCTTTGGTCCCGGTCAGTGCCACCAACCGGGTACAAAGGTGTCTGCTTCCCGCCCTTTGGGCTGACGGAAAGAGACCTTTGGTCCTGGTTGGTGGCACCAACCGGGACTAAAGGGGGCATTGGTCCCGATTGGTGCCACGAACCAGGACCAATGCTCTGGGTATATAAGATAGAAGTTAGAAAATTTCAGTTCTCATCTTCTAGTTTCCCCCACGACGCCGAGCACTCATCGACGCCTCGAGGCTGCCGGACCACGTCGTCGCCTCCCCGAGCCCACCGTCCTCGTCGCCGGCATCCCCGAGCCCGCCGTCCTCGTCCCAGGCATCCCCCAGCCCGCCGTTCTCGTCCCCGTCCTTGTCGCCTCCCCGAGCCCGCTGTCCTCGTCCCCGTCGCGCATGCCGCCCCGAGCCCGCGCACTGTTCTCGTTGACCCGTCGCCGCATGCCGCCCCGAGCCCGCCGTCCTTGTCGCCGGCCTCTAGACAACGCCCCCCCCCAATGGGCCCGCCCCCTTTCCCATGGTCCCTTGCTCCCCGTCTCCGCACGTGCCCCCGAGCCCCTAGCTTGCTCTGCCACTGGTCCATGGTCGCCGCGGGCCCTGTCGGGGAAGCTGATCGTGTCCCACGAACACCTACGGGACCTAGTCCCTTTTGGTTCGGAGGGGGCGGAGAAAGCACGAAGAGCGGATCGAGGCGATGCACACGAGCAGATTTACCCAGCTTCGGAGCTCTCTGGAGAGATAACACTCCTACTGCTGCTTGGTTGATTCTATTGTGTTCTTGCTAGGGAGCAATGAGAGCTACCAAACCTAGCCTGAATGAGTGTGGTCTCGTATGAGTCGAGTGAATCGAACGAGCCGAACCCCTTCTACGTTGCACATGGGCCTCCTTTTATAGTCTCAAGGGGTCACCACAGGTGGCAACGCATATGAGGGTACAAATGTAAAAACAGTGGTTGGTACACCAACTTGTACAGTGTATAGTGATCTATACCTAACTCTGACGGCAAGGGACAAGAGTAATAAATGCCCGTCCCCGTCGCTCGAACAGTGCAACAGGGACCGTCAAGTGCGCCTCCGTTCGCCATGATGGTAGCTTGTCAGCGCCGCTTATCGATGCTCCCCGCTGGCTGCACAGCCCTTCGACACACGTGCCTGGAATAGCCCCGTGGCGACACGTTGGCGGATGAGCTGGAGCGGAGATGAAGAGAGGTTGCCTGCCGCGGCAAGCACCTTGCCGCGGCTGAATCCTTGTCGCGCTCGGGAGCTTGTCGATCACCGAGCCTTCCCGGCAAGCTCCTCTTGCCGGGGTCT
The DNA here is from genome assembly GCA_021605205.1 of Aegilops longissima. Taxonomy (NCBI): domain Eukaryota; kingdom Viridiplantae; phylum Streptophyta; class Magnoliopsida; order Poales; family Poaceae; genus Aegilops; species Aegilops longissima. Next base: position 79,648,292 of record CM038678.1, on the reverse strand, counting down.
TGTTTCCTTCGTGCCTTGAGTGGCCTTCCCGGCAAGCTCCTCTTGTCGGGGCCTTGATCACTTTGTTCTTAAATGGCTCTAAAGGAGCCGCGGAGGAGCTTGGCGGTCACTAGGCCGGCCCTGCCGCGGGGTGCTGCAATTGCCCGTGCACGAGTTTGGGGTAATAGGGTACCCCTACTCTAGTACACCGACAGGAGCCCCCGGGCCTGGGCCATACACGGCACCGAGCTCTGTTGGGCCAGGCCCAAAAGCGAGTGCTGACGGCACGCTGGCCTAGATCGCGCATTATTCGCCTCGGACACACCGACGCCCCCACGAACGGCACGTTCCGGACGTGGCGTCGTGGGATAGATCGTGGGGGCTTTCTTTAATGGGAAAATCGGAACGCCCGCCCCCTCTCCCTCCTTATAAGCAGGGGGAACAGGGGCAGAACGCCCACTTGCCATTGCTGTCACATCAAAAACCACCGCCGCTCCCCCTTTCTTCTCAAGTCCAAAGAGAGCGACGCTCCGCCCCCTCCATTGCCACCGGCGCCACCAACGCCATCGACTTCCTCCACTACCTTCCCCCCATGGTTCCGAAGGCCGACAAGGGGAAAGGCGTGAAATCGGCCGAGGCGCAGCGGCTCGCGGCGCTGCGGAAGGAGCGGGCTCTCTTGGATCCCCTGCTTGACAGGAAGGAGCTGCGGGAGCTGTATTACCTCTTCTGTTTTTCTTGAACATCTGCTTGAATGTTCTTTGCTTTCTCTGATCACTAGATCCATCTGCCGGAGAGCCGATGGAGACTGAGGTTGCCGGCGAGGAGGACGCTCGCGGCAATAATGACGACGTCGCCAACATGGAAGAGGAGGTCGGCGCCGATGGGTCCGCCAGCGAGGAGGCCGCCAAGGCTGCCGGTGCAGAGGATGGGGAGGGGTCCGGTGATCGTACTGACGGCCCTGAGGCCGCAGGAGCGCCAGGCGCTGCACCGACCGCCGATCCCCCCGCCACCGATGCCGCACCAGACTCCGAAGAGCCCCAGCCCGGCGCCTACCTGAAGGCCGGCGAAGGTGTCTTCATCAAGCTTCCATGGGCATCGAGCTCCAGGGCGCCGGTCGAGGGGGAGACCTTCGACGTGGAGCTGCTCGCCTCCGCTGGGCTGTCCTTGGTTAACGCGCCAAGCAGCAGCAGTGGCGAGCCTGAGGAGGAGCAGCTGCTGAAGAAGCTGCTGTCGCTCTACCGCGCCCGCCAAGCTAAGCTGGAGTCGCGGGAAGCACTCGTCGCGAGGGCGGGAGCCGACATGGAGAAGCGCGCAGAAGAGCTCCGGCGCGCCAACAAGGAAACTCTCCGGGACATAGCAGAAGCGCGGGAGCAACTTGCTGAGGAGCGCACGGCCTTCATCCTGGGGAAGGCCGAGGTCGAAGAGCAGCAAAGGCTTGCCGGCGAGAAGCTCTCCACGCAAGAAGGTGAGCTGGCGCAGCGGAAGATCAACGTCGACAGCTACGAGGAAGATCTTGCCGCGCGCGAGCAATCTATTTGCGGAGCACTCAAGGAGGCAAAGGACGCCGCCGCAGCTGCCGAGGCCGCCAAGAAGGAATTAGAGACGAGGGTGGCACAGCTGGAGGCCACCCTCCAGAAGAGCGAGGAGGAGGTCGCCAGGCTGAAACGCGAGCGCGAGAAGGACGCCCACACTCTTGGCGAGTTGCAGGGTCGTTTTGCTGAGAAGATTAAAGAGCTCGACGCCGCCAAGGACTCCAAGGCGGATCTGGAGCTGAAACTGACCACCCTGACGGAGACGCTGAATGGCGCCAAGGAGCGGGAAACGGGCCTGCTAGAGAAGATCAAGGCCAGCGAGGAGCTATTGGCGAACGCCGCGACTGCCCAGGATACCCTCAGAGATAGCATAATGCACTGGACAGAAGGTCTTGTGGACACCGCCGCCGCCATCCACAATGAGCTGATGCAGCTGGGGATGGTGGATCTTGGGTACTCCACCGACGAGAACCTCCAACCCAGCGCCAAGCTCAGCTCTGTTCTTCAAGGGCGTCTTGACGGGTCTCCAGCTGCTCCGGAAGAGATCCCAAAGCAATCGGCCGACGAAGTCGCGCCAAGTCTCTGCGCCGGGGCTCTCCAGAAGGTACTGATGAAGGTGGCCTTCCGCAACCCAGGCGTCAACTTCACCAACGTCCTCAAGTCCCTACCTCCATCTGCTGACGTTGAAGCGCTCAAGGCCCTTGTCGCACCCATCATGGACAGGGTGAGCGGAGTCAAGAGGCTCGATGGTGACCGCGTGGACTAGGCCGCCAAGTTTATCTTTTCCTTGTCGCTGCAGATCATGTTTAGCAGAACAATTTATTAGATCTGCGACAAGTTATTTTGTAATATACTCTATCTTAGCAACAATTGCAATGTTATTCCCTTTACTTGATTCCTTCCCTTGTATGTTTCTGCCCTACGCTTTTAGGGAACTTGTCGGTGCGAGCACCTTTGCCGCGAGCGCTGAGTGCGGAACATCAGCAGCCTGCTGGCGATGCTGCCTCCGACAAGCAACCTTGTCGCAACTAGTTGCAGCACACTTAAGTTGTTGAGCGGACTCGAAACAAAGTAAGGGTGCAAGCTAGCCGCGAGTTGGTTCCTCCGCGCACAGTTTTTCCATACAAAGTACTATCGTTCGAGGAAGATAACTTGAAAATTTAAAAACTGATTGCTTAAACTTAGTAACTTAGCTTTTCTATCGTTTGCTTCCCGGCAAGGCGATACTTCCTCGAGCGACACTTGGTGGTCCACACCATTATCTTCTCCTTCCCCCCCGGTTAACTTGTGGGTGGATGAACCTTCCTCTTTTTTGAGAAGAATGAAGAGAAAATAAAGTTATGGAGCCTAGTGGCTCGTTATTGCTTACCGGGTGTGGGTGCTGCACAAAATGTCAAATAATACATGCAAAATAATGATGAAAGCATGAAATTGACAAGTTGTGTGCAACATATGAGCTTTACTGATGCACGGGGTCTGCGCCCGGCTTTGTACAAAGGATTGCATACAAAAGGGTGGTTGCCGGAACGGGTTCCGACAACCGCGCCTTATGGGTAAAACTTACGAAGATGCTCTATATTCCAGGAGTTGCTCACCGGAACGCCATCTTCGGTCTCAAGGCGGACAGCGCCTGGCCTAGTGACTCGTTTCACCCTATAAGGGCCTTCCCACTTCGGCGTCAACTTGTTGGAATTCTTGGCGGATTGAACGCGCCGAAGAACAAGGTCACCTTCCTCGAAGCTTCTGGCATTAACTTTGCGGCTATGGTAGCGGTGCAAAGCTTGCTGGTAACGAGCAGCTCGCACAGCAGCCTGAAGACGATCTTCCTCGAGGAGCAGCGCATCATCTTGTCACAGCTGCTCTTGCTCAAGCTCATCATAAGCGAGTACTCGAGGTGACCCGTATACGAGTTCCGTGGGGAGAACTGCCTCTGCTCCATAGACTAGAGCGAAAGGTGTTTGGCCAGTGGCTCGATTTGGCGTCGTCCTGATCGACCAAAGAACCACCGGCAGCTCCTCAATCCAGTTTCTTCCGCACTTGCGCAGCCTGTCGAAAGTTCTGGTCTTGAGTCCTCGCAGCACTTCAGCATTTGCCCTCTCTGCTTGACCGTTGCTTCTCGGGTGAGCAACAGAAGCAAAGCAGACCTTGGCGCCAAGATCTTGGACGTACTGCATGAAGGTGCGACTCGTGAATTGGGTGCCGTTGTCGGTGATGATCCGGTTAGGTATCCCAAAACGGCAAACAATTGACCTGAAGAACTTGATGCGACCGTCTTGTCACCTTCCTCACTACTTCCACTTCCGCCACTTTGTGAACTTGTCGATTCGCGACGTACAAGTACTCAAAACCCCGACAGCTCGGGGAAGGGGCCGAGGATATCGAGCCCTGGACCAAAAATGGCGGGACAAAGGGATCGTCCGGAGAGCTTGAGCTGGCTGGTGTATCTGTTTTGAATGGAACCGCACGCTTCACACTTGGTTACTTGTGCCGTTGCATCCGGAGGGCTTCGGCGAAGAAACCTTGCCGAAAGCTTTGCGGCAAGTGCTCTTCTTGCCGATGTGGTGACCACATATGCCTCCGTGTATCTCTGCCAACAGCTTTTGTCCATGTTCCCGGAAAATACACTTCAATATCACTCCGTTGAGTCTTCTTCTGTACAGGATGTTGTCAACAAACTGGTACATACTTGACTGCCGGGCAACTCTTTCTGCTTCTTCTTGCTCTTCGGGAAGTTCCCCTGTCTGAAGGAAATGGACGATCTGCTGCGCCCTTGCTGGAGCCTGTGGCTCGACAACAAGGACTAAAGGCACATCTGCCGTAGTGGGAACATCAGCTTCTACGGCAAGGACCTGCGGTTCAGCCGGAGCTTGATGATCCCCGACAAGCTTGCCGGAGCAAAACTTGTCAGGAGCGTCTACTTCGACGAGACAAACCCTAGGGCTTGTCGGAGCAGACTGCTCCTCAACGATATCTGCGTTGATTTTGGGGACCTTCTTGGCGGCGGCTTCAGGGAGCTCTGCCGGAAAGTAGTCACCGGAAACCAACTTCCTCTTCTTGCTCTGTCCAGTTGATGGCGTTATAGCTATTGAGTCGGCTTGAGCACAAAAATTCCTGGTTCCATGTGTAACTTAAGTGCGGCACACTTTGAGAGGCCATCGGCAATATCATTACGAGCTCTTGGAACGTGTTCCATTTGCAGGCCTTCAAAGTGTTCTTCTAGCTTTCTCACTTCATCAACGAGGCTTCCATCAATGGACTCGATAATCTTTGTTCACTTGGCGGACGACAAGTGTGAGTCACCCCGACGATAAGCTTTCTGATCCCAAGGTCCACTGCAATTCTGAGACCGCAAGCAAACCTTCATACTCTGCAGTATTATTTGTTGCTTGCTCCTTGGGAAAGTGCATTTGGACTATGTACTTGAGGTGCTCTCCGGTGGGTGCGATAAGCAAGACGCCCGGCACCGGGCGCCTTGCAGCGAGAAGGCACCATCAAAGTACATCAGCCACTCTTTACTTGCTTCTCTGACGGGGATGCTCGTCTCTGGAATTTCTTCATCTTGCGTTGGCGTCCATTCTGCTATGAACTCTGCCAGTTCTCTGCTTTGGATAGTTGAAGTGCCTTCAAACTTGAGGCCAAAGCTTGACAGTTCCAGTGCCACTCGACAATCCTGCCTGTTGCTTCTGGATTTTGCAATATCCTCTTCAGCGGAAAACGAGTGACAACTGTTATCTCATGTGCTTGGAAGTAATGGCGCAGCTTTCTCGAGGCCATGAGGAGGCCGAAAAGCAATTTATGCACACCAGAATACCTTGACCTAGCCCCCTGTAGAAGGGAACTGACAAAGTAGACTGGGCGCTGCACCATCCTTTTCTGCATCTTGTCGCAATCCTGCGCAGATCTGTTCTTGTCGGGACTAGAGCTTGACGGTGAAGCCCCCTGCTTGTCGCTGGATGCATCTGCCTCGGTTGCCGGCTCATCATCTGCCTCCCTCTCCGCTACTAACGCAGCACTAACCACTTGATTGGTCGCCGCTATATAAAGCAGCAACTTCTCTCGTGGCTTAGGTGCGACAAGTATTGGAGTGGAGGACAGGTACCTCTTTAAGTCCTGCAGCGCAGCTTCTGCTTCGGGAGTCCATTTCATTGGACCTGCCTTTTTCAAAATTTTGAAAAGCGGTATGCGCTCACCGACCTAGAGATAAACCTGCTGAGAGCAGCCACGCAACCGGCAAGCCTTCTTACATCCTTGACGCGCTTTGGTGCTTCAATCTGCTCAATGGCCTTGATCTTGTCGGGATTGGCTTCAATTCCCTCTCGAGACACAAAGAACCCGAGAAGCTTGCCGGAAGGGACTCCAAACACGCACTTCTCGGGGTTGAGCTTAAGGTTGATCTTGCGCAGATTTGCAAAGTTCTCATCCAAATCTTGAACCAGAGTTTCTGTGTCCTTGCTCTTGACCACTATGTCATCCATGTAAGCTTCTACATTTATGTGCATTTGCGGCTCAAAAGCGTCATGGACCACTCTTGCAAATGTTGAACCAGCATTCTTCAAACCGAAAGGCATCCGTATGAAACAGTATGTGCCACATGGTGTAATGAATGCGGTTTTCTCTTCATCCTCTTCTGCCATGAAGATCTGATGATATCCTGAATATGCATCAAGAAATGAAAGCAAATCACATCCAGCTGTGGAGTCAACAATCTGGTCTATACGCGGCAAGGGAAATGGGTCTTTGGGACAAGCTTTATTAACATCTGTAAAGTCAATACAGAGTCTCCATTTCCCATTTGCCTTTCGTACAACTACCGGATTGGCCAACCACGTGGGATGGAGCACTCCTCTAACAAGGCCTGCTGCTTCCAACTTCTTGATTTCTTCTGCTATAAATTCTTGGCGCTCCACTGCCTGCTTCCTGACTTTTTGCTTGATGAGCCGCACATGAGGACAGACAGCTAAGTGGTGCTCAATTACTTTCCTGGGAACGCCGGGGATGTCAGACGGTTGCCATGCAAACACGTCGACATTCGCCATGAGAAAGCAACGAGCGCCTTCCTATTTAGGGTCAAGTGTGGCATCGATGGTGAAGGTACCACCAGACCGTCCTCCTTAGCGGACACCTTCTTGGTCTTGGCGGAGCTGCCATCTTCTTCTTGCACTTGCGGTGGAGCTCGATGGTGCGTCCTCGATGGTAGGGCAGCACCAAGAGGTGCGCTTGCGGAGTGGGCATCGAGTTCTTGCGGACAAGGTGATCTTCTTCTTCCCCGGAGCTTCAAATGACAAGTGATTTGCTATCTGTGGCGGCTGCTGCATCCCGGTAAATCTTGTCGGCGCAGATAAGCGCATCCTTCTTGTCGCCATGGACAGAAATGACGCTTATCGGTCCGGGCATCTTGAGCAGGTTGTAGGCATAATGAGAGGCTGCCATGAACTTGGCGAGTGCTGGACGGCCAAGTATTCCATTTTAGGGCAATGGGAAATCGGCAACGTCAAACGTGACCCTCTCAGTCCTGAAATTCAGCTCACTGCCAAATGTGACTGGCAGTGTGATCTTCCCTTTTGGCTTGCTCCTCCCTGGGTTGATTCCTTGGAAAGTGCCAGTCTCTTCGAGCTCGCTGTCAGGGATTTGAAGCTTCTGGAGCACTGCAGAGGAGATCAGATTCAGGCCGGCCCCGCCGTCAACCAACATCTTTGTGACTTTGAGACCAACATCGGCAAGCACCCGACCGCAGTTATGCGATCAGGGTGGTCCTCAATGTCAAAGATGATGGGCGTGCTGGACCACTTCAGAGGCCTGCGCGACTCTACGGACGGTTCTGCTGCATTAACCTCACGCATCCATTGCTTGGGTTGGCGGTGCGAGGTATGCAGAGAAGCACCACCGTCAACACAAAGGACCTCCGTAGCCTTCTGAAACTCCTGCTCATCAGCTTCGTCGTCTTCCATGTCTTCGTCATCGTCATCTTCGTCTTCATCCTTGTCACGGCCGCGGGGAGGTCTGTCTCCTTGCCGCTACTTTGCCTTGCCGCGGCGTCCTCCCCGGCCGGGTCTCTTCTTGCTAGCTGCCGCAGCACCTTCCTGGGCCTTCTCCTTGTCTCGCCGCTCGTACTCAGCTCTCTGCTGTTCAACAAGCTGCTCGACTTTCTTGCAGCTTTGGAGGTCGTGGCCCTTGGTGCGGTGAATCTTGCAGTACTGCTTGTTGGAGCTGTTCTGCTTGTCGGCGGCCGCCACAGCTTGGCGGTCGGTGTCAGCGGCAACCTCCTTGCGGGAGCCGCTAGCCTTGGCCTTGTTGGCGGCACCATCCTTGCCGGACTGCTCGACAACTAGTACTTCTTGGCTCTTCTTCTTTCTGTTGTTCCGTCGCCGGCTCTTCTTTGCTGGGGCGGTCTCATCGCTGTCAGATCCTGCTCCAACATTCTCTCCTGGGAGTCTTCTTCCCTCCTCAGCGCGTGCACACTTATCGGCCAGGGCATATAGCTCACTGACGTCCTTAACTTTGCACATCGCCATTTCCTCCCTCATCCTGCGGTTCCGCACATTCTGATGGAATGCGCTGATCACCGCGGCAGGGTGGACATCTGGGATGTTGTAACGCACACGGCTGAATCTCTGGATGAACTTGCGCAGAGACTCTCCTTCCTTCTAGGCGAGCAGGTGAAGATCACTCTCTTGGCCATGAGGCTTGTGGCCGCCTGTGAAGGCGCCGACAAACTGATGGCACAAATCTGCCCAAGAAGAAATGGAGCTGTCCGGCAAGTGCATGAGCCAAGATCTGACGTTTGGCTTGAGCACCAGAGGGAAGTAGTTGGCGAGGATCTTGTCATCTCGTCCCCCCGCAGCCTGCACCGCGATGGTGTAGATGCTAAGGAACTCCGATGGGTGCGTCCTGCCATCATACTTCTCTGGCACATCTGGCTTGAAGTTTTTCTTGTCGGGCCACTGGACTTGCCGCAGCTCACGGGTGAACGCAGGGCAACCTACCGCGTACGGCAAGTCACCTGGTTCCCCTGGCGCATGCATGTCAACAGCGGGCCCGGCGCGTTGGTCAGATTGACGCCGCGCTTCTCTTCGGCGCTCAATACAGGTTCGAGCGTCTTCTTCTTGCCGTTCTCGAAGAACTTGGCGCTGGTTGCGACGAGCTCGCGGATCCGACGACGCGGTGGAGTCGCTGTCGAGGTGGATCCGACGAGTCGGCGATCTTGGCCTTTGGGAAGGGGAGTGCACGGTGGCTGCACCCCCGCAGGTCTCGTCACCACCGGCTCGTGTCTTGTCGCCTTGCCGCGGCTGCGAGGTGCTTGGTTGCCGCGGGACGTCGCCGTTGGCAAAGCCGATGCGACTCTGGATTGTGGCCCTCCATTCGTCGACCTTGTCGGCCGTTGGAGGGTAGTCTAGAAGCAGTTGGGCTCTCGCCAAGGCTTCCGCTGGAGTAGTTGGTGGCAAAGGCGTACGGCGCGAGGAACGGGATGTGCTCGGACTCCTAACCAAGTTAGGAGGAGCAGCATCCCGCCCGGGCGATCGTACCCCGCTCGTACCAGCATGCTGGCGTGCATGCCGGCCCCGAGGGCTTCGGGATCCTTCAGCTTGGCCTTGATCCAACGAGCGTATGGCGCTGCGAGCACCATGACGCTGTCGGTCCCGCTCCTCCTGAGATGGACGCGGTGAGTATCCGGACGCCGAAGCCTGTGCCGCCTTGTCCTTGGACCTGACAACGTTGTGGGCTCTCTCGTCGGCGCCGGTTCCTCCGCCAGTGTCTTCCCCACCACTCGTCTGCTCCGTTGGTGGTGGGTTGGACGCGGACGGCCCCGCTGCCGCCGAAGCCTTCTTCTTCGGTGGCATGCTGATGAAGATGATGAAGATTGTTGCTCGTGTGAACGCTGGATCAGGTTCACACAACCTCGACGCCCCCTACCTGGCGCGCCAAAGATGTCGGGGAAGCTGATCATGTCCCACGAACACCTACGGGACCTAGTCCCTTTTGGTTCGGAGGGGGGCGGAGAAAGCACGAAGAGCGGATCGAGGCGATGCACACGAGTAGATTTACCCAGCTTCGGAGCTCTCCGGAGAGATAACACTCCTACTGCTGCTTGGTTGATTCTATTGTGTTCTTGCTAGGGAGCAATGAGAGCTACCAAACCTAGCCTGAATGAGTGTGGTCTCGTATGAGTCGAGTGAATCGAACGAGCCGAACCCCTTCTACGTTGCACATGGGCCTCCTTTTATAGTCTCAAGGGGTCACCACAGGTGGCAACGCATATGAGGGTACAAATGTAAAAACAGTGGTTGGTACACCAACTTGTACAGTGTATAGTGATCTATACCTAACTCTGACGGCAAGGGACAAGAGTAATAAATGCCCGTCCCCGTCGCCCGAACAGTGCAACAGGGACCGTCAAGTGCGCCTCCGTTCGCCACGATGGTAGCTTGTCAGCGCCGCTTATCGCTGCTCCCCGCTGGCTGCACAGCCCTTCGACACGCGTGCCTGGAATAGCCCCGTGGCGACACGTTGGCGGATGAGCTGGAGCGGAGATGAAGAGAGGTTGCCTGCCGCGGCAAGCACCTTGTCGCGGCTGAATCCTTGTCGCGCTTGGGAGCTTGTCGATCACCGAGCCTTCCCGGCAAGCTCCTCTTGCCGGGGTCTTGTTTCCTTCGTGCCTTGAGTGGCCTTCCCGGCAAGCTCCTCTTGCCGGGGCCTTGATCACTTTGTTCTTGAGTGGCTCCAAAGGAGCCGCGGAGGAGCTTGGCGGTCACTAGGCCGGCCCTGCCGCGGGGTGCTGCAACTGCCCGTGCACGAGTTTGGGGTAATAGGGTACCCCTACTCTAGTACACCGACAGGCCCCAACCCATTAAAGAGTAGCAGCAACGTCGTGAAGGAGAGGAGAAGGAGTGGAGCAGCAGCAAGATGAATAGTGCTGAAATTTCTGAATTTTTTTACAGTGATGAACAGTGCATAGAAGGTGTTTGATGAAATACCAGATGGCTTTGGTCGTTTTTGGATTTTCTGAATATTTTTTTGGTGAGGTACTAATGCAAGACAAAGGTGATGGCAAAATTTCAGAATTTTTGGAGTGGTTTAGAATAGGTTTTCAGCAAGGAATTTGAATCTGGTTCAAATTTCATTTGAATGAAATTTGAAAATTTTGAACTATGGATCAGAAGGTTTTTGGTGAAATGGAGTGTGGGTGCTGTCATGAAGTTGGAGTAATTTTTGTGGTTGTTTTAGATGAGATGAGATGTGATATATGAGATGTCATGTTGAATTGTGCTTGGTAGTTGGTCACTGGAACTATGTCGGTGTTTCCCCCAAGAGGAGAGGATGATGTAGTACGACAACGGTAAGAATTTCCCCTAGTTATGAAACCAAGGTATCAAAGTAGTAGGAGAACCAAGCAATCACGACGTAAGTGGCACCTGCACACAAATAACAACACCTCGGAACCCGATGTTTTAAAGGGGTTGTTAATCCCTTCCGGGGTACGGCGCCTCAAGATAGGACGTGAGGTAAATTGTAATAGATTGAAATAATAGATCGCAAATAAATAAAAGTGCAGCAAGATATTTTTGTATTTTTAGTTTAATAGATATGAATAAAAAAGCAAAGGAACAGTAGATCGCAAGGCAAATATATGAGAAATAAGACCCAGGGGCCGTAGGTTTCACTGGTGGCTTCTCTCAAGAAAAACAGCGAACAGTGGGTAAACAAATTACTGTTGGGCAATTGATAGAACTTCAAATAATCATGAGGATATCCAGGTAATGATCATTACATAGGCATCACTTCCAAGATTAGTAGACCGACTCCTGCCTGCATCTACTACTATTACTCCACACATTGACCGCTATCCAACATGCATCTAGTGTATTAAATTCATGGAAAAATGGAGTAATGCAATAAGAACGATGACATGATGTAGACAAGATCCGTTTATCTATATGGCGGTAGATATAGATCCCGTCTTTTTATCCTTAGTAGCAACGATACATACGTGTCGGTATCCCTTCTGTCTCTGGGATCAAGCACCGTAAGATAGAACCCACTACCGGGCACCTCTTCCCATATCAGAGAAGAAATATGAGGCTATAAGAGATCATGCATATAAGAGATCAAAGAAACTCAAATAACTTTCATGGATATAAAAAGATATAACTGATCATAAACTCAAAGTTCATCAGATCCCACCAAACACACCGCAAAAGAGTTACATCATATGGATCTCCAAGAGACCATTGTATTGAGAATCAGCGAAAGAGAGAAAAATCCATCTAGCTACTAACTATGGACCCTAAGGTCTATAAATAACTACCCACGCATCATGGGAGAGGCACCAATGGAGGTGGTGAACCCCATCCGAGATGGTGTCTAGATTGGATCAGGTGGTTTTGGACTCTGCGGCGGCTGGATGAATATTCGTCAACACCCTTAGGGTTTCTAGAATAATTGGGTATTTATAGAGCAAAGAGGCAGTCCCGGAGGTACCCGAGGTGCGCACAACCCACCAGGGCGCGCCTGGGCCTCCTGGCACGCCCTGGTGTATTGTGCCCCCTCGGGGCACTTCCCATGTGCAACCAGGGCCCAATACCTTCCTTCTAGCCCATAAAAAATCACAAAAATAGTATCGGGGCATTTGGACTCCGTTTGATATTGATTTCCTACGATGTAAAAAACATGCAGAAAACAGTAACTGGCACTTGGCACTATGTCAATAGGTTAGTTCCAAAAGATGATATAAAATGACAAATAAAATGATTATATAACATCCAAGATTGATAATAAAACAACATGGAACAATTAAAAATTATGGATATGTTGGAGACGTATCAGCTTCCCCAAGCTTAACTTCTGCTCATCATCGAGTAGGTAAGTGATAAAAACAGAATTTTTGATGTGGAGTGTTGTTCATCAAGTCATATCATATTCTTTTCTTTATAACATGGACATTTGGACTTTTATGTGATTCAAAGCAATAGTCTAGTTTGACATAATAATTTAGATACTCAAGCATATCAACAAGCAACCATGTCTTTCAAAATATTAATGCTAAAACAAGTTATCCCTAGCCCATCATGCTCAAACATTGATCTATTCATGAAACACACTCGAATATTAGCTACACCCAATAGTTACTCACGATCATATTGCCTCTTAGTTGGTGCTTTTGTAAGAGAAGATGGATACTCAAATTCGAAAGTAAAAATTGCATAAAGTAAAAGAAAGGCCTTTCACAGAGGGAAGTAGGGATTTTTAGAGGTGCCAGAGCTCAAAGCGAAAAATTAGAGATAAAACATTTTGGGAGGTGTATCCATCCCACCAACGAAAACGATGTAGAGCTACGAAAAATTTCCATGCTAGATATGCCATAGGCGGTTCCCAAACAGAAAATAAAGGTTATTCCTTTTTCCACCATTTCTTTCACTTTCCATGGCTAACCGTATCCATGGGTGCCCTCCATACCAACACTTTCCAAGGAATTTATTATTTGACAACATAAAGTAACTTTTTTTTGCATTTCGGGACTGGACATCCCTAAAACCTTTGCCTTACTTTCGTGCAATGAGAAGTGAATAAACACTCATCTTGAGAATAACACATCTAGCATGGAAAATGTTAGCCACCCGTTACCATTCCGCGAGCGAAACAAAATACACAAAAGAGAAGTTTATTTTGAAAATTAGAGATAGCACATGCAAATTTTCTTAGAACGGCAAAATAATACTGCATATAGGTAGGTATAGTGGACTCATGTGGCAAAACTGGTTTAAAGGATTTTGGATGCACAAGTAGAGGTCATACTTGGTGCAAAATGAAGGCTAGCAAAAAGATTGAGAATCGACCAACCAAGAAACGAAAAATTTCGTAAAGCAAGCATTAAGAATAAGTAACACCCAATAATGCACCACAAGTAGGATATAATTTTCATTGCATGATTATTGACTTTCCTACATGCATAGGGAATCACAAACCTTAACACCAATATTCTTACTAGAGCACAATTACTCATCAACATAACTCACATATCACATCATCATATCTCAAAACTATTACTAAGAATCAAGTTTATTTTGTCCAATGATCTTAATGACATTTTTCTTTATCCTTCTTGGATATCTATCACTTTGGGACTAATTTTTATGTGTTGCTTTTCATAAGCTCAAACAAATATAAGTGAAGATCATGAGCATAACAAATTTTCTTTCTCTCAAAATAATCTAAGTGAAGCAAGAGAGAATTTCTTAAATTTTTTTACTAACACTCAAATAAATATAAGTGAAGTAAGAGAGCATTTCTTCAAAAACTAAAGCACACCATGCTCAAAAAGACATAAGTGAAGCACTAGGGCAAGTCCTAGATCATAACAGATTTAAGTGAAGCAAAGAGAGCAATTCTAACAAGTCATGATATAATTTTGGCTCTCTCAAATAGGTGTGTCTAGAAAGGATTGATGACTTAAAACACAAAATAAAGCAAGCAAAGACACATATCATACAAGACGCTCCAAGCAAATCACATACCATGTGACAAATAAAAATGTAGTCTCGAGTAAAATACCGATAGTTGTTGGAAGAAAGCGGGGATGCCACTCGGGGGCATCCCCAAGCTTAGTTGGTTGCTCATTCTTGGATAATAGCTTGGGATTCCGGGGAATCCCCAAGCTTAGGCTCTTACATCCTTCCTTCATCCATCGTAAGATAACCCAAAACTTGAAAACTTCAATCACATAAAACTCAACAAAACCTTCGTGAGATCTGTTAGTGTAGGAAAAATAAATCACTACTATAAGTGTTGTATCAAGCCAATTCATATTTTCTTATTGTATTATATCTACTGTATTTAAACTTTTATATATCAAAAACTCATCAAAGAAAACCATAGAGCCATCAAAATAAGCACACAACACAAAGAAAACAGAATCTATCAAAAGAGAACAGTCTGTAGCAATCTGATTTGTTCGAATACTTCTAGAACTCGAAAAATTCTACAAAATTATGAAGACCAGGGTAATTTGCATATTCATATTCTGCAAAAAGAATCAGGGCAAAATCTCTTTTCTGTGATTTATGAAAATTATTTTTGTGAGGACAAAGTTTCTGTTTTCTTCAGCAAGATCAAACAACTATCACCCAAGAAGATCCTAAAGGCTTTAATTGGCACAAACACTAATTAAAACATAAAAACACAATCATACCAGTAGAATAATTGTGTAAACACACAAAAACATAAAGCAAAAAGCAAAAGTAAAATTTTCTTCATTGGGTTGCCTCCCAACAAGCGCTATAGTTTTACGCCCTTAGCTAGGCATAAGGAAAGGATCTAAGTTTTGTCATCTTTGGTTCGAGATCCATAAGATGCCCTCATGATTGATTCATAACGTGGCTTGACTTTTGTTCTAGGAAAGTTTTCCATATCCTTTCTCAAAGGAAATTGGAACTTGATATTGCCTTCTTTCATATCAATCACGGCACCGATAGTGCGTAAAAACGGTCTACCAAGAATAATTGGGCAAGACGGATTGCAATCAATATCAAGAACAATAAAATCTATGGGTACATTGTTCCTATTTGCAAGAATAAGAACATCATTAATTCTTCCCATAGGTTTTTTAATAGTAGAATCCGCCAAGTGCAAATTCAAAGAACATTCTTCAAGATTAGTAAGGCCAAGCACGTCACATAAAGATTTCGGCATAGTAGATACACTAGCACCCAAGTCACACAAAGAAAAACACTCATAATTTTTAATCGTGACTTTGATAGTAGGTTCCCACTCATCATGCAATTTTCTAGGAAATGATACTTCTAATTCCAACTTTTCTTCCAAAGCTTTCATCATAACATCAACAATATGTTTAGTAAAAGCTTTATTTTGTTCATAAGCATGGGGTGAATTTAGCATGGATTGCAAAAAAGAAATACAATCAAACAAAGAGCAACTATCATAATTAAAGTCTTTGTAATCCAAAATAGTGGGTGCCTCACTAGCTAAAGTTTTGACCTCTCCAAACCCACTTTTATCAATTTTTTCAACAAGATTTTCACCCTCCCAAATATTGGGACGCCTTCTACCTAAAGTTGACTCTTCTCCAGTCCCTTTTTCATCATTATTAACTTTACTAAACAAGGAGTCAATAGAAGAAACACCAATCATTTTAAGATCTTCATCATCTTTGCATGAATAATTACTAGAAAAAGGTTTTTCTAAAAATTCTCTTTTAACTCTAAGTATAATAGTTCTTTTCTTGCTTTCATCCATAGAAACATAAAGATCTTTAATTGATTCATCAACTTTAGGCAAAAAAAATTCATCCTGAGATTTTCATCATCATGAGCAATTCCATCAACACTTCTAGACAAATCATCAATCTTTTTCAACTTTTCTTCTATGGAAGTGTTGAGAACTTTTTGTGTGTTGATAAATTATTTAATATTATCCTCATGATCAGGGGTGTTCTTATTATTATTATAAGGTTGATTTCCATAGTAATTACCATAATTAATAGAGGAATTACTAGGAAAAGGCCTAGGATTAAAATTTCCTCTATAAGCATTGTTGTTGATATTATTGCGAGAGATAAAATTCACATCAATGGCATCACTAGTTTTCTCAATTGAAGTAGACAAAGGAATATCATTAAAATCAATAGGAGCACTTTTACTAGCAACCAATTTCATAAGAGCATCAACTTTATCACTCAAAGAAGAAATTTCTTCAACTGATTTAACTTTTTTACTAGTAGGAGCTCTTTTGGTATGCAATTGTGAATAATTTGACATGATATTATCAAGCAATTTGGTGGCTTCATCCAAAGTAATTTCCATAAAAGTTCCACCCGCGGCGGAATCTAAAAGATTACGAGAAACAAAATTCAACCCCGCATAAAAATTTGGGATTTTTGTTTCTGTGCCCCTGGTTCCTTAGCTCTACTCATTCATCCCCACTCTGTTAACTTTTGCTCACTTTTCACCACTCCGTTGCCCGAAACCCTCATAACTGGTTATAACGTACGTTGCCATCGGGTCAATTGCTTTGACCGTTAGCTGACGAGTGGGGCCGCGTATACGTGGACGCATGCAAGACTGCGGTTGTAGGGTATCACGTGTCCATGGACATGCCCGAAATGTCTCATCATATAAAGAGGGTAACCACCTCCATCGCCCCTACCATTTTCCCCCAAATCCCCTCGCTGTCGCATCGTATTCCTCTCCCCCACCGCCGTCGTCTCGCTCTCCTACACTGCCTCCACCGCACCGTCTTGCTCTCCCCCACAGACGGTTTCCTGGACAAGGGGGTACTCACCACGTTGTCTCCCGACTAGCTGGATCGGGCCGAGGACCCCCATGGTAGCTCATTCATGGACCAGTTCAGGACAGCCCATGCCGCATACAAGGAAGACTCCACAAGACTTGGCGCCCAAGACAAGGACTCTCCTAAAACCCTAGGCCTCCGGTGTCTTATATAAACCGAGGCCAGGCTAGTCAATAGGCATATCATATTCATTACTACAATCTTGTGGTAGATATATGTACTCTGTACTACACCCCATACAAATACAATCAAAAGCAGCATGTAGGGTATAATCTCTTCAAGAGAGCCCGAAGCTGTGTAAAACCCTGTGTCCATGTTACCATCGCTCCAAGACGCCAAGCTTAGGACCCCTACTACGAGATACACCAGATATAGAATGCTTTCATTGAGAGCCTGATGGGTGATCGCTACGGATCGATGAGATGATCAGGTGGTATTTTTCTAATCAGATCTATTCTGTACAAGTTAGTTTTTGTGAGAATTTTCGCTGGTTTGCAAGCTTCGTCCGCATATTAGGTCAAGATCAAGGTCCCAAAAAAAATTTGCGACCAACAACGCGTTCCCTCGCAGGTTCTAGCGCTCTACCCCGGTCGCTTGATCAGAAGACGGCGGCGTAATTGATTGTGAAACTGGTCCCTGCCGACGCACGCAGTGTTTAACCATGGAGCCGAGGACAAATCCACCACGGGCAGCGATCGTCTAGGGAGATCTCTTCCCTTATTCTCTTTCCTTTTCCATATTTAATTCAGCACCTAGGTGGCCGTCGCTTGTCCACTAATGGTTTTTTATTTTCGCTAAAGTTCGCTTAGTACGGACGCAATTACGTACTAGTTTTGCATCCGGTCTCCACTTATTGATGACTACCAGACCAACTACTGCTACTTGGTTCAGGCACTAGTACTGGTCTAGCTAATTATGTGGCACTACTACTTCACGTGGAGTACATGGCCTAGTTTTTCCCCCTCAAATTGATATGTGCACTAAGAGGCGATCAAAAGGAAGCTTGATTACCTTTCCTTTTTGCTATGTTCTATGGATTATTGCACGTAGATTATTTTGTGTTGGTCTGTGCTGCATTATTTCTTGAAGAGATACTTTGCCAACGCTGGTATTGCGAGCCGACCTACGCGTCACAACCTTCATCAAACCGACCTCCGTATTCAGATCGGCAGTTCCGTATATTGGCTGGCCCAACGCAGTCTTGATGCTATCCGGCCAGGATGTCCCTCCTCCATAATCATCTCGTCTGCTATAAGTTTTGATGTCATCGGATAAGTCAACAGGTGCAATTGTTTTAGTTATTCACATTTTGAATAATAATAATATTTCAAAAAATATTTTTTTCTCGTCAGCGATTTTTGGTACTGCAGGTTTTGTAGTCTGGTCTACATTGAGGCCATCGCTTTAGGGTGATCCAATATGTCATCACTATCCCATGTGCATCGTGTCCGTAACTCAGGCGACCCTGCGAATTCGGATTTGTCACCTCGTCGTCCCAACGCCCTGTGTCGACATCGGCCTCGCGCCAGGACTAGTACTTCCCTTGTTGGCTGGATGATCAGTGCTGCCCCATGCCTATGATACCAGGGAGACTCCTTTTTCTCCTCTTCTCTTTGCTTTAAATCCAGTGTCTGTGCTGTGGTGGGTGGACTACCACTTCTCATTAAACATGCACCAGTTGTGCGTGTACATATTGGTACTACTAATTTCCAACACTGTTTTAAAGGTTTGACTGACGAACAGTGCGGCCAGTTCTGCATGTACAAATTGGTATGGAGGAAAACTGCGTTCACGACGTCTGGCACCAGCGCGTGGTCATCGGGCCACACCGACGTGGACTCGTTCATGACGACATCTCCCTTGCGCAGTTGGCTTCATCCGAAGTCTGGTGACCACTGCATCTGTGACTCGGTCTACCATGCAAATTCAAACTACCTCATATGATCGTTGTGTCATACTGTCATCATCACCATCGTCTAGTGGATTTCCGACCTACACGACGTCTGCACACCGCCACTCCACCAAGCCGACCTCGGCGTCCAGGCTATATTTCATTAATTATATACCTCCTTAAAATAATTAAGTAGAGGAGATTTTCTATCATCATCATCATCATTATTATTATTTGTTGGCTTTTTCTTGCACTATTTGATGTGTGCAGATAATCAACTTAGATTGGGCCACCCCGCCTCCTCGGTGAATCATTGTCGTCCCATCTATGTCGACAGAATTGCGTTGTCACCTCAGCATACGGAGTCGTCCTCAGGCCTCCACCAACCAAATTCCACCGTCACCATGGTGTGATACCCTGTATCGCACCGTCTCTTCATCAAACTGACGTCCACCATGCCGACCTGTTTCGACACATCGACTGACGTGGGGGGGTTTCATTGTCACGCTGTCGAACCACTCTGTCTCCTCGGCTAGGCCGAGGGCTTCGCCTCGGCACTTCGCACTTTCGTGCTATCACTTCATCGAGCCGAGCTCTTCGCTCGGGTACATCAAGACCGGATTGAGGGCTGGGACCTTGTCCCGCATCAAGCTCAGACCACGTCATCAATTCCGAACACATTAACCAGCTAAGTCACTTTCATGCTAAAAAAATGTCAGTTTTAAATTTTGCTCGGTTCGACCAAGCATCATACTTTTTTGGCAAAAAGTGGTATGTGAAAAACGTCCTTGTCAAAACTTTGTTTGTGACACACAAATTCAAATACCCCGTTTACTTGGGGGGCTTCCTTTATGAAGCCTTTCCTCTTGCATATGATTATACTTGTATAACTTCGTTCCTTGTTCATGTATTACGCCACAATATGCACAATGTTGACTTAAGTGTTCCGCAAGCTGGGTTGCCTTGCTCCTGTGTTTACCCCCACGTTCCCGATTGTTCGGCTAGGGATTAAAGGGAGCAACTCTGCGATTGTCACGATCGGATCATCCGAGCTCGGCCTCAGACTGGGTGAAGCCGAAATCTAGCACTCTTATTGTTTTCAATCATGGTCGGCACACAACGAAACTCATGAGTACAAAAAATATATTGCACAAGTATCATAGTAACAATGAGCAACCGAGGAAAGGTATCGGTGGGGGTACTATTTTCTTTGAAGATGCTTCTTACACTTGTCAGTAATATAGCATAAGTTCCCTGAGCGCGCTTTGTCTGTTACAACCTTATGGCCTGATTGCCTGGTCATCGGAAACACCGTCGATATTCTCGACAGGTGGAGTACGTAACACTTTTCGGCCCTTGACCGAAGAGGGAGAAGCTGATGGTCAGTTAAGATGCGTTTAAAGTTCGGGTGAACACAGATATGATATAAGTACTTCAGTACATGCAATCATTATACATAAAATTCTTTTACCCAAGTCACTTGGGGACTCTTAAATTAGTGTGAGTTGTTTTAAGTGTTCATCTTAGACATTGCAAAGCCTTTTTCTATCACTTTTTTTTTCGACGCGAGTGTGTGGTCAATATCCGAGGAGCCTAATTTCTCTCTCAAAGCCGCTAGAGTTTAGTTTGCTAAACTGGCCTAACGAGAAGTACTCCACCTTCAGGATAGGTGGTTGAAGCCGTAGGATGACCCACTTGAAGTCTTGAGATATGATGTGTCATGTTAAAGCGTGACAGGAGCACAATTTCCTTTTTCTAAAACCAATTGGCACCGAACACTTGATATAGTTCGGACATTAAACTTTTGAATAAGTTTTTTGGCTTTGAGAGCCTATGGCACTTTTAAACTATTAGTGTGCTTCCAGCATAAGTCTCGTAGTGCAACGCCGGACACCTTCAGAGGTTCGGCAAAAACATTCTCGGATATATATGCATCGGTTTCGAATTGTGTCTTCGGTCAATAGTTGGGTTGCCCGGCTCCTGTGCTTGCCCCCTATGTTCCTCTTTGTTGGGCTAGGTGTGGAAAGGGAGAACCACTGTGATTGTGCTTCCAGCTAGCATGGTTAAAGCACCTCATTGGAGAAAGCTGAAAACTGGCTGTCAAAATAAGCGCAAATTGGTCAGCGATCCGATGACTGTGTTAAACCATAAGATTGATAGAGGTCACCCCGTGTTAAATGATGAGCCGTTCATAACATTTGCCGAAGTGTTTATGGCTTGACCTTGACTGTCGCCGAACACTAACTGGGGGCTAGTAACTGGCCTCCCAACTTGAAACTCCTATGACTAAGTGAAAGTTATAAAGCCCGCATATCTGATTGCCTCATTTCCGCTAACACAACCGCCTTCGGGCACCGAGACGTCGGCTAAGGGTTGTCTTGTTATTGCGAAAACACCCTGCGTAGCATCTACAAGGGGGCGGAAACTGACGATGGGCCACTTTCAATTTATAAACGGTCGCAACGGAGTCAAAATAAACATATCATCGGCGTTTGTATTTAATATACGAAGGCTGCCTTTCGCAATCATCGTTATAAAGCCATAAATATGCATCAATTTGACTTAAGATTTCGGCCAAGCTGGGTTGCCTGGCTCCTGTGCTTACCCTACGTTCCTGATTGTTCGGCTAGGACGTAACGGGAACGCCTCTGTGATTGTTACTACCGGGTCATCCGGGTTAGTACCTCAGACTGGGTGAAGCCGAAAGCTAGCAGTCTTAAAGGATATAATTGGTCGGCAACGACGGAAGTGAAAATTTCGGTCCATTCAGACCTTAGAGTTCGGGAACTTTCCCTGAACTAAATCATCAGTATTTTCCTCCCATATTGATCGGAGGTGAGGTTTCATCATGGTCAGCATGACAACCCAAAGAAAGGAACCGATGGCGGGACTATTTTCTTTGGAAGATGTTTCCTACATTAATAGTAATATAACATATCTCTCCGCGTACCTTTGTTTGTAAAACCGTATGACCGGATTGCCTTGTTTGCCGTAAATCTTTGCCCTCATAAAGGATTTCTAATGTGGAAAAAACATTCCCCGGCTTCTGGCCAAGGAGGTTGAAGTCGATGGTCGGTCGACAAAGTTTTGTACAATGCGGATCCGAGCATTAATGATGTAAAGTACTTGGATACACAGAATCATTACACATAATTTGTGATTTTGCTCTGGATATCGATCCTTAATTCAGCCACCCGTGCCCGCATTACAGCTCGTGGGCTCCTAGGCTTCGGGATTATCAGTCACTAATATTAAAGGGGCACATCGATCCCCTGATCTGGTGTTGCCACCCGACCAGTGGCTCGGGGGCTACTGCATTGCCTATTCAATGCAGAAAATTAAAAATGCTCAGTGTTCGGCTTGACCGAACTATGGGAAAACGCGTCTTCGGACAACAATAGGTACCATCTAGACCTATCCGGCATCAAGCTAATATATTACGGCGACTTCTCAAAACTCTCTCTCAAGGGCCCGTCCGCTGATCACTATCTCCTCTAATGTGCGTCTCGGATTTTTAGGCCGACACACACCTTGAGGGCTATTGGCTACATATCTCGTCAGTAAATAAATTGCGTCAATCGGAAATAAAATCCGCAAACAATCAGCCCAAACCCGAGGTGGTGCGTCACCCCGGAAGCAGTCCGGCATAAAGCTTAGATGCAAGTGGCTTGCTCTATAGATGGCATTTCCGGCACAAAGCACGACTAACCTCCTTCAAACTTCTTCAAGCCAAGGTGATCTATGACACCTCGGATATAGTCCGGCGTTGGAGCTCGGATACAGTCCGGCGTTGGTTCTCGGCTACAATGGATACCTCGGATGCAGTCCGGCGTTGGAGCTCTGATGCAAGAGGACACCACCGCACGGGATCGACTTCAAACCCGGGGTGTGGTGTAAAAAATAATAACAAGGCATTGATAAAGGCCGAGAACTTAAAGGGGCTCCTCGGATACCCGACCTGTAAACTCTTCGGATTCACTTCGGCGATCCTCAAGATGGAAGATGGGAAGATTTGTAGAACCAGTTTTCAAGACCGACGATCGACGATGAATAACAGTTCGGAAGAATCAAGGAGCGTCCCCAACTTGAAGACCGGTTCAGGCGGCTACTGACGGTGTCCTGGACTAGGGGGTACTCACCACGTCATCTCCCGACCAGCTGCATCGGGCTGAGGACCCCCATGGCAGCTCAATCATGGACCAGTTCGGGACAACCCATGCTGCATACAAGGAAGACTCCACAAGACTTGGCGCCCAAGACAAGGACTCTCCTAAAACCCTAGGCCTCCGGTGTCTTATAAACCGAGGCCAGTCTAGTCAGTAGGCATATCATATTCTTTACTACAATCTCGTGGCAGATACATGTACTTTGTACTACACCCATACAAATACAATCAAAAGCAGCATGTAGGGTATTATCTCTTCAAGAGAGCCCGAAGCTGGGTAAAACCCTGTGTCCATGTTACCATCACTCCAAGATGCCTAGCTATGAACCCCTACTATGAGATATGCCGGATATAGAACCGACACCCACCGCATCCTCTTCCTCACCTTCATCACCTCCATCTGTCAGATGGCCGACGCTCGTGGTGAGCCAGCGCAGAGGCCGGAGATGTGGTGGAGCTGCAGGGTCAGGGCGCAGTGATCGCGGATGTCGACGGCGTCTACGGCGGTGCGGGGAAACTAGCAACTGCTACGGATGTGGCGGGCTCGGCCTCATCACTGCAGAAGGTGACGACGTCGAGTGGCGCAGTCCATCCCGATGCCCCCATTGCGCCGCCTACCATGGAGGAGCAGGTATTTTCACTTGCTTAGCTTGTAGAGTTAGTTCGATTGTGATTCATATAGTTGTTCAGATGGTTAGAGTAGTTAGTTTGACGGATGGGCCGGGGTTTGTTGTATGGGTTGGGGGTGGGGGGTTTTGGACTAGGTTTGTTGGATAAATTCGTTGCAAAAATGCTAGCTAGATGTTGTGAACTATTATTTTAGGTGCTGCAATGATTGGGGTTTTTAGATTTGTTTTTATATTTGGACAAATTCATTGCAAAAATGCTAGATGTAGTGAACAGATTGGGGTTTTTAATGCTATGATGCTTATTAGATTTGTTTTTAGTGGTCACAGATTGGGGTTTTTAATGCTATGATTCTCTGTTGTTCACAATATGTCCACAATATGTAGATTAGCTCTGTTGTTCAATGTGTGTGCGTGTTAATGGAAAATGCAAATAGGATCATAGTATATTAGCCCTATGATCAATGTGTCATCTGTGCATATCTAAATTTTCAATTGGCTTATGTATTTACTAGTGATGGATGTAATTGTATATTCAGGAGGATGATGGTAGGGGGAGAGGTGGAAGATAGACTATACTTTCGACGACCCGTACGATCCAGCGTATGGTGACGACAAAGAATATGAGGTAAGCCTACTTGAAATTTAGATTGTTCATTTAGTTCGTTTGACATGGTGTATTCCCATGAATCTATAATGTACTAATGTAATTCATTCGTGTGTGCAGTATGTCTCTGGGGAAGATGTGGATGTGGACCGCTACAACTTCGCCTCCATCAAAGAGAAGGAAGAGGAGAAGATCAGGATCAAGGGCGTGGATTACTACTACAAGAGCAACACCAAAACTTGGCGCTGCCCCTACTGCACCACCAAGCCAAAGCCAAAGTCCGGCCGCTATGTTCACCTTCTAGCTCATGCAGAAGATGTGGCCATCCACGGTGAGGACTACAAGATCATGGGGCAGCATGTTGCACTAGCCAAAGTCATGTCGCCCCTTCCCTAATGTTATGATGTTATGATGTGTTTTAAGTACTTTAGGTTGTTTGCTTAACTATGTGGGTGAACTATGTTTGTGAATAGGACGTGGGTTACCTTTTGGTGGTTGGATGTATTTTATATGCATGTGGCTATCTATGTTGGGTATTTTTGTGTTTTTAAATTTATCTCCTATGATTTGTTTCAGTGTTTTGAAAGTTCACGTGCTGCAATGATCACACATATGCTGCAATCCATCATTTTATCAAGGGTTCACTTTTATCAAATATTCCAATAACAGAGCAAAAAACAACATTTTAATGAATATGTATTATCAACTATCTATGTTTGTGTAGGAGATCATGTGTGCAAAATGTGAGGTGATTTAGAGGTCAAAGAAATTTGAATTTGAGAAATGTGCTCCAAATAAGCTCCCAGGCTAGGGTAAACAGCCCATTTGTAATCAAGTTTTTTTGGACCTACTCTAAATGAGCCAAATGTTTTTTATTAACACCTATTGAATTAATCTTCATACTTTTTGAAATCTTGTAGGTGATAGCTCATATGTGTGAAGGTTTTCTCATGAAAATGGCCATAGGACAAGTTTATGATTTTTGGTTGGTAACATGTCACACAAGACAACATTAATATAAAAACTATAGGCCAAGTTTTGAAATATGAAAATGGAAGACTAACTTCAGATCCTTCTTATTCACTTTCAAATAAAGGTTTAGTGATTTTTTTGAATTTTTTAATTTTTCAAAAAAAAGAAGGTAACACCACCTCCTCTCCTTGAACTCTATGAAATCATGTAGGTGATAGCTCATATGTGTGAAGGTTTTCTCATGAAAATGACCATAGACCAAGTTTAGTATTTTTGGTTGGTAACATGTCACATAAGACAACATTGTTCGCATGTTTTATATTTTTTTGATTTTTTTAAATTAATGGTGCTCATTTGACCTCGATCATGCCAGCTAGGGTTTTTTCGCAAAAATGACCATAGACCAAGTTTATTATTTTTCCTCGTCAGTGTGTCTTATAAAACAACGAACGACGAAGGTTTCATATTTTTTTGATTTTTTTTAAATTAGGTATGCTCAGTCAAAGCCTTCGAAACCCTATTCACCAGCTCAAAACCCCTCTAAACCCCGCGCGGTTTCGCCTGGCCCTAGCTCCCAATGTCAGCCCTCCGATCATACCCTCGCGCCAAGCGACAGCCCTCAGATCTGCCCTTCTAGAAGGAACTAGGTGGGTTGGCTGTGTGTAGGCTCCACGTCGTTGGATCACAAGGACGACTCCGCATCGTTGGATCGTGGGATGATCCGCGAGAGGCGATCCTATTCATTCTGCTCGGCTGCTCGCCAACCACTGACTCCTTGAAAAAAAAAGTTATTGGGCCCAAAAGGAAACCAAACTCTGGTTGGGCCGTCGAATTGCGTCGTTTTTTTTGCATCATTTGCTCTATTTTTTGTGAACGTGTTGGCTCTGTTTTTTTGCATAGTATTTTGCATCGTTTGCTCTTATTTTTGTGAACGTGCTCGCTCTGTATTTTTGCATCTTTGAAATCAATTGACATTGCGTATTAAATGACCAATTTTTAAGGGCCAAATTTATTTTTATCATGCAAAATGGCCACAAACTATTCAAAAATTGTCTTTTTTTGTTCATATAATATATATGACCACGGATTCCCACGTGTGCAATTAGCATCTTTTTCTTCTTCTTTTTCAAACCACTGTTTCCCATGCGTGTACACTCCCGATGTTGCGGTGGGTTTGAAAACGGGTTAGTTCACATTTGACCTCGTTATTGCCATGGCCAAATAACACGTAGCAGTACAACTATTTAAGCCACCCTCTGCCTCTGCCATCCCTCATCCATCTGCCCTTCTTAAATTCTATTATTAAGTTTTCTATCTATTCTATTATTAAGTTCTTCCTAGTTTGAGCTATGTGATCGTGCTATGGGCTTGTTGGCCCTATCTACATATTGGGACTACATATTTGTTGATTATTTTCTTAGAGAGCTCGGCTTGTTAGTAGGGTTCCCTTGTTAGTAACCACCTAGTGCATGCAAGAAAGCTTTGTTAGTAGGGATGAATGAGTACAACTAAGCAAGGGAGTGGATCTTTTTTTACACAAGCCACAAATATGTAGCCACCTAGCTAAAAGAGAGGAACCAGCGGCAGTGACCGTCGCTGCATCCGTGGCGGCTGGCGTGCAAGAAAGCTGCTCGGTCAGTGCATCGTGGCAGATGCATCGGCGCATGCAGGCTCAGTCGGCGCATCGTGGGATCGTGGCATCAGCGCATGCAGGCTTGATCGACGCATTCAGGCAGGGTTTGCTGGGTGCATGCATAGCAGGCTTCTGTCCTGGCGGTGCGCGCAGATGTTTAATGCAAGGGACGACCCAACAAAACAATGGCAAAACGGTCCAACAGCGACACCACCCAACGCGGCCCCACTTGTCAGCTTGAACGGACGACACAGTCCAGCATGGCCCAACTAGTCAGAGTTAATGGTCAAGCCTTTGACTCGACGACAACGTCTGATGTGCCTAGTTATGAGGGTTTCTGGCAAGGGAGTGGGGAAAATTCAGCAAAAGTTAATAGCGCGGGGATGAATGAGTAGAGCTAAGGAACCAGGGGCACAGATATAAAAATCCCTACAAAATTTGTATGATAATCCAAAGATTTAACCCATGAGTTGGGCAATTCCTTAGCATCATTTTCATCCTTTCCCAAGATTGTGCAACATGTTCTTGTTCAAGTTGCTTGAAATTCATTATCTGGGTTCTAAGGGAAATAATTTTTGCGGGAGGAAAATACTTAGTGATAAAAGCATTTTTGCACTTATTCCAAGAATCAATACTATTGTGAGGCAAAGAAGAGAACCAATTTTTTGCAGAATCACGCAAAGAGAACGGAAATAATTTCATCTTGACCACATCATTGTCCACATCTTTTTTATTTTCCATATCGCATAATTCCACAAAGGTATTAAGATGGGACGCGTCATCCTCATTAGGAGTACGGAAAATTGGTCTTTCATAACAAGATTCAGCAAAGCAGTATTAATATAACAAGTCTCCGCACTAGTGGCGAGAGGAGCAAGCGGAGAGCCAATAAAATCATTGTTGTTGGTATTTGAGAAATCACATAATTTGGTGCTCTCTTGAGTCATGATGGCCACACAACAAGATTGCACTCAAAAACAGATCTGGCAAGAAAGTGGCGAACGGAAAAAGAGAGGCGAATGAAACGGCAAATTTTTGTGAAGTGGGGGAGAGGAAAACGAGAGGCAAATGGCAAATAATATAAATTGCGACGAGATGAGATTTGTGATTTGGAACCTGGTTATGTCGAAGATCCTCCCCGGCAACGGCGCCATAAATTCTTTGGTAGTTGATCACCGGAACTACGTCGGTGTTTCCCCCAAGAGGAGAGGATGATGGAGTACAGAAACGGTAAGAATTTCCCTCAGTGTCGGGGAAACGACACCTATGGGATCACAGGGAATCCCTACTACAGTTGGCGGGGCGCGGGGCTGTAAAAAGAGCGGGTTTAGAAGATCAACGCGGGGGAGTTTTATCCAGATTCGGGCCGCAGGCAATGCGTAATACCCTAGTCTTGCTTTGGTGTATATTTGGTGTTCTTGAGTTCTTGAACTAGCTGTGGTGCATGCCTAGCCCAAAAAGTCCGAATCCTTCCTTAGTACGCCTCGGGCCTCCTTTTATATGTCAAAAGGGCTGCCACAGCGGCACACAGGAGGTGGAAAGTGTCTACAGTGTACAAGTTTATCTCCTGACATCATAGGATAAAACACATTTAATGCGCTATCGACGTGTCATGTTGCTTTATCGGGGACGGCAAGGAAGCTCATCCCGTATGTCGCCGCCTCGCCTCGCTTTCATGCGCGTCCAAGCTAACGAGGCATGCAGCGCCATGCTGGCTGGCTGGCTGTTGCATTGGTGCGGTGCCAGGGTCTTCACGAAGATCCGCATGCCACCACGCAGGTGCTCGCTTGGTTGGCCTAGAAGCTGCATGTTGCCACGTAGGTGCATGCCTAGTTGGCAGGCTGGCTGCTGCATTGGGACGGCAATGGGGTAGCGAAACCTTGGTAAGTGCGGGCCCAGTAGTGGCCCCACAGATGTCCCCGGCAAGGGTCTTGTCGGGGCCCGACCAAGGGTCTTGTCGGGGTCTTGTGGACGTCCCCGCAAGGGTCTTGCCGGGGGGCCTTCATCTTTTGGTTCTCATCTATTCTTGCAGGCCTTCAGTCTTCAAAAAGATCTGCATGCCACCAGGCAGGCGCCTCATGAGCCTTGGTTCCAATGATGTTAATGGTGTCGGAACTCTAAGGCTCAAGGGTGGCGGTCTTGCTGGTGTTGGTAAGTTGCCCCGGCAAGGCCCTTGCCGGGGCAGCGTAGGTCGTCCCCGGCAAGGCTCTTGCCGGGGGAAACCCACCTTGCCTCTTCACTCTTCAAGCCTCTGGTCTCAGCGCAGCTCTGTTAGTCTTGTGTCTTCGCTTCCTCTACTCCATCAAGCGTGGCCGCGCACTACAAAAAAAGACACATCCATGACATTTTGGGCCGAACGATTTTTTTTTCTGTCATACATATGACACTTCTATGACGATAATTGTGACAAAACCCGGTATCATCATAGATGTGGTGAGCTCCTACTTCTATGACAAAAAATCATGACAGAAAATGGGCTTTTCGTCTTGGGCGGGCCATAGACGCAGCTGCATGACATTCTTTGGGCCGTCCATGACGGAAAAAATCGTGGTAGAAGCGAGGGGGAGGAAAATTTCGAGGAGTTGCCGGTTACGGTGGGAGGTCGAGGGCCGAGCGATGCGCGTTTCTCTCGTACATGTGCGAGGCATTGTCTCTAACTGAACCCGAGCGAGGAGTTGGGCTCTAACTGATCCCGAGTGATTGCACTGCAGGCTACGCGTTAGTTAACCCGAGCGATCGATCGATGGCTGCTAACTGAACCCGATTGAGTGATTCCTTCACTACTGCTGCTAACTGAAGCCGATCGATGCTGCCTCAGGATGAAGCAAAGGAGCGTTGCGGCGGGGTGGATGAACAAAGTGGCGGTGGTGCTGCCTCTGGATGAACAGGACCCCGTGGTGTGGTGGAGGGCTGGATGAACAGTAGATGATGGAGGGGTGGTCGTGGAGGGGTGGTTGAACAGGACCCCGTGGTGTGGAGGGCTGGATGAACAGTAGACGATGGAGGGGTGCCCGTGGAGGGGTGGTTGAACAGTAGCCGGTGGAGTAGTGCGCGGTGGAGGCTGGATGAATAGGAGCCCGTGGAGGCTGGAGGAGGTCGACGGTAGCCCGTGGAGGCTGGAAGAGGTCGACGGTGGAGATGAACAGTATCCCATGGAGTCCCGATTTGCAGTACGCCATAGCCCTCCCGATGAAAAGGACCCCCGTTTCGACCGTAGCGCTCCAACACAAGTCCGTTTCGTCCGTTTTGCGGTACGCCACACCCCTCCCGATCAACAGGACCCCGCTTTGACCGTAGGAGTTCCGTTTAAATCCGCTTTTTGCGGTACGCCGCACCCCTCCCGATCAACAGGACCCCCGTTTCGACCATAGGAGGTCCGTTTCCTCCGTTTTGCGGTACGCCAGGCCCCTCCCGATCATCAGGACCCCATTTCGAACGTGGCCGGTCAAACACAAGGCCGTTTCCTCCGTAGTGCAGTACGCCAGCCTCGTTTCCATCACCTGTTCCGTCCAAACCCTCCCGATGAACACGACCACGCATTTCGTTCCGACCCAGCCGGTTGGCTCCCCATGAACACGACGACGACGTTGTTTCTCCATTCCGACCCAGCCATGTATGTATGCGCGATAGGCGTTCTAGACCCTGCCCGTATGTACGTACGTGGCCGTATTTTCTTTCTTGCACCCTCGCCGTTGTACGTACGTGTACATGCTACGTGCGGGCCTCTACTATGACACGTGTGCACCTCTACTACGACACGTGCGCGCCTCTACATCTACCAGTATGTACATACACGTTCGCGACCCTAATGACAACGATACGTACGCTTCGACCAGGTGGGTCCCGACTGTCAGGCACTTCCTTGCCTGCGAATATGTAGCTGGTGGGTCCCAGCAGTCAGGGCGGCGAATCGTTTTGTTTTTTTTTCGGATGCACTTCCTTGCGTGCGAAGATGTAGCTGGTGGGTCCCAGCAGTCAGGGGTGCGAATCGTTTTTTTCCCCGGACGCACTTCCGTGCGTGTGAAGGTGTAGATGGTGGGTCCTAGCAGTCAGGGGGGAAACATTTTTCTTGCGAAATACGGTGGCCCGTCCGCTAGGTCCCCACTGTCAGGTGGAGGAATAATTATTTTGCACGTAATAAGGAGGCACTTCCTTGCTGCGGCCGTGGACCCAGCTGTCAGCGTCTCCACCCACAGTACACTTCTGATGGAAGTTGGTCGTTGAGCACATTGACCAGCCGCGTCGAGAGCACCACGGCGGTGGACGACGGCGAGGCCTAGGAAGGGGACGACACGGAGGCAGGGAAGACTCGGCAGTTGTTTCCCATGCGGAGGGGAGTACGACTGTACGAGGGTTTACTGGTTCGTCTACCGTCGCCGGAGAATAACAGCAGGTGTGGGTGAGTAGAGGGATGGCTAAGCCAGCCATGGGAGTACGGTGGGGCAGTGAGGCCTGCGTGGCAGCACAGCCGGTCATGGGAGGAGGGAGCGAGCAGTCCATGGCGCTTGTTTGAGCGGCTGGAGCACGAAGAGTAGAGATTGAAGAAGACGACGGCCGTTGGATGGACATCCAACAGTACTCCTAAAGGCCAACCTTTTTTAGGAAAGCCTCAAATCCGTGGAAAACAACATACATCCCATCTGCCATTATTTCTAATAATTTACAGCCCATTTGCTAATTCTTAATGTTTTTTGGAGCCCATATTCTTTTTGTTACCATTACAGCCCATATTGTGGCCACAGTTAAAAAATTATACGAAATTTTGCATATTTCGGTGCGGTCCGAACTGTTTTAATCCCGAAATTTTGACTCACATTCAAACTGATTTTAAAAATAAATGTATATCAATATAAAATCCAACAAATTCTCCATGCATAAAAATTAATGTAATTTAAAATCTTGAAATGAAAAAAAAAGTTATTTGAAACTAATTGCCGGTTTGATGTGTTTTAAAAATGTACAACCCATTTCTCATTACTGATGGGCCATTTTCTCAACCAACCGAATGAAAGCTCTCCTTGTCTTGAAAGATTTGCAGCCCAACAGGCCTGACAAAGCGACTTACTTGGCAAATCACAAAAAAAATGGGTTGTGGCCGTGGACCCAGCTGTCAGCCTCTCCACGTATAGTACTCTTCCGATGGAAGTCGTTCCTTGACCACGTGGACCACGCCGCGCGGAGAGCACCACGGCGGTGAACGATGGCGAGGCCTAGGAAGGTGACGACGCGGAGCCGGGGAAGACGCAGCAGTGGATGCCCACGCGAAGAGGAGTACGAGGGTGAGGTTGCCGTCGCCGCAGAATAACAGGGGGTGTGGGTGAGTAGAGGGATGGCCTAGCCAGCGGTGGGAGTAGTAGGGGGCGGTGAGGCCTCTGCCGCATCGCAGTCGGCCACGGGAGGCAGGAGCACGAGGCACGATCGGCGCTGGTTTGGGCGGCTGGAGCAAGAAGACCAGAGGTTGAAGAAGCACTACGGCCGTTGGATGGACATCATACGGTCACTCGAGCTAGAATCATGCATATTAACTAAGTTGACAAAGCCCTCCGTCCCCGTCAACTTAGTAGGCCCACAAGTCAGCCTGCCACTATACTGGGTCCCAGCTAACAGGCGGAGTATTCTTTTTTTTTTGTGCGTAATAAGGAGGAACTTCCTTGCGTGCGAAGATAGCTGGTGGGTACGACATGTCAGCGGGGGGCACATTTTTTTCGCGAAATACAGATGCCCTTCCGGTGGGTCCCAGATGTCAGGTGGAGGAATAATTATTTTGCGCGTAATAAGGAGGCACTTCCTTGCTACGACCATGGACCCAGCTGTCAGCCTCTCCACGTACAGTCCACGTCCGATGGAAGCCGTTCCTTGAACACGTTCACCACGCAGCACGGAGAGCACCAGGGCGGTGGACGACGGCGAGGCCTAAGAAGGGAACGACACGGAGGCAGGGAAGACTCAGCAGTTGTTTCCCACACGGAGGGGAGTACGTATGCACGAGGTTTCTTGGCTCGCCTGCCTCGCCGGAGAATAAAACAGGTGTGGGTGA
Source organism: Aegilops longissima (assembly GCA_021605205.1). Lineage (NCBI taxonomy): Eukaryota > Viridiplantae > Streptophyta > Magnoliopsida > Poales > Poaceae > Aegilops > Aegilops longissima. The sequence continues at coordinate 79,615,550 of CM038678.1, read as the reverse complement.
GTGGAGGGATGGCTAAGCCAGCGATGGGAGTATGGGGCGGTGAGGCTGCTGGCGGCAGCCTGACGACCGCTGGGAGGAGGGAGCAGCAGTCCGCGGCGCTTGTTTGAGCGGCTGGAGCAGGAAGAGTAGAGATTGAAGAAGCACGACAGCCGTTGGATGGACATCGTACGGTCACTAGAGCTAGAATCGTTCATATTGACTAAGTTGACAAAGCCCTCAGTCCCCGTCAACTTAGTAGGCCCACAAGTCAGCCTCCCACCATGGTGGGTTCCAGCTAGCAGGGGGTGTATTCATTTTTCTGTGCGTAATAAGGAGGCACTTCCGGTGGGTCCGAGCTGACAGCGGGGGGGATGTTTTTTCGCGAAATACGGTGGTCCGTCCGGTGGGTCCCTGCTGTCAGGTGGAGGAATAATTATTTTGTGCGTAATAAGGAGGCACTTCCTTGCGGCTGCCGTGGACCCAGCTATCTGCCTCTCCACGTATAGTACTCTTCCGATGGAAGTCGGTCGTTGACCACATTGACCACACCGCGCCGAGAGCACCAGGGCGGTGGACGACGGTGAGGCCTACAAAGGGAACGACACGGAGCCGGCGAAGACACGGCAGTGGCTGCCCACGCGGTGGAGAGTACGAGGGTTGACTGGTTCGGCTGCCGTCGCCGGAAAATAACAGGAGGTGTGGGTGAGTAGAGGGATAGACAGGCCAGGGATGCGAGTATGATGGGGCCATGAGGCCTGCCCGGCAGCACTGCTAGCCACGGGAGGCGGGAATAGGCGGTTCCGACAGCGCTGGTTTGGGTGGCTGGGGCAGGAAGATCAGAGGCTGAAGAAGCACGATTGCCGATAGATTGACATCTAACGGTCTGATGCTGGTAGGGTCGATTGTTGACTAAGTTTCTTTTTTAAGAAACCTTGTGTAGGCCCACAAGTCAACCTCCAAATCTGTGGCTGACAACATAAAGCCCATTTGCTATTTTTTATAATTTGCAGCCCATTTGCTATTTTTTATAATTTGCAGCCCATTTGCTAATTCTTAAGTAATTTATTACAGCCCATTTTCTGCCCAGGACCACGGTCAAAAAGTTCAACCATATTTTGCATATTTCGGTGGAGTCAAACTGTTGTAATCCCGAAATGATATACATTTTTTAGGAACTTATTGATTTGCCAAAAAATCATTTTGTTTTTGTAAGCAAATAAGACGTGGGACAATTGAGTTGGTTTAAGGGAAAACCAGTGGTAAAAAAACAGCGCTGGGTGGGAAAAAACAACAAAAATAAGGATGTAAATATGAAAAGGGAATTTTATGTCTTTTCAATATAATGATACGTGTATATGAACTAGTAAAACTATAGGTAGAGATTAGAAAACGGATGTAGGACATGCGTTTCAAGAGGAAAATAGAACTGGGCTGTGTGTTTGATTCAGTAAAAAAACTGCATGCGGATGTTGTAAGACAAAATATAACTAACGCTGGGGCCGAGGCCGAGAGATACCTGCTGGAACTTTGTGCCCCGTTGTCGTCATGGGCTGGGCCTGTTAAAAACAAAACCAACCCTGGGCAGTCTACAGCCCAAATGAAACTTGCTCGACCTGAAAAATCAATATATGTGCTCAATAAACGAGAGAATTCTGCAAGCACAGACTGATAACTGGGATGCAGCACAACTATTTTTTTTATCGTGATAATAAGTGCATGCACTTGTTTCGAAAAAAAATACAGAACTGGGAATTCGAACGCCGGGTGCTTATGCTACCCATCAAATAAAAATCAGGTGCTTGAGAATTCATTTCGAAACAAGTGATTCAGCTTTATATCCACATCGACCCTCGGCATGATGGTTGGAAGCAAATGCAAGTTCATACCAAAAGATCGTTAACAACAATACCAACTTGCGGACGAGAACGTAGTACAACTACCAATACCAAACTAACTTATAATCTTTTACTCCCGGCCCTAGTGTTCGCGGTAGAAAATCTTGCAGAACCAGCTCCCGCTCCTTCTCTTGCTCTAGGTCCCCGAGGTGGTACTGGTGCATCACCCAGTTGGTCCTCTGTTGGTCGAAGTTCTTGTTGGTGTGCAGCACCAGAACCTTTTTTGCTGCCCGTCTGCCGCCGTTGACCATCACCGCAAGGTATTGCCGGTCTTGTGCCACATCGCGTGCATGCCGACTCGATCAGTATCTTGCGACACGCCCACATGCCCTTTTGAACATACTGAATTGCGCCGAAGAAATGCTTCCTTAGGCCACTCAAGTGTGATACATGCAAGATTGTGGAATACAGGTTTTAGTGTACCTAGTTGGCATTTTCATAACATCTTTGGCATGTTGCGTCACTTTTTTCACTTTTTATTAAACTGTCAAATTGTAATTGCTTCACCAGGTCTGCGTCTAAAAGAAAAATAGAGCTATAAAGAAAGGAATATGTTTGTGCAAGTAGATGGCTGATCGGTGTCTTACCCGGAAGTTTCTCAGGTTGGGTGTAGCATATGACGTGCTCATTGTCGATGGTTGGTATGAACAAATCGATGAGAGACTGAAATCTCATGCTGTCAAGACTCACTTTGGCCTCAAGGTGCTCGATCAGCTCTGATCCGTGGGATCGAACTTGACGCTTGATCGACAGACCGCCAATCCTTCTTCGATCGGCATCGGTAATTCTAGTTATATGGTACTCAATGTATGATCAATCGACTGTTTTAAGTGAATGATGAAAGATTTCGACAGATAAGTGGTACTGCAAATCTGAAGTCCAGAATACCCGAACACGCTGCAGGGATTCTTGTGTCACCTCACGCGCAGCGCATTGTCACGTCAATTCAATGTGTGGACATGATGAATAATTTGACCGACGCATACTAGTACTGCTACTGTACTACTTGCTAGTCGTATTTAGTGTCACAATTTATACATAGGTTTAACTAACAAATACGCACTTGAAGCCTAAGCGATATATATATGGCTTCTGCACAGCATCTCCATCATCATTATCAGTACATCCTACGCAGGTGAGTAAGGATGCACTTGATCCCAGGAAGGTATCTATCCTTCAAACCAGAGGAGTGCTTCAAACTAACAACAGTACATAATATCCAACAAAAGAGGGTCGTGCTACAGCAGCAGAATACATGGCTCAGTCTAGATATCAGCACAAATCAAGTTGTGCATATTTGCTGTTGGCATGAACCACATCGCCGCATGTCGGGTTTGCAAAGGCCATCCATCACATGGAAGCTTGATGCCTTTCACACACGGAAGATTACCTGGAAATAAGCTGTGTCGATGAATCTCTGGATATGGTGATTCATGAAACCCATGGTATGATGCGTAAACACAGCCCCCCCTCGCGAATGGAAGTTGCATAGCACAGTAATCATCGCCGGTGATACGATCGATGATTGGTTGGATGATCGGATAATTGAGCCCGAGGAACAAGGAGTGGTTGCTGAGGCTGTAGACCCGCCTCCAGTTGAATACGCCTGGCCCAACGGAGCTGGGATCTTTCTCGAACACGAAGCAGCCATAGCCATCAATGTCACGAACGCCCCATGCATTGTGGTTTGATGTAATGGTTTGGTCAATTTGGTACGTGCAAATGAGCATCAAATGACCGCCGTCAGCTGAACGAGCGATAAACCAGCACCCATCGGCCGGTATGATTCCAGGTCCTCGAATCATGAAGGCCAGCGATTGCGTCTGCTGCAACAATTCAAATTGGAGACCAAAAGGACAAAAATAAACAATCATGTTCAGAGTATGTGTGGAATTAAGATTATTATAATAGTGACACATATCATAGACACAGAATTGCAATGTCGTGGTCAAAATCATACCCCAAGTTAAAAAAAATAAGCCAATGGCTTTCATATTCTAGCAACATGTCATGGTTCAAACATCATGTAACAATGAGAGGAAAACAGCTATGACATCACCTACTCATATTCTACCATAGCACTTACTATTGCTATTCTTATATCAACTCTAAGCAATAACATGCGTTGTTATAAAAATCTTGTAAACGAGAGTAACATATAGCAATCATGATGTTATGCTCATAATATGTATGCTAACAATCATTAGATGCCAATTTTTCTCATATCAACTCCAACAATTGGCCGTATGCATCGCTCTGATGCAGAGGCCGGGGAGACCCCGCTTTTCGAAAAAAAAACTCTAACAATAACATGTGTGGTCATAAAAATCTAGGAAATGAGAGGAACATATAGCAATGATGTGGTTATAGACATGTTATGCATTCTAATTTGTAACAAATGAACAGGTAGTCATATTCATAAGGTAAAGATGAGATGAGATAGAACAATTACACGACGATAGATTCCACCAATATAGGCAGCCAATCTGTGCGTCGATCGCGTAAACGATGCCATCGTGCACTATAGCATCAGACAAAAATGTTGCCTCAACATGATTGATGATGAGCCATAACCATGTATGGTGACCGGATTCCAGATAGACTAATCCCATGTTGAACAAGGCAATGAGCTTGTAATCCATGTAGTCTTCTGATGGTGTGGGCACTTCGCAGATTACAACTTTCTGCAAACAGAGGTCGAGCCAAAAGCTTGACGTGTCTCGTGCGTAGTAGGCAGGAGTGTCCGGCGGGCCGCGAGGCTCGATGGCGGCGGTATCCAACGATGGAAGGGTGATCTCTCGCTGGGTGTAGATATCCACGAGACGCCACGGACTACCGGTGTGGTCGATGAGGACGATACAGTTGGCCTTCATGCCCGCCCAGTAGTGGCCGTGCATGAAGGATAGGTGGACGCGTAGTGGTAGCATGTCGTGGGGCACCACGGCAACCTCCGTAGGATTGTCAAGTCGGTGTCTGGGCCACCTGCAAGGATCGGGCATCAGCAAGCAGGGTGTCTTGAAAAGAGCTGGCTGGTTGCAGACGAGTAGACGGTACAAAGACACCGAGCATGCGGCCAGACGGACGGTGCTAAGTAGGTCCATACGACTACAGATCTGCTCCAAGAGAACATCGGGGAAGGAATTCCAATCGCGGCTTATGCGTGTCGGTCGGTTCTGCCATTGGGGTTTTCGGTGCTGCGAGCCAGCGGGAAGTGGATTGGGCGGCGGCGAAGAAGCTTCTCCTCGTGTGGAAAGCAGTGGAGCGGGGATATGGTACGCATGAGCTACCAAGGAAGATGGCGCGGGCGGGCGAGCAGTGAGCAGGGGTAAATGGTGTGCGGCCGACGATGGGGAAGAGAGGAGGAAGAACAAGAGAGGAGGAAGAAGAGTGGAAGACGGGGAAGAAAGTGCATTAAATCTCAATTCTACTAGTACTACTACCAGGATATAGGCAGCGTCCTTTGGAGTGTAAATAGTTACACCGATGACATGTGGCTCTACCAGAATAGGGCCCATATGTCAGTTAATGGAGGACAGAGGTGCGTAGGCGTATTTGCGGAAGCGTGTTTCTTGGCAAACATGATGGCAGATCTTGGGTAAGGCTGATTTAGTAACACCAACACGCTGGTTCAGCTTATTAATTACGTGTCCCATCTGCTGCAGCGTGTATTGTCACTTCACTGCGAAGACTAGTTGAATAGTTCTCTCTGACCGAGATGGGGAATAATGGATCGTGAGGACTTCCTTTCTACAGTATCCCCATGCCTCTACGCACACTTCACTCATTTTGCTCCGTAGCTAGTCACTTGTTGAAATCTGTAGAAAGACAAATACTCCGTATTTGGGAATAGAGGGAGGCTTTTACTCCGTACTATTTGGGAACAGAGGGAGTATCACCATATGGAGGGAACAGAGGAAGCTTGAAATATGAACATGTCAATGGGAGGGAGTAAGCCCCATGCATGCATGCATGCAACATGCAAGACTCACACGTACTCCACATGGACGCACGCAACACTCAAGCACCCATGCGGCACACAGCACACGACGCAACACACACGCTCACGCTCAAGTGCTCAACCTACTCCCTACGTCCGTGAAAGAGTGTACATTTAGAGATTTACACATTGACCAGGGTATAATTAACGCCCAAAAGTAGCAGACTTATGTGTGCATGCGACCATTGAGATAAGAAGATTAAATGAAGGCCGTTGCATGCTGTAATTAAGGATAGACATGTAGCCTATACCTACAGCACAAGTTGGTGCATTAGTCAATCAATATCGATTTAGATTAAAGGCTAAATGCATTGGAAGTGTACATGTACATCATGTTTTATAGCCGATGTACACTCTTTGTTGGAAGACCGAGGGAGGACACGTGCATGCACTCACATACACAGCCAGGGCGGTTCGAGCGCAAGGGTTGGACTCGTGTCGCACCTGCGTAAAGTTTTGTTTAACTGATTTCTTTACTCTGCCAACTAACAGGTGGGACCCAGAAACCAGGTGACAATTTAACCAGTCAACAAAGTGCCACGTCGACTATGTGTCCGGTCAGTAGGGTGCAATACGGTGCTCTACGATGAGCTAGTGATCGTATAATCGACGCAAAACTATATATAGTGACCGTAAAGAGCGTATTCTCACGTATGTTGACCGCCAGTGTATTTTTCTCTTTTCAAATTAAGCCATATTAATCGGAAAGGACGCAGTATGGACTACTACTAGTACTAGTAGAACTTTGATGTGTCCCGTCAACTCGCCGAACGAGGATAAGCTTGCTTACTACGCCTCTCCCTCGCCAACGTGCACGGTGGTTCACAGGACGAGGAGAGGGTTTTGACAACAGCGCCCTCTCCCTCTCCCTCTCCCTCGCCCTTGCAGTGGACGTGTAGCAGTTCAATCAGTGTCAGATTGCTAGAAGCATATTGTACTGTAGTATCATCATTGTTGGACCTTCCGAAGAGGCGAAGAGCCCGGTGCAAGGTTCACACGAGTACGAACTGTTGAACCTCCCGAAGAGGCAAAGAGCCAAGCACAATGTTTTATAGGAGTTGTCATCCTAGTAGGAGTGTACTACAACTATAGCGAACGATGCTACTGTATGATGCCGCCACATCACGTATATCCAAAGCTGTGCCACCTTTTTTTCTCAAAGAGCGTGTTGGAGCCCGTGCAACAACCACACAAGTTGCACGTACACATAACACATTTACTAGTAATAAATTCTAAAGGACAAATGCCAGTATGCCACACAAGTTCATCTCCAATTCATGTGATAAATTTGTGCACGACTAATCTACATATATTCACAATGCTACCGTTCACAATTACCGTACTCCACTTACAAGTTATAGATGGGCTACATGCATGTCCTCCTCCAGGTTCCAGTCCCAGGTGTTCTTCACGGATGGCACGATCCATAGCGGTGGGCAACGGGAATCATTGTCGCAGCTTTCTAGTCCGGTTCCAAACGATGGAGACTCATCCAAGCTGGAGCGGCATAAATAAGGGATAGCGTGTCCCAGCATATCGTTCATCCGGCGGTGCGCAATGAAGGCACAACCATTCTTCATGAAAGGCAGGCCTTCCGTATCGTGCACGGAAGGTGGCATCCGCTTCACAATGGGGTAGTTGTCCTCGATGAAAAGCGAGTACTCTCCAAGAGTGTTCCTCGGCACCCACGTAGCATCACGGGGGTCGAACTCGGCGCCGTTCATCTGGTACACGCGGCATCCCAGATCTGGACACATGGTGACGTACATATTCAAGGTCCATGCATAATAATGTTGTGCTCAAATATGGCGGTCAGTAATACTGTGCAGCAAATAGTACTACTCCGGTATAGAGGAAGTAAAATAACTGGCTTATTATATATAGCCACTCTTGGCTACATGGATGAGATAGTAAGACATGGAAAACAAAAATGGTGGGAGCTAGTGGGTTCAAGTCTTCAAGGGCCTAGCTAGCTATATGCGTCCTCCAAGGTAAAAAGTACTCCTACTAGTACTACTAAGTATACTACTAGTACAACAATGAAAGAGAAGGCGAGAGGGTTAAAAAATGGAGTACCTGGGTAGATGGTGACGGTCCGATCGTGGTAGATTGTGTGACCATGTTGCACATCAATGGTACCATGGGTAACGACTGCTAAGATAGTTGATCCCAATATGCCAAAGTCAGCTACAAGGTTCCAGGTTAGACCGAATCGCGGATGCAAATGCACATCCAGGACCGGCGATCTTATTTTGATCGGGGGATGACTGGTCCCTGCAAAATAATGGAGTACCGTTAGGGATGCAAATGATGGTTTGTGCATTCCGTTTTTAATCTCCCGTACCGTAGGATGGCAACCAGATGTAACAAGTCCCCTGGCTCGTCACCGCGAAGATGCGGCCTAGATGGCGCACGGCGTCTTCGAACGTGTAGGGGTACAAATCTGCCGCTGCCAACATGCGCTAGCCTCTGCCGTTACTGCCTCTTGCATTGATGGCAATCCTTATGTCAAACACCGTGATGAGATAGTAATCGTCGTAGCCGCGTCGTTGTGTCGGCGGGTTCGCAATTGCTATCTTCTTCAATCTCATGTAGGCATCATCATACGTATTCAAGACCAGCCAGTCCGGAAGGCTGATCCCAATGGTGGAGAAGGGGTCTACCGGAACGGCCGCACTGCTGTGGATGTTGTGCAAAATAATGGTGGTATCCAGTCGGAGGTATGCAAGCCAATCTTTGGTGGCACCGACCCAGACCTATATATAATACGGTGGGCAGCGGAGAAATTACGGGATGGAAATGGAATAACTAAGTAGTACATGATCAAACTCCATTACTAACCTGCTCATCGGACAAAATCCGACTACCTCTCAACGTCGGCAACTCTAGCGGAGTCAACGTGCAACCATGGCCAGGGAGCCGTGGACTGTTCGAAGGATGGTCCCATAGAAGATCTTTCTCCTCGAGGACGCATGGAAGACCAACAAGCATGGCCTTTTCCCAAGCCTGTTTAAGCAGCGTCTTGAAAAAGTTGGTGTAGGAAGCACCGAGTCTTGCGGCGGTGAGGACGTCGGAGCGGCGTGCGATTTCTCCCAGAGGATCGTTGTCCAAGGTCTCCCAGCCCCGACGAGGAGGAGAACCGCCTGGCGAATCCATGGGAGCAGCGACGAACTGCCTTCTCTTCGGGGGGAGGGGAACTAGCGAGGAGGATATAAGAGCGTAGTAACCGCAGGGCCTCGTCCCTTCCAACTGTAGATCGTTCCTCAGCGAAGGGGTGAGGCTATTATTTACTACTAAGTACTAGCATTATGGAACGTTATGGGATTGCATTATACTGTAAATAATAGCACTAGTAAGAAATTTTTGGCACTAGGTAGTAGTTTTTGGCGTGGATTAAGAAATTTTGGGTATGTTTTTCCATTTTTTGTACACGCCAACTAGTGTCAAAAAACGTCTTACATTATGTGATTTGAGGAGTACGTATTGCATCTTGTAGCAGTACTAGTACTACTTTTCTCAACTAGTAGTGCGAGGTACTGTACTTCTAGTCTAGTCTACTAGTAGTATAGTGTGCACCAGTTTTGAACTCTTGAATCTCAGGGCCAAGGAGCTACAGTTGGAAGTGGAGGGTAATACTGTTCTCTAGAACCATCGCTGTACTATCAATGCAGGGGAAGTACACCTGCGTAGTGGCCTAGTGGGTACTCTCGGTGCTCTATTCAGCCGCTCCTCTCACGTAGCTGGCCTACTCAGCCGCTCCTCTCACGCACACACTAGCAGCCTGTTTATTAGCGACAGTTACTGCGGGGGCAGAACATTTGAGTTATTTGATACAGTGAGACTAGGCTTTTCGATTCCATTTGTGGAGGTGTAGTGGATCTCGTCGAACTTTGTTAGTAGTTCCTTCTTTATGAATGAGATGAAGCAAAGCTTTTGCCTCCGTTTCAAAAAAAAAACACATCAAGAGGAATTCCTTTTATAGTAGAGGCGATAATGGAGTGAAGTCCATGTGTGCAACGCCACAAGCTACAGATTAGTAGTAGAGCACTTTACATACAAAGCCATATTGCACAGTTCCCAATGCCCCGCCAGGCTTTTCCGGCTCCTCGGGCTTAATTGGGAGGCGCTAGTTTAAATATGCTACTAGCTGATGAGGAAGCTGCAAGCGAGGTGCGGCTAGGGCGAGCACGCGAGCCATGGGATGCTGGGAAGGAAAACCCATTCACGTGGCTAGGCTGTCCAGTGCACCCAGATTGTGGGGCCGCACGTCCATTTGACTTCAAAACTCAAACTACCCGTGTAAAATATTGGCTCGCAGCGAAGTGTAGTAGTACTATTTTTTTAAAGGCCGCCGTGCGTTCGGCCGGGATCGAACCCACAAAACGAGGTATACACTCCCGCGACCACTAGTAGTACTCGTTGGAGTACAACGCAACCTAGAATCGCCTTTTGTCGCTAGTAGTACGTACATTGTTCCTTACAAGAAACCCCTAATAATGGAAGAAACCACTAAAATGCCAAGACACTACTACCACCTGCATATGTGGCAGACTTAAGATAAGACTACCTTATCAACAATAGTACATGCTCTTACCAACAAAAATCCTCGAGTGACCTCCTACCTCCGGCCCGTCCACCTAGTCATCCTCGGCCATGGGATGCAGCTACCGCCGCCGTCAGAAGGCGGGGTCAAAACCGTCGGCGGTGCAGAGCCCATGTTGCGGCAGCCCAGATGCCAGTTCCGTCCGGCGCTCGCGGCCGCTAGCTAGCCAAGCTAGCTCCGTCCAGCTGCTTGTCTGCAAGGTTTGCTAGCTAGATTGGCACGCAGCAGACGACTTGCTTGCTCGCGCGCCAGCGCTAAGGCCAGCCATCGCTCGGCGAAGGCCAGCGCGGCGGCTTGCTCTCTAGTGGGTCACACTCGGGCCAACCTGCCAACCCGTGCGGAGGCCAGCGCGGCGTCCGGCCCATCCGGCGGAGCGGCAGCCAACTCGCTCATCACCGGCGCCACCGACGAACACGCATCAATACTGTTTGAAGTAATCTTCAGGAAAAATAATGATTTGAGGGGGAATAACAGGATAGAAGGTCAGATGTGGGTCCCTCGTGTCAACGGTCAAACAAAATGTGTTGGTTTAGGCTGCCTCGTCAGCATAGACGTGTGGGCCAACCCAATCATAAATGGGTTTAAACGAACCTACACTACTAGGGAAAAGGCTAGCAGCAGCGCGGGTTTTAGATGTATCAGTAGCGCGGGGATAGGCGCTACTAATAAGGCGCTACAGCTAACATGTAGCAAAGATGCTGCGTGCTCACCGGCGCCATCGCTACACAAGTGTAGCAGCAGCGCTGTTATGGAAGCTCGCCATCGCTAGTATCTCTAGCGCTTTACCTTGATGCGCTATCGCTATCATGGCGCTGCTTCTAACTTTTGTACACTCGCCATCGCTAATTTAAGTAGGTTTTTTGTTATTTTTTGGCATATTTGTTTTGTATTTGAACAGGCTTTATAGAAGAATCTTTAGCACATAGAAATGTCATCATGATACACATACAAATTTCTGCGAGACCACAAATGTAATCATAGCATGTACATACAAATAGTCTCATCATAATCATCATCCAACACAAAGTGATATCTTGTCATCATCTCGAAAATAGCGATACATGCAAGTCTCGAATACTTGCAACTACAACAACGTCATCCATCTAAACAAAGGTATACGCAAGAAGTGCTATCACTATGAGTGAGAGCGGAACTATGCAATACATGAGGTGGCGATTCTGAGTCCTCTCTCGCTAGCGTGAACCTCAAGTAACTAGCTTCTCCTTCTTGTCTGCTTTTGAAGTTTTATGGCTGGCGCCGTGAACCCATTCACTTGCGCCGACACTCATGCCACTCGTTGTACACCCTCGAACCTTCCCTTTGTACATGACATAGCAATTCCATCTCTCCATCAAGAAACTAGGTACCTGTTAGAGATGCATGTTCATGAAGAGGATGTACAATCATATATATGCAACAAAATATACTAGAGCAACACCGAAAAAGAAAGGGTTAGCAACTAGATGCAACATACACTACGCAAATTAATTAACTAGAGGTACGCGGGTCATCGTATGCAAACTAACAAAGTAGCGTTACGCAAGTTCGGCACATGGACCATGGACACCACAAAGTTTCATCGCTACAAGAAGTATACAAGTTCAACCGACACATATCATCATCATCGGCATCATAAATCACTAGAAGTTCCATCCTTCCATATCATCGAGGACGAACCCTAGCTTCTTGAACGGCGTGAGGTCTAGACGTTGCATGCCTATGCGCGAGTTGGACGTCATTTCGCGATATAGGGCCGTGGTGGAACATCCCGTTCTCATCGACGACTTCTTTCATGATGATCGTCGCAATGTCGCTTTGGATGCGAAATAAGTCATCTCTACATCTCTAAGTTTATAATCCGCTTCTCCATGAGATTCTAGCCACTTGTGGATACGATCATCATTTCTGCTGTTAATGCGAAGCTTTTGGTGATCCGTGTTGAACTAAATCATGAGATGGACGATGTAGAATCCATCCTTCTTGCTTGGTTTTGGGACATGGATGCAGGAGAAGTTAGTTTTATGCGCGAAACCCATCTTCTTGTTCCTTTGTTTCTTGATCTGCACGTGGCCACCTCTAAAGCTGAAGCCTTGGAGAGCATCATCCAGAATATTCATTATGTGGGTGTAGTCTTTTTTCTCGTAGTCTCTGGAAGGGTCAAAATACACGACGTGGGAGACTTGCGGGTAAAGAACGATAAGGACGGCGCGCCCGTTGCTGTGGGGAAAAGACAACTCAAATTATTCCCCATATGAGAGAGAAGGAATGATTGAAATGTACGAAAGGGTTGTCCGGAACTCACTTACTTTGGATGATAAGGCACGAGGACAATTTCCCGGTCCTTATTATGCACCATGAAGTTTTGGAGGTACTCCCTAGCAGTTTCACGCTCAAAGTCGCCGAGACTCAAGAAAGACTCGTGCATGTAGTACGGATCCGCCACACAGATTTGCGAGACTTCTTCACTCTTCATGACGGAGCTCATATGTAGCGCAAAAAGGCGGACGATAGTAAAATCAAGCCGCCTTGTTAGAAACATCTCAAAGATATGGTCAAACCGCAGGAAGAACACCTCTCGGGCTGTGTGTCGACGTAGCACTTCCCTCGTGCACACGAGCCGCGTATGTCGGATATCCCGGATCCTTTGAGGCTAGTAGGCTTTTCTCGGTCGACAAGACATGGTCGCATGATCTCCGAGATCCCTTGATAGTGCCTCCAGCAGTTTGGCGGTAGCATCGGCTCGCCCGTGAGATGGAACATGACCGCACTTTTCACGGGTACATGCTCTTCGTAATGCATCATCGGCTGCTATGTCCTCCGCTTGTTTGGAGGCGTTACCTTCCCGATCTCTTCCTCTCCTTTTTCTTGGGCACAACTTCCAGACCCTTCCTTAACCCCTGTCCCAGTGTTCCCGGGCTAAGTACTGTACGACCCTCGCACCCGGCTAGTTGAGCCTGTGTTGAGGCGGCATCTTCAGGCGTGTCCTGTGAGGATTTCATGAACATAGACTTTTTGCAATCCATGGTACGACCCTGCCCAGGAATATCATCCATATCCTCATTAGCAAGCTGATAGCCCGATTCGTCATATGGTTGACTCATCATATCTATGTCAAAGTCATACGCGTTTGTATTGAGGTAATCCATAGGGTCGACCTCCGTCTCATCATCCATTCTCTGTTCTATAGGAGAAATTACATCAGCCAGTACTATTGCACCCCCTTCATCATGTCGTCCGCCGCTCTCACCCGGCACTACAGGAGCTGGTAATTGCGTAGGTGGGGTGGTGGTCTTCGCACATGCTTGTTGATGTGTGGTAGTTATTGTTGAGCTCTCGGTTGGCACCAGACGAATAAGATTCTTCGGCCATAGCAGCACCCAATTCTTGCAGCTTCCAATCCGCGGCGGTGTCTCGTCATCCGCTCCCACATGCTGTACTGGAGGAGGCAAATCCTCATGCCCTGATTTCACACTGGTCAAGCTAAACCTGAAGTTCCCAGCGGGGATCGGCTGGTTGTGGAACGTGCGTTGAGAGGGGTCCATTATCATCCCCTTTTCCACGTCCACCTTCTGGCCTTTGATCAAGTAGAGTATGGTGCACGGGGTTTCTTTCGCCGCAAACACATATGTACGTGGCGTAAAACAACGGAAAGGCAACAAAATGGAAATATATATATATATATATATATATATATATATATATATATATATATATATATATATATATGTTGGTGCGACATGTAATTACCGTGACGGCGTCGAGCTTAGCCAAAGACGAAGGCCCACCTAGCGCGCCTGAGACTGAGGACGGGCTGCTATGAGCGGGAGCGACTGCGAGAGGAGGCCCGGTTGCGTGAGCAAGTGATGGTGCGATGATGGTGTTGTTCATGGAGTTGCTCCCGACGAAACTGGGCATCGGGAAACCATGTACCGTCTTGTCTGGATTTTCCTTCGCCTAGTTGATGATAACTGGAACCAAGTTAGTAGCGAAATCATTTCTGCAGGCAGTTACAGCTACATTGACTACCTGTTGTAGCAACTCATATTTGTCCGCGGCTGCTTTTTTCGCGTCCTCAGCTACTTTTTTCTCGACCGCAAGCTTCACCTTTGCATCGATGTCCGCCTGACTAAACTTTGTTTTCAGCTTCTTTGCCTCCGGTCCCTCGTTGTAAAACACCTTCCACGTGGCGCCATCTCTAGCGCCGTGCACACGACCATATTGCGGCCGCTGATCCAAAGGGAGTCCCTTAAGTTCGTTCAAGGCCCGGTTGAGAGGGGTGTCCCACTTGGGCCTCATCGGAGAAGTAGGGCTTTCGGCTGCAAGCTGGTGTTGCTTCTCCAGTAGTCTAATCAATTTCCTCGTGATCTTGTCCGTGTAAAAAACCTTTTTCTCCCTGTCCCACTTGTAGCGGGCCCTGATGAAGTCATGCTCCAAGGGGTTGGTGAACTTCAGCGAAAGGGGTGCAGGAGACCCCGGCTTCACGCTCCGCGCCCTCCTTATCCCATATGGGCCTTTTACCGAGGTAGCCACGGCTTCCGAGGCGATGCTTCCCCGTGTTCCTTTGCTTAAGGCTCTTGAATTTTGCAGCCTTTGCCTTGGCTGCCTCGGTAGCGCAAGTGTCCTTGAACTTTTCGAACTCCTCTTCCGTAAGTGTCGGATTTTCCTCCAGTATCTTGGACAGGGGTTCATCAGCCTCAATAGCTCGTTTCACCCTCGTTTTCCAGGACGCCAAATCATTGTTGAACATGCCCATGGCGTGATTGTTAATCTTTTTCATCTTCGGATCATCCCACGGTTGTTCTATGTTATCATCCCGGTCGGGGAACTTGAATCTCTTGTGCAACTTTGTTAGGAGCAACCGCGTCAAATATTCTTTACTCCTTAAGTCATCGTCGTTGATGCTCGCACATTCCCGTAGGATGCATCCTACTTGGTTCCCATAGCACTTGCGAGGTTCTTCCGGCTCTAACGGCTCAAACTTGCCAAGTGCCATCTTTGTGATCACAAGTCGTCCAATCCCTTGTTTGTTAGGTTTTCGTATCCTCTGCTTCTTATGCTTCCTCTTTTCGGTAGCGGCATCGGGGCCGGTACCTTCCCCGCCGGTCTCGGTGCCGCCATCGGTGCCGGTACCTTCCCCACCGGTCTCGGTGCCGACATCGATGTCGGCGCTGTCGGTGTCGATGTCGGCGTCAGTACCATCATCGAGGCCGACCTGCAAACCTTGCTTAGCAGTCAAATAGTCGAGGTACTCTTGTTCAGCCTCATAATCCATCTCGTCTGCATCTTGGTTAGAAGGCCCAGTTTCTTCGTTGTTCGACATGTTTCCTATGATTAAGTGTCCTCATTTATTTCTAAACGTATGAATAAATGATAAATGACATAAAAAGAAATATATGTGCCAACACTCGATATGCCAACTATGTAGCACAAAATCATGCCTTTATTCACGGGAAAATTCGGCATGACCTTTGCTAAAAAATGGACATATCAAGCGCCTGAAATTCACCGGAACAGAAATGAATCAACATTCCGGCGTAACATAGGCCACTCGGATCATTTTCCAAACATGACATGTCCAAAACATGACATATATATGCTCATATCACATATCCAGTTCAAATTTGCACATATCACATGTCCAGTTCAAATTTTGAAACCTAGCTAAATTCATAACTAAATAGATAACCTAATTAACATACTGCCCTAACTAAAACCTAAGTAATTAAATTAAGAGAAGTACCCTAGCAGAGAGAGGGAGGTTTACAGAGGTGCAGGGGCGAGGAGGCAGGCCCGACGACGGCCGGGAGGGGAGAGGAGGGAGGCGAGGGCCGACGGTCGGGGCGAGCGCGCTGGGTCGGTCGAGGCGGGTGCCGGGTCGGGGCGAGAGCCGGGTCGGGGTGAGCGCTGGGTCGGGGTCAGGCGAGGGCGAGGTCGGGGCGAGCGCCAGGTCGGCTAAGCGCCCGGCGCTGAAGTCAGGGCTTGCGCCGGGCCTGGTCGGGGCGGCAAGGCGACGGGAGAGGGGATTTGGGGGGGGGAGGCGGATGAAGTAGGGCGGTGAGAATTTTGGGTTAAGTGGACGTAGCAGTAGCGCATTTGGACAAAATGCGCTGCTACTACCTTCGCTACTGCCAGTTTTCCTTTTCCTTTATTTTATCCCACTTTTATTTCCCGAGGGCAGTGAACGAAGGGAGGGCGATATATATTGCATCATTTGACGGTTAAAGACGTACGCAAAATAGGAACATATATATTACACATCATTGGACCCATGCATAATAATGGCTAAGTGTGTATACAAAATAGGAATATATATATATATATATATATATATATATATATATATATATATATATATATATATATATATATATATATTACATCATTTGACCGATAACATAAGTTTCCTCACTCACGACGTTTTCGTTTTTGAGTCAGCTTCTTTCCTTCTTTTTCGTCAAGAATAATTGAGCCCCTCATTGTGACTTTGGCTTTTCCATGGAGTACGATTTTTCTTAGGTAATGTAGTATTGATTCTTCTTTTGACGTATACTTCATCATCATCGTCATCTTCCCTCATTGGGTTGCCGTACTGATCATAGTCTTCCTCGTTGGCGACTCCATCCATTCCAATGATGTTCCTTTTGCCTCTCCTCAGGACAACACGACTGGGATTGCGCGGGTCAGTTATGAAGAAGCATTGTGTCACGTGCTTAGCATGTACCCATGGCTCGTTTTTGCGATAGCGTTCACGGTAGCGCTCTTGGCGTCGGGTATAGTCATGGTAGTGAAAATCCGGCTTTCTCTTTCGACATTCTTAGCCCATCTGACACGGAACATCGTCGTGTTGTGCAGTCTAGAGTAGTCAAGCTCCCAGATCTCCTCGACCCTTCCATAAATTCGTTCAGTTGCGCCGTTGTCGCTGCCGGTCATGCATTTCATCGTCACCCCTGAGTTCTGATCATCACTGTCCATATCTTTGTCCTCCGTGTAGAACGTGTATCCGTTGATATCATATGCCTGATAGGTTACGAGGTTGGGCGAGGGGCCATGTGCTAAGGCATATATGAGCAATCCGTCCTTAGAGCCCTCCTCCAGAGGATTAGCAATAATATGCTCTTTGAACCAATGCAGGAAAGTGGAGTTGTGCTCTCTAGTAACTTCGGCGTCCGTCCTGCATACCCCCCGGTCACTATACTTCTTTGCGATAATTTCTTTGTGCAGTGCCACGAAAGGATCTACCTCGTCTAGGTGTTGTAGCACTACCAAGTTTGCTCTGTCAAAGTCACTGCGTCGATCTGAGTATGCCACGTGCAGTTCCTTGCGACCGTTGCAGTGACCATCTCCTTCGAGCCTCCCATCGTGCTTGTTAACGGGCAAATCAACACTAACACCAGGCGGCTGGTCTGCACCATATAGAAAATTCTCACAGAAAGAGATGCACTCTTGAGCCAAATAGCCCTGGACGATGCTTCCATCCGGACGGGACATGTTACGAACGAATCCTTTGATGATCCCATTCATCCTCTCAAATGGCATCATGTTGTGCAGGAATGACGGCCCCAGGGTTATTATGTCATCCACAATATGGACACACAGATGCACCATCACGTCAAAGAATGCGGGTGGGAAGTACATCTCAAGCTCATTCAGTATCACAACGATCTCTTCCTGTAGCCTTTGGAGCTGCTTCACAATGATCGACTTTCGAGAGATGACGTCGAAAAAGTTGCAGAGACCAATAAGCGTGTCACAGACGTGCTTGTCCATTATCCCTCTAAGGGCAACAGGTAGTATCTGCGTCATCATCACATGACAGTCATGAGACTTCATCCCGCTGAACCTTTTCTTGTCCGTGTCTAGAT